>CM056387.1:31709379-31854379 GCA_029718625.1 Synaphobranchus kaupii
CTTCCCTCACACCTTGGCGTCCTGAACTTTGCAGCCAACAAATAATTATTATCGGAGAGTCTCAGGCATACTGCAGCCGATTGGATAATACTGATTAAAACACGTAATTCAGGGAGAGTATTTGACAAAGCAGGATTGCTGAGTTAGCTGGGTAAACTGCACAGAGTAAAACCCGGAACCCTTCCAAATCTGGAACATGGACTGAAGTAAAAAGAGCTGTTCTGGGGTTCAGTAGAGTTATCCAGCCAACTCCGTAATCCTACTTTGTGAAATACCCCACCGGGCTCTTAATTGTGTAGGAATGACCTGAGCAAGTGGGTACATAGAAAGACCAGGCTTAAATTCAATGGGATCCCATCAGGGTGATGCGGGGTTCACCGGCGATCTCCAGGGTCGGACTTTAAAGAGACCCTCTCTTTTGAGTGGCTAAGTAATTGGTGGCAGTTTGAACAGTTGATGGTAAGCAGCCATTCCCAGTCCAGACTTGTAACTGACTGTGTGAATAGATGGTGCTTTATCTTATTTTATTTTCCACATCTTATTTATTGTAATGAATTTAATTGGATTACTGTGCTTTTCTCCGTAGATGTATATTGTATGTGTTCCAATTTTTTTAAACTAACTATTTTTTTATATAAAATAACTTGATGCAGAGTTAATCCATCATAAAAAGATATTGGTCTCACAAAAAGTGTGCCGTCTGCAATATAGCATTTCTAAGAAAGGGCAATGTTTTTGAAGGACTTAACAAGTAAACGTTTTCTTCAAAAAATTTTACAGAACGCACGTTGTCAAATTACTTTGAGGTCACACCTCTGACCACCAAAAGTCCTGCCCATATATGGTCACATGATATTTAAAGGTGTTATTTAATGAAGGCATTATAACCTCCGCCCCACACACACACACACACACACACACACAGACACATGCACACACACACACACACACACACACACACACACACACAAATACACGTACACACACACACACACACGCACACACACACGCACCCACCCCCCCTTCCTTCCTGCTGCAGAGTTTCCATCCTTTCAGGTGCTCAGGTCTTTGATCTTTATTTTCCTTCAGCATGATCCTTTTCACAATGTGCTCAAACAAGCTATTATCTGCCAAAGTGTGTGTGCTGAACACACACACAATTGCCCACAGAATGACACGCATGTAAACGTACGTACATACAAGCACACAGGTACACACATGCACACATAGACTCCGGCACACAAACACATATTCTGCACCGACGCGCAAATATGGACACGCAGATAGTATGTACACTCAACCACTGTGCATTAATCCTGAATTCATTTATATCTCTCGCTTTGTCTTCTATTCTCCCTCTCCTTCTCTCTCTCCCCCACTTTACCGTCTCTCTCTTTTTCTTCTGAAGCCTTTACTGTCCATCAGGGAACCGCTTTCTCTCACTCTATAGCTCTCACCGATTCCTCCTCCACCCTTTTTTTTACCCATCCTTCTCTCTTTCTCCGGCCCTCCGTTTGCATTCGTGGAAGGGTTGTTGTCAAAGCCATTTAACTGTAATGTGTCTGACATATGAAGGAATAATTGACTGCTGTGACCGAGTATGAAAGCCCAGGAGAGAGTTGGCTGTGAAAGTGGCCAACGTGGCGAGGTGTAATTCCCACCCTTAGTACCCTGTCATTACATTACAACCCATGTTGGTTCAGCAGACGCCCTCTGTCAGCACGCCCTAGTCTGCGTTTTTGCACATCCATTTATGTAGCTGGGTAATTCCAGAAGCAGTTCAAGACGTTTAACCCAGGCTGTGTCCGAATCAGCCCCCGTCCATACTATGGAGTATGCTTGTTGAGTACGCTGGATGAGAAAGTTGTTCTCTAAATGTAGTGCGCTTAAAATCCCCAGATGATATACTTATTTCCGGGTTTTTCGGTGATAATAGTAGGGAGGATATTTTTTGCAGTATGGATAATAAGTATGGAGGATCTGCTTGAAATCAGAATCACTAGTTTAGACCAAAGAAACCAGGTGAAGCGAGTTTAGTTAAAACAGTTAAAGTATACTACTTAATTTCAGCAATTACGTGCTCAAAAGCGCAAACCCCCGGGACTCTCCAGGACCACTCCTGGTCTAGTGTATAATGTCAATAGGCAAAGAGGGCCGGTCCTGCCTTGGGTTTCCCACTCAGATTCCCAGCCTTCCTGCAGTCTCCAAAAATAGATACAATTAACACGGGAACGGTACAGACAGGATTTTAAGAAGCCACCAGTGGGCCAGGGAAAGCCCATTAGAGGGGAAATTGATCTGGTACGCTGTTTTTTTCTTTCCTTCTTCTTCGCTTGATGGAGCGTAGCAAGCGTTCCAAAGCTGCAAGTTTAATCTTCGAGGGAACCCAGGGTGTGTAATCTCATTCATTAAAAACACAGTGTTTATTGCTGGAGATTCTCACTGCAGGAAATTCGGCTGTTTCATCAAGTGTTTTTCTCTTTCCCCTGTGGCGGGGGGGTCTTAAACTCATTTTCAGTGTGTTTGCGTGTGTTTGTGTGTAAGTGTGTGTGTAAGTGGTTGTGTATGTGTGTGTGTGTGTGTGTGTGTGTGTGTGTGTTCAGGCTTAAAAACCTTGGTTTAATTGGTCAAACTAGTAATTAGCCACCCCTTTCCCACTGTAGAGCTGGTACACCTGTGTATTTAGTACACCTGTGTATTTCCCAAAGTGCACTGCAGTATCACGTCCCCCACGCAGACCGCAGAAGCACAGCCTTCATTCGGCCATTCACAGGAACATGGAGAATAAATGTAACTGTAATTTTGACGGATTGAGGTTATCGCATCATTAAAAGCACAGCAAGGGTCAGGAGCCAGAACCCACGCTCGTACTTTTAAAAAAAATGAGTTTGACACCCTTCAACGCATGCCAGCCTGCCAGCTGTCCCAAACGGGGATAGCGGCAGGGGCTCCGGCCCTACTGCTGTATTCTGGTTAGCCGTTCAGCCCGCAGAGCATGGGACGTGTTACTACACTTGTTGGGTCACCTTGAACGTGGCTGTCAATGTTGAGCAGGCGGTGTCACTGACACCGTGGAACTGTGTGTACATGCATGAGGGGTGTAGACCATGACCAAATGATAAAAGAGGCACACGAAATACTGAGTCATCCGTCTGGGTTACGGCTCTAGTGCAGGGGTGGGGAATCTTATCCGAAAAAGGCCGGTGTGGGTGCAGGTTTTTGATGTAGCCCGGCACTAAGACACCAAATTCTATTTATCGAAGGTTAATTCTATTTGGTTCGTTGAATGAGGTGCCTTACTGCTGGCTAAATCAAAAACCTGAACCCACACCCTTCATTTATTTAACCTTTATTTATTCAGGAGATACCTCTTGAGATTAAAAATGTCATTTCCAAGAGTGTCCTGACCAAAATTGGCAGCGGCAGTCACAACAAAGTTACAGACAGACAACATTTAACAAGTTAAGTCATAAGAAAAACTAGAGCATTAAATAATAGTCAAATGCACCTAAATCACAGGTAATAGGCATCATCAAAAACATAAGGAGGTGAAGGTCAAGGCCTAGTGAGAGTTCCCACTCTTCGTTGCAAGGTGAGGGCAGGCGAGAGAGAGGCCTTGTGTGAGGCAGTTTGTCTTCTGCCTTGGTCTGTGTCTCTTTGCTCCATTGGGTCTAAAGAGCAGGATTTTCTCTGTACTTCAGTAAGGAACATGTCCCAACCTGCTGAATGGGACACTGGCTCCAGCAGGTCTGTCTATGTCTGTTTCTGTACTGACGGGAGAGCAGACCACACTATAACAAAGGTCATTCTGCATACATTATGCAAATTAGAATTTGAGTGTGTGTGTGCGCGTGCTTGAGTGGTCGCGTGTGCGTGTGTGCTTGTTTGTGTGTGTGCGTGTTTGTGTGTACGTGTGTATTTGTGCGCGTGCATGCTTGTGTTCGGTCAAACCACACACACTGCATTCGGCCTGTGTGTTCGGTCAAACCACACACACTGCATTCGGCCTGTGTGTTCGGTCAAACCACACACACTGCATTCAGCCTGTGTGTTCGGTCAAACCACACACACTGCATTCGGCCTGTGTGTTCAGTCAAACCACACACACTGCATTCGGCCTGTGTGTTCGGTCAAACCACACACACTGCATTCGGCCTGTGTGTTCGGTCAAACCACACACACTGCATTCAGCCTGTGTGTTCGGTCAAACCACACACACTGCATTCGGCCTGTGTGTTCGGTCAAACCACACACACTGCATTCGGCCTGTGTGTTCGGTCAAACCACACACACTGCATTCAGCCTGTGTGTTCGGTCAAACCACACACACTGCATTCGGCCTGTGTGTTCAGTCAAACCACACACACTGCATTCGGCCTGTGTGTTCGGTCAAACCACACACACTGCATTCGGCCTGTGTGTTCGGTCAAACCACACACACTGCATTCGGCCTGTGTGTTCGGTCAAACCACACACACTGCATTCGGCCTGTGTGTTCGGTCAAACCCGCTGAAATTACAACACGCCCTACAGTTCCTACAATTAGAGCTGGGTTTTTTTTGGCGTCGACGTAAAAGGTTAGGGCTTTTTTTGTTGTTGTTGGTGTTGTTTCTGAGGAGGGGGGAGACGGGGGTCTGAGGTTGGGGGAGGGGACGGTTTCCATGGAGACGAGTATCAGACAGGAAGCAGGCGTAGCGTGCAGCACCTGCTCGGGCCGATGTTTCTCTGTGTGGGGAAAAAACACAGGGACTCGCTCCCGCGACACCGCGCTCTCGCTAACAGCTTTCCTCTCCACCTACTCCCCCTCTTCTTCCTCTGTGTGTACGGAAAGAGCTACATCGGTGCCCACCCCCAATCGCAGACCCACAGCGCTCTGGTCCAGCGCTAACCTCTGCGTCGCTCTACTTCGGCCCGCTGTTTGGACTGATGTGCTCTGGGCATTGCTCCACAGGGCTGCTTACCGCCGGATGCTGTGGTTTTAATGTCACAGAATACAGGTTTCACAACAATGTCACGTCCCCGTCAAAGTGCAGTCAGTGTGCTACGCCTGGCAATATAGTTTATCAACGCCCGTTTGCTCCAGCAAGAAATGCACTTATTGTACGACGCTTTGGATAAAAGCGTCTACCAGATTAATGTAATGTAATGTAATGTAAATTGAAGTGCACCTCAGACAAATCCAGCAAACTGACTGATATAGTCAGCCTGGTTCCAGCTCTACAGTGGGAAAGGGGTATAATGAGCCAGCCTGGTTCCAGCTCTACAGTGGGAAAGGGGTATAATGAGCCAGTCTGGTTACAGCTCTACAGTGGGAAAGGGGTATAATGAGCCAGCCTGGTTCCAGCTCTACATGGGGAAAGGGGTATAACGAGCCAGCCTGGTTCCAGCTCTACATGGGGAAAGAGGTATAATGAGCCAGTCTGGTTCCAGCTCTACAGTGGGAAAGGGGTATAATGAGCCAGGCTGGTTCCAGCTCTACAGTGGGAAAGGGGTATAATGAGCCAGCCTGGTTCCAGCTCTACAGTGGTAAAGGGGTATAATGAGCCAGCCTGGTTCCAGCTCTACAGTGGGAAAGGGGTATAATGAGCCAGCCTGGTTCCAGCTCTACAGTGGGAAAGGGGTGTAATGAGCCAGTCTGGTTCCAGCTCTACAGTGGGAAAGGGGTATAATGAGCCAGTCTGGTTCCAGCTCTACAGTGGGAAAGGGGTATAATGAGCCAGCCTGGTTCCAGCTCTACAGTGGGAAAGGGGTATAATGAACCAGCCTGGTTCCAGCTCTACAGTGGGAAAAGGGGTATAATGAGCCAGTCTGGTTCCAGCTCTACAGGGGGAAAGGGGTATAATGAGCCAGTCTGGTTCCAGCTCTACAGTGGGAAAGGGGTATAATGAGCCAGCCTGGTTCCAGCTCTACAGTGGGAAAGGGGTATAATGAGCCAGCCTGGTTCCAGCTCTACAGTGGGAAAGGGGTATAATGAGCCAGTCTGGTTCCAGCTCTACAGTGGGAAAGGGGTATAATGAGCCAGTCTGGTTCCAGCTCTACAGTGGGAAAGGGGTATAATGAGCCAGCCTGGTTCCAGCTCTACAGTGGGAAAGGGGTATAATGAGCCAGTCTGGTTCCAGCTTTACAGTGGGAAAGGGTATAATGAGCCAGCCTGGTTCCAGCTCTACAGTGGGAAAGGGGTATAATGAGCCAGCCTGGTTCCAGCTCTACAGTGGGAAAGGGGTATAATGAGCCAGCCTGGTTCCAGCTCTACAGTGGGAAAGGGGTATAATGAGCCAGCCTGGTTCCAGCTCTACAGTGGGAAAGGGGTATAATGAGCCAGTCTGGTTCCAGCTCTACAGGGGGAAAGGGGTATAATGAGCCAGTCTGGTTCCAGCTCTACAGTGGGAAAGGGGTATAATGAGCCAGCCTGGTTCCAGCTCTACAGTGGGAAAGGGGTATAATGAGCCAGCCTGGTTCCAGCTCTACAGTGGGAAAGGGGTATAATGAGCCAGTCTGGTTCCAGCTCTACAGTGGGAAAGGGGTATAATGAGCCAGTCTGGTTCCAGCTCTACAGTGGGAAAGGGGTATAATGAGCCAGCCTGGTTCCAGCTCTACAGTGGGAAAGGGGTATAATGAGCCAGCCTGGTTCCAGCTGTACAGTGGGAAAGGGGTATAATGAGCCAGCCTGGTTCCAGCTCTACAGTGGGAAAGGGGTATAATGAGCCAGTCTGGTTCCAGCTCTACAGTGGGAAAGGGGTATAATGAGCCAGTCTGGTTCCAGCTCTACAGTGGGAAAGGGGTATAATGAGCCAGCCTGGTTCTAGCTCTACAGTGGGAAAGGGGTATAATGAGCTGGCTGATTCAGTCTCTGCAGTGAGACAGGGCTACTGTGTAAGATAGAAATTTCCAGGTGATTGCTCTCTGATTTTTCCAGCAGTCTCTCTTCCTCTCCCTCGCCTTAATTCCACTCCCGCCGTGGCGATGCCCCTCCGCTTGCTCAGAAATCACAAGACTGAAGCCTGCTTGTGTTTCTGCAGAGTGGTCACATGCTGCTGACCTCACACTCTGGTGCCTCCTCCCACCTGTCAGTCACCAGCCCAGCAACCAAAGGGGTTACCATAGTAATGTGTTAAGCCTCCACTTTCTCTACCTCTCGACCGCTGGTGACTTCACCCTAAGCCTCCCCACCACACACACACACACACACACACACACACGTACGTACACACACACACACACACACACACACACATACACACACCCCTACTATCACTGACTCTGTCTTACTCTATTTATGTCTTTGTGTCTATTTTTGCCTGGATCTATTTCTATCTCTGTCTGTCTTTTTATCTGTCTGTATTTTTCTGCAACTCTGCTTCTTTGCATCTTTCTGTTTCTGGCCCTGTGTGTCTGTCTTTTCTTTCCTTGTCCGTCTTTCTGTGTGGTCTACATCGTGAATTAGTTTAAGAATCCTCACGGGTGAACATGTTCACCAGCCTGCCCCGTGCCTGATGCTAAGATGCCTCTTGCCCTTCAGAAGTCAGAGGTCAAAGGTTAGGGATTATGGGTGAGGTGTGTGTGTGTGCGATGGTTCTTCCTCCTATTATGAATACACTCTGGTGACATCTTGGGTGCGTCCCAATAATCTTCACTCACCACCTCCCTTCCTCCACTCCCCCACTACCACTCCTCTCTTACCCGGAAGTATGCAAAACTGCCTGAACATTTAGCGTATTTACATGTACAGTATACAATGTATACCTGACATTGCGGTTTGCGTCGAGACATGAATTAATATGTAACCATTAATACGTAATTAAGATGTAATCAGCGACATTAGATTAAAACACAAAGATCCGTTTCCGGGGCACGGAGTTGAGGAGATGGTAGTGGAGGAAGGGAGGGTGCATTTTTCAACTATTGGGACGCACCCCTTGGCTCCCAGACATGTCATAAGGTCATGACCTAGCAGAGGTCAGGACTCATGACCTCTCCCACTATTGCCAAGGCTTCTCACCACTTGAATAGCCTCATGCCTTTAGCAGCTGAGATTTAGAGTGAGGCGAAGTTTGGCTGTAGTAAACACAACGTGTGGCAGATAGCTCCCTAGTTCTGTATGGTTTCTTTTCTTTTTGGTTTTGGCTTGTTTTCCGCTTCCGCCTCTGAACGGTGGTGTAGAATGTCACTGAGGTGTGCCCTTTGTGAGACTACAGGGACAAAGACGCATCCCAATAGATCATTCATAAAGACAGGCAGTAGCATGTGTCTGCAGGAGAGCATGTGTGTGTGTGTGTGTGTGTGTGTGTGTGTGTGTGTGTGTGTGTGTGTGTGTGTGTGTGTGTGTGTGTGTGTGTGTGTGTGTGTGTGTGTGTGTGTGTGTGTGTGTGTGTGTGTGTGTGTGATGTATATGTGGGAGCTTGCTTGTGTGTGTGTGAGTTTAGACATTTTCATTGAGTAATTTCAAGGCCTAATACATGTCTAAGTCACCCCCTCTCTCTCTCCCAGTCTCAGTTGTCAGTAAAGCGTGTTTAAGTCCTGTTCCCCCCCTCTCTCTCTCCCAGTCTCAGTTGTCAGTAAAGCGTGTTTAAGTCCTGTTCCCCCTCTCTCTCTCTCCCAGTCTCAGTTGTCAGTAAAGCGTGTTTAAGTCCCTCTTCCTCCCCTCTCTCTCTCCCAGTCTCAGTTGTCAGTAAAGTGTGTTTAAGTCCTGTTCCCCCTCTCTCTCTCTCCCCCAGTCTTAGTTGTCAGTAAAGCGTGTTTAAGTCCTGTTTCTCCTCTCTCTCTCTCCTCCAGTCTCAGTTGTCAGTAAAGCGTGTTTAAGTCCTCTTCCCCCTCTCTCTCTCTCCCAGTCTCAGTTGTCAGTAAAGCGTGTTTAAGTCCTGTTTCCCCTCTCTCTCTCTCCCAGTCTCAGTTGTCAGTAAAGCGTGTTTAAGTCCTGTTTCTCCTCTCTCTCTCTCCCAGTCTCAGTTGTCAGTAAAGCGTGTTTAAGTCCTGTTCCCCCTCTCTCTCTCCCCCAGTCTCAGTTGTCAGTAAAGCGTGTTTAAGTCCTGTTCATCCTCTCTCTCCCCAGTCTCAGTTGTCAGTAAAGCGTGTTTAAGTCCTGTTCACCCGCTCTCTCTCCCCCAGTCTCAGCTGTCAGTAAAGCGTGTTTAAGTCCTGTTTCACCTCTCTCTCTCTCCTCCAGTCTCAGTTGTCAGTAAAGCGTGTTTAAGTCCTCTTCCCCCTCTCTCTCTCCCCCAGTCTCAGTTGTCAGTAAAGCGTGTTTAAGTCCTGTTTCTCCTCTCTCTCTCTCCTCCAGTCTCAGTTGTCAGTAAAGCGTGTTTAAGTCCTCTTCCCCCTCTCTCTCTCCCCCAGTCTCAGTTGTCAGTAAAGCGTGTTTAAGTCCTGTTTCTCCTCTCTCTCTCTCCCAGTCTCAGTTGTCAGTAAAGCGTGTTTAAGTCCTGCCCCCCCCCCCCCTCTCTCTCCCAGTCTCAGTTGTCAGTAAAGCGTGTTTAAGTCCTGTTCCCCCTCTCTCTCTCCCCCCAGTCTTAGTTGTCAGTAAAGCGTGTTTAAGTCCTGTTTCTCCTCTCTCTCTCTCCCAGTCTCAGTTGTCAGTAAAGCGTGTTTAAGTCCTGTTTCTCATCTCTCTCTTTCCCAGTCTCAGTTGTCAGTAAAGCGTGTTTAAGTCCTGTTCACCCTCTCTCTCTCCCCCAGTCTCAGTTGTCAGTAAAGCGTGTTTAAGTCCTGCCCCCCCCCCTCTCTCTCTCCCAGTCTCAGTTGTCAGTAAAGCGTGTTTAAGTCCTGTTTCTCCTCTCTCTCTCTCCCAGTCTCAGTTGTCAGTAAAGCGTGTTTAATTCCTGTTCCCCCTCTCTCTCCCCCAGTCTCAGTTGTCAGTAAAGCGTGTTTAAGTCCTGTTCATCCTCTCTCTCCCCAGTCTCAGCTGTCAGTAAAGCGTGTTTAAGTCCTGTTTCACCTCTCTCTCTCTCCTCCAGTCTCAGTTGTCAGTAAAGCGTGTTTAAGTCCTCTTCCCCCTCTCTCTCTCCCCCAGTCTCAGTTGTCAGTAAAGCGTGTTTAAGTCCTGTTTCTCCTCTCTCTCTCTCCCAGTCTCAGTTGTCAGTAAAGCGTGTTTAAGTCCTCTCCCCCCCCTCTCTCTCCCCCAGTCTCAGTTGTCAGTAAAGCGTGTTTAAGTCCTGTTTCTCCCCTCTCTCTCTCCCAGTCTCAGTTGTCAGTAAAGCATGTTTAAGTCCCGTTCCCCCTCTCTCTCTCCCCCAGTCTTAGTTTTCAGTAAAGCGTGTTTAAGTCCTCTCCCCCCCCTCTCTCTCCCCCAGTCTCAGTTGTCAGTAAAGCATGTTTAAGTCCTGTTTCTCCTCTCTCTCCACAGTCTCTGATCTTCCTGGTGTGTGTGGCAGCAGTGGGACTCGGCCTCACCCTGCTGTTCCTGGCCCTGTACCTGACCTGTCTCTGCTGCTGCCGGAAAGAGGACAGCGAGGAGAGCAAGAGACCCCAAACCTGCTGCGTCACCTGGGCCGCCGTTATCGCCGGCCTCATCATCTGGTGAGTGTGTGTGTGTACAGAGGTATGGAGGTATATGTGTGCATGAGTGTGTGTGTGTGCGTGTGTATGTGTGTGTCTGTGTTAGTGTGTGTGTGTGTGTGTGCATGGGGAGCAGGAAGGTATGGAAGGGGGTGGGGTCACTGGAGTGGGGCAGGGTTGGGAAATGGGGGCGTGGCGTTGGTAGTGGTCAGCTGATTAATAGTGTTCGGAGCTGCTGCTGGGGTCACCTGGTACATCGGCCACACCCTGGGAGATTGAGTAAGGACATAGGTCCCGTAAGGGCCAATGAGTTTCGAGGAGAAGGAAGCATTTGCAGGGATGCATCTGCTTTCAGTAATGCTCCGTATCGGAGACAATAATTCAATGGGAGAGGGGTTTTTTTTTTAACCTAATCTTGTGACAGTCATCTAAAGCGCAGCGCACTGATTGAGTTATGGGGCCTCTCTGCATCCAGCACGTTAGACAAGGCTCGTTGTCATGCTAATGGCTGCGGTGTGATGCTGTTTAACTCGAGGAGCGTGACACTTTTAACCCCTCTCTGTCTGTGACCCGCCATTTCCTCCACACTCAAAGTGCCAGGCATGGTACTTCTGGTGTGTTTGTGTTTGTATTTGTATGTTTGTGTGTACATACGTATATCTGTGTGTGTGTGTTTGAACGTGCATGCGTGTGTGATTATCTGTGTGTGCATGTGTATCTGTGTGTGGGTGTGTACCGGGAAAAAAATCTAACCACATACACATACAGCACACACACACACACACACACACACACACATACTAACATATACACAGGCAGCTCACACATGTCTGCCTGTTTGCGAACAGAACAAATAATTTGTTCTGGATGCATCAAGCGTTTGGGTTAACTATTCTGTGGAATGCCTGCTTGTGTGGAAGAAAGGACTAATTAGGTTCCGGCATATTCTCTGAAACAGAGTGGTGCTCTGGGTTTAGAATATTTAATTTCCTGCCCTGACGTCTGTTTCTGCATAAAAATAAAGAGATGTTCATTTGAATTTATGCCTTAGTGTCCTGTTTATTATCTTTGAAATCTGTATTTTGCCCGTCTTCTGTTTCTGGCCCAACATTGGATTTCCTCTTATGAAGGGATTTCTGTTATTATTCCCAGAATTGTGCCCCTGGTGGATTTCCAGAGATTGACAGGACACTAATCCAATATCTGCGTTCAAGCTCATATAATTCACATTCTTATCTGCCCTTTGAAAGCTAATGTGCTTCATGTTCAGTTAGCTTTTTTTCCTTGTCATATTAATGTTATTATACAGTAAATGCATGTTGTTTAGCCTTTTAGCCAAACAAATCGGGTTTGCTTGTTTGTCCAACACCTTTTCTTGTCTCACTTTTTAAATATTTTTAAAAAATATATTGTTTTTACTTATGTTTCAGCATCTTTAATATGATTTGTGGATTTGGGCATGAAATCTGACAGAACATGCAGTGTCAATGATATAGGCCCCAACAGAGTGACAGGAAGTGGAGCTGTCTTTATTTCCTGTCTGTAATGGAGGACTACATAAACTACAGTCTACCCCCCCCCCCCCCCCCCCACAACGGACACACATTGGGGCTTTTGTTTAGTTGCAAAGTTATAAGGAAGCTGCAGTGTGAGAATTATTTTCAGTTTGGAATATAAATACATTTTTCTGTTATTTCCCCTCACTACCTTTTTCCATGTAATACATTTAGCTGGAACAACCAATGAGATTTAGAATCTCATAGGAGGAAAATTAGATTTGAAGGAAAAATACTGAATCATCTTCAGCCTGTTATTCTGTAGAAATCAGTCTAGTTCCCTTTTTTTGTTAGCCCCTGACTTGGCTTGTTTTTTAATGTTTGAAAATAAGGTGCAGTAATTTCATGCCTTTATGAATTGCCAGATCCTTCCCACAATGCCCTTTGTTGTCAGTGCCCTCTGACTACAAATATGGGGGCAGAGGGAGGCCCAGTTAAATTCCGTGGAAGATGCGAGGATCACAACGGTAACTCAGCGGTGGTTAGTCTGTGGACATTTGGAGCAGGCATGTGCAGACAGTCGGTGACTGTTGACTGTCTGTTGGTTGTCTCCGGACAGTTCCTAAGATGGCAGGTCAGTGGGCAGTCTGCAGAAGGTATTTCTTTAGTACGACCTTGTGTCCAGTGTTGAGGGTGAATGGTGCGGTTTACTGTGAGTGTGAAAGAGGGGTCAGAGAGCTGGGATTCGCATTCGGCTCCCACTCCTCCTTCAAGCAGAGCCCCTCCATTCCGGCTCTTAATTAGCCAAGCTCGTTAGGGAGAGCAGCCGGGCTTGTTAAGGAGAGCACCCTCGTGGTTTTCCCTGTAATAAGATTCCTCCACTTTCCCTCCTTCTCCGCTGAGTTGCATTATTGAGCTTTCATCTCATTACGGGGTTCTGTTTCACAGGAAATGTTGTGAATATTCCGAGTGGAGTGGCAGCGTGCTGCAGAAGTTGGGGCGCAGCATCGATGTGTTGTTGTTTATTTTTTGTTTATTTATTCATTCAACTTTTTTATTTCCTGTGTAGCTCTTCAGTGGGTGTGGGTTTCTATGGAAACAGTGAGACCAATGACGGGGTGTACCAGCTGACTTACTCTCTCTACAACGCCAATCACACCCTCCGCGGCATCGACAGTCTGGTAAGCTAGTGACACCTCCACAGCTGGTCAGCCACTGATTCACTCTCTTAGGTGCTGGCTGGAATCTAGCCGTACCACCACATCTCCTGGGGCGGGGCCATTGGTTGAGATGGAGGCAGGGCCAAGATAGAAGGAGGAGCCAAGATGTAACTGTACCCCACTGCAGAATTAAGCCTCATGAGCATCAGTGTGGAGTAGACTCATTATGTCACAGGGAGCCACTGTCTCTCACTCATACACTCTCCCTGAATACATCTCTCGACCTCGCTTTGACTTCTGTCTCTCTCTTTCACTCTCTCATCCCCTTTATCTCTCTCTCATAAGTCCTGTCTGTGCCTCTTTCCAAACGGCCAGTCAATCACGCAGGGAATGACTTGGTCACATGACCGGAGGAGGTCACTGCACACCACTCTTCTGCAGCCAATTCAATGAAGTCACTTCACTGTTCTGCATTTTCATGGCACCGTATCTGAGCCACACAGTCTATTGAATTGTATTCTGAACTGTCTGTGACGAGTGTTTAACACTGTAATTCAGCCCCTGGGAACTCTCAGTGAGCAAACGAGTAACAAAACAGCACTAGTATTTTACTATACTAGTTTGTACTATAAAGTACATTACTCAGAAACGGCATACAACGACTGTGACTTCTAAAACAAGGAAATGCGAGAGTGTCAGTAATGTAGGTGTTTTCCACAGAGGCTTGTGTTGTCTGCAGTGCATGCTGGGATATAACCACAAGCAGTGGAGGAAGTCCCTTGGGAAAAGTCCCTCAGTCTCACACGCACAACAGTTTTTTATTTTTTATTTATTTATTTATTTATTTATTTATTTATTTCGTTTATTTGACAGGGACAATGCTCAACAAATATATTGTGCCAGATATAGCTCAGAGCTAATTTTCATCTGTAGTCCCTGAGGGAAGGGTGATAACAGACAACATGGGGAACATCTGCAGTAATGCAACAGTGCAGTAATGCAGTCCACACGGAAAGCACTGAACAAAGGCCCTTTGAAAGAGGCATTGATGGTTGGAATTAAAGTTTGGTTCTTGATTTCCCCACATGCAGATAGCTTCTTCTTTCTTCTTTCAGCGATATGTTGCGCAAACCAACCGAAAGGATCTGTTTGCTCACGAGCGTGTTGAAACACGCGTTTTATTGCGTTTCATTTCTCCGTCCGTCCGTCCGTCTGTTGAGTCTGTCAGATTCACGCCCTCACCTCCACACTTCCTCCCTCTCTTCTCCTCTCCTCTTCCCACTGGCCTTGCCTCCCCTGACCCCTGACCCCACGCTCCTCCGCTTGACCCCACCCTTGACCCCCCCCCCCCCCCCCCAAAGGTGACAAGCACCATGGGCAGTATGCAGCATGACTTGAAGCAGCGCCTGGACCGACTGGATGAGATCTTCGCCATGCACAAAGACTACGTCAAAACACTGCACTTCATGCAGATGATGGCCAACAACATCGTCCAGCAGCTGACCGGCTTGCCAGATGTGAGCCGCGCCAAACTGGACCTGGCATCCCTCGCCGACGAGACCGCCCTCATGGAGTACTACAGGTAGAGAGTGCCCCCTGCTGGTGTACAGTCATTACTGCACCACTGTTTGTGCTCAGTGGAAAATGACAAACTTCAGCTGTTTTGTTTTTTTTTCTCAAATCTTGTCTTTTTCTTGCATTTGTTTCTCAGAGGTGGGCCTGTGCAAATCCTGACAGGAGGTTTGGGAATTTAAAACAACAAATTTGGGAATTTCCAATCATGTTTTATCTTTAATTACAAATTACAAGTATAATTGTGTGCGTGTGTCCTGCATTTGCTTTCTTACCATTTTTGTGAGCTCGTTACAAGGTCCTTCTCCCCTCCTAAGAGGAGCGTGAAAGACGTGAGGGCTGTAGCGCTAGTTTTTAGACGTGTAACAAAATGCATTTCCATTCATACCTTTAGCGACCGCCCTCAGCCGGGGCTCAGCGTTGCCTAGTTGGTATGGGAAATTAACCATCCACTTCTGTCCTCCGTCCTCTAGGTGGCTCACGTACTTACTGCTGCTGATTCTGGACCTGGTCATCTGCCTGGTGGCTTGCCTGGGGCTGGCCAAGCAGTCTCGCTGGCTCCTGACCACGTGAGTGTCTCCGGAAAATCTCAGCAGACGCCGCAGACTCCCCCCTTACCGCCAAACGGCCAATTTGAGGTCGGCTGAGTTGGAGCCGACGTCCCCCTTCTGCCGTTTCCTATTTATTCCCGCGACGTGCAATTTGGCAGCTCGCTTCGCCGTCGCTCCGCTGTGAAATATGGCGCTGCCGGCTATGGTCCACGGCCAATACTTCCTCTGCGGTTTGAGCTTGCGAGATATAGCGCTCGTACGGCAGCGTCTTTCCCTTCTGCCTCTGAGGCGAACATTTTGACGAACGTGCGACCATTTCCTGTCAGGGCAGAGGAGGAGAGCGTCCAAGGCGGAATCGCGGCTGCTGGCCCGGAGACTTGTTGCGTTTGTTTGTTTGCCTTTTTCGCGTGTGTGTTCCAAGCCGCGACCGTTAACCGTACAGGTCAGCGTCCCGGAGGCTCTCCTGACTTATACGCACGGCCGTGTGGCGCACATCTGAAACAGGGAAGCCATTGTACGAAGGAAGAGGTCGAGTTTGAGTAGCGTTTGGTGATTGTGGTGCACGTGCCGCACCCCCTGCCCACCGGCCCAGGTGGAACACGCCTGAGGCCACGCCTCCTGCTCTTTGAGACGCGCTCATTGGTCCAGAGCTTGCACTCCTCAAGAGCAGGTCGCCGCCGAAAGCGTTCCATTCAGGCGAGTGTCCCAGATGGCCGTGAAAGGCTGTTCTCTCCCAAACCGCTGATCCAGGATCAGGTTAGCCCCCCCTTAATACCAAGCTCAAAGATCAACGTTTTTGGGGCGAGTGGAGTCGCCGGAGCCGGTGCGATACCTCAGCCCTCTGCTACGTCCGAGCGAGCAGGGCGTCCATTTTGTTAGCGGGAGCCAGCCGCGCGCCGGGTTTACTGAAAACGCATTAACGCATCGATACGGCCCGGAGAAGCTGCCTTAATGAAAGGCCTGAATGTTCTCCTCACAGGCCTGTTACTCTCACATACTCCCTGTCCATTAAGGGCACAGTTTGGGCCTTAATGCCTATTGATTTCCTGCTCAGGATGTGTGGACGCCACACACTAATTGTAAAGAGCTTCCAACTCAATTTCCCAGCACTTTTAAAACCATGAGAGAACCTCTACAGCCTTTATTATCCATCAGGGAACCACTGTCTCTCACTCACACTCTCTCCCTCAATACATCTCTCTACCTCTCTTTGACCTCTTTCTCTCTCTCTTTCTCCCTCTCTTCTTTTCCCATGATTATATTTTGATTGTAATTTGTATACGTTCCTGAACTGTCACAATAAAGGTGGTTTTAAATTAAATTCTCTCTCTCTCTCTCACTCAAATTCATATTCAAACCAGCTTTATTTGCATAAAAATAACAATAGGCATTGCATTGCCAAAGCAGACAGAAGCCATAAATGCTATAATGTAAACCACGCCAGATTAGGGACTAGTCTGCTGCCGTAATTGCATGAGGTTAAAATATCATTCAAACCGAGAGATAAAGAATGCACACGCAGTTTTAGTGCTCCCACTGATTTATTTACGATCCAGCAGCGCTTCACTGCGCGGCCTTGACAGAATTCACGTTGTTCACGATTTACTGTCCACTTAACCATGTGTCCATCCGCCCCACTGATTCTTTTCTTGTCCTTTGTCTCCTTCTCTCTCTCGTTCATCCATCTTTTTCTGTCCACCTCTCCCCCTCTCTTCCTGTCTCTCTCCACAGGATTATGGTTTTTGGGGTGCTGACGTTGATCCTGAGCTGGGCGTCTCTGGGAGCAGTGACTGCCGCAGCTGTGGTGAGCTTTCACTGCGATCGCGTCGCTGGCCCAAGAGCCACACAGCTGGACATGATCATGAGACGGGTTAATTAGTCTCTTTATCATGACAGGAAGAAAGCTTTCACTCCTATGCACTGAAATCACAGCCACAGTGATTACTGTGTCGTGTGTGTGTGTGTGTGTGTGTGTGTGTGTGTGTGTGTGTGTGTGTGTGTATGAGTCAGAGTGTGTCATAATGTTGGCCTCTTGTGTTGCTGCTCAGGTTGTGATAAATTACACTGGGTTGGGCTCAGAGGGCAGTCGTCAAATGTCTGGTATGTGCGTACATGTGTGTGGGTGTGTGTGCGTGTGCGTGTGCGTGTGCGTGTGCGTGTGTGTGTGTGTGTGTGTGCATGCACACGTCTTAATGCTGGCCCCTTGTCTAGCTGCAGTACTTGTGATGAATGACATTGGGTTGGGCTCAGAGGGCAGCTGTCAAATGTCTGTTTCTGCATTGTGTATATGCGCGTGTGTGTGTGTGTGTCTGTATGCATGTATGTGATAATGTGATAATGCTGGCCCCTTGAGTAGCCGCTCTAGTTGTGATAAACGACATTGGGTTGGGCTCAGAGGGCAGCCGTTGAGTAAGATCTCATCGCTGTCCCGAGTGGCCACGTTTAGGAGGTGACGTAATGGGCTCTCTGAAGGAAAGGTTAGTTCGGGGAGCAGGTCTGATGAGGAAGAGAACGATGAGGAAGAGAAGGGAACAGAACGGAAGTGGTCCTGAGATAAAAGGGGATCATATTTGTTATGTCGTAACGTCCGACTGGCCCGTTTTCACACATGAGCTGCCGTTTGCTTCGATTATTTCCGAACGTTAGGAATCAGAGCCTGGCGGATTAGCTTATCTCTGTTTGTCCACAGATAGGCCAGCTGCAGGGTATTCATTAGCCTCTTCTTGTTGTGTGGATAACGTTATCGACCTGGGGCTTAACGGGAGAGAGCGCGGGGTGCCACGGGGGGATTACACAACCGGTGTCCCGGACTGATGTGGCCACGCCTCGCTCACTGTGAGGCCAAGGGTTAGTGTTGTAGGGGGGTCAGATGGTGTCAGGGGTCAAAGGGGTCGATCCTCCTGAGGTAAAAGTGTTACCGTGATGTCACAGAGTCCGGTGGGACCATTGATCGGCTGTGACAGAGAGGGAACGGAAAGCCCCCCTGGCGAGTGACCTTTGTGTCCCAGCCATAGACTGTACAAAAAATATTTCTGTATATAAAGAAAAGTGACTGTGATGTCACCCATTGTCTTCCCATGTCCTGGGGCTCTTTTTTTAGGCACAGATAGTCTGCAAATCCCACTGCACATATTTGCAGAATCCTCTGGGAGGCGCTGTGCCCGAGCTGTGGCTTTGCAGTCATGATTCGAGTCCGCCGCCAAATGCTCCCGCTATACTAAAGGTGCTTCAGAGAGAGGTCCGCAAAATATTAAAATATTGGCCAAACGACGCAATAACTTAAGAAATCGGCACACGGGGAGAAAATAGACAAAGAAAAAGCACCTATTGCGACTACCATGTTCTCGTGGGGAAAATTTATTGACCAACCGCACTGGCGCCAGAGAGCAACCCTCTCAACAAAACCAGGAAGTGAGCTTCAACAGCGAAGCCCGGTTCCATTCCCTGGGTCCCAGGTGAATCCCTCCTCCCTCCTCCCTCCTCCCTCCTCCCTCCTCCACTTTCCCATGACCATCTGAAGCCTCTCAAAGCATTAATCTGGTAATTGCAGCCAGAGACGTATTTCTCCCACACGCCTCTGCTTTGTAGTTGTTTAGGCTGGTGTAATACCTCAGACTGACTCCTGTGTAAGGGGAATGCGCGGTGCGGTGCGGTGCGGTGCGGTGCGGTGCGGTGCGGTGCGGTGCGGTGCGCTGCGCTGCGCTGCGCTCCCCGGTGGTCAGGCATCCTCCCCTCCTTCGCGGCTTCAGCAACCGCTCGCTGAAGCGCGTGAATGGCCGCCTGCAGCCCGATGGCGGTCTCTGAGGGAGCTGCGTGCCCCCGTGCCTCGGCGGCGGCGGTGTGCGTGAAGGGCCCACGCGCTCTGTTGTTTGCGACGATCCCCTCTGTCCCTTCGGAGACGAGCGTATCCCAAATTAATTAATTTACATTTTTAATCTCTGAAGTGTGTGATTCGCTTTCTTTTTTTTTGTGTTTGGCGGTTTGTTTATTTGTGTTTGTACGCGTGTACGCGTGTGTGCGTGTGTGTAATTATAAGTACCATGGTGATCTGACTTATTAAGGAAGGGTAATTACATCGCGGTATATTAAGTATAACACAAGAGTACCATCCTCGGTTTGCTGCTTGTGCACATATGCCTGTGGGATCCATTTTATCTCCGTTTGCTTCTTCAGTCTCTAGTCCTCGCTCGCTCCATCACTCTCTCTACTTCCCTTCACTCACTATCCTTCTCTAACTCCCCCCCCCCCCCTCACCGCCCGCCCCTCACCGCCCGCCCCCCGGCTGTCTGAGTGATGTGCGGGTGAAACACGAGCGATTATCAGCGCCCCCCCGCCCGCCTCCAGGGAAGGGAAGGGCCCACCCAGATAAGCGCTAGCACAGCGGAAAAAAAGGCCTGTCCTTTACTGCAGTGCTTTAATGGAGGACGGCCATTTCCACGGTGGGGGAGAACAGCTTAAGACCCTTCCCTCAGGCCCTCTCTCTCACCCTGTTCAGGGATTGGCTGCTACTCTTCTCTTCTTTTTCGTCCAGCAATAAGCAGAAGGGTCATGTTGTTTTCCGGACCTGTCTCCTGCGAGGCGTATACATGTATATTTTTCCCCTGTTCTCTTCTTCTCCATAATTTGGCGGTGCTAATGGCTAATTACACCCTGCACACAGTACTGCAGCAGAGAGCTGCTCACTGAGTCCCTCAATGGCAATGGCATGTAGCCTATGGGGGCCTGGCGTGTTATTGGGAGGAACTAATGTAATGGTAACCTGGGAAATGCTGGCTAACGTACCCCATGGTACCTTAGCTGGAATGGGAAGCATGGCTTCCCAACGTTACGAAGTCATGGACATCATGGCCATGAAACCCAAAGTGCTCATTTGCCATTTACTAACGTGTGTGTGTGTGTGTGTTCGTGTGTGTGTGTGTGTGTGGCATGTGTGCGCAAGTGTGCACGCGTGTTTGAGGAACTTATTCTACAGTGTAGCAATGGTACCGCATCCCTGGAATGTACATCACAGAAGTCACCCAAACAGTGACATCATCACCCTCCCTGACAGAAACGACCGTCTCTATACTGCACGGGCACATGCTTGATATGTCATAATACGATACAGAAATGCAACGTTAATTTGTCATCATTAGGGTACCAGCGACTTCTGCGTGTCCCCAGACAAGTTTGTCATGAACCACACCAAGGGACGCATCGGCTCCGGTGAGTGATTACCGCATTCCGCACAAAGGGCTTGAGACGAGTCCGTCCGTAAGGTGAAATCACATTGTCTTGTATAACGTGAGTATTGATTTTAACGTGCATTTTAAGTGGCTTCTCCTCTCCCCTCTCCTTGCAGACGTTGCGCACTATTACCTGTACTGCAGCCAGAGCCTGCCAAACCCTTTTCAGCAGGTACTGTCTCTCTCGCTCGCAAGCCCGCCTCCCCGTTTGCCTGTCCGTTTCTCTCTTGGCACTGTCTATTTCTGTCTCTCTGTCTGTGCCTCTTCGATACGCCTTTTCCTCTATCACACACTGTTCATCACACACTTCATCAATCTTTCTTCATTTCTTTCTGTCTGTGACTGTAGTTTTTTTTCTATCTCTCTTTTTATCTCTCCATTTCTATACAGACTGTACGCCTGTTTTTCCTTTTCTGTCTTTGTTATTATTAGCGTGACCATCTACAGCGTGGCTGGTCTTAATCCTACATTATTTTTAAAACCAGCAGTGTCAATTCATGTGCGGTTGTCACTGTCGTTCCTTTCTTAAAAGGATACAGAACACTTTGGTCAAGTTTTCTCTGTCTATCTATTTTTTAAAATAATAATTAAAAACATTTTTACAAAATAACAAGGCTATTAAGACCACACAGAGATGACACATTCTCCATCCGTATGTGGTCACACGCGTGTTTGTGCATGTCTTCATTCCTTGTTGGACCCCAGAGCCTTTTAGTTTGCTTTTGGGTGTGTTCTACTGCCCCTGTTTCTCCACTCTGATAGGGGTAATAGTCAGACTGCAGGCCTGTCATTGAGGGGAGGGGGGGGGGGGGGGGATTTAGGAGACACTGTCCAGGGACTTACACGGCTTGCATTCCTGGCACCCAACCCATTTATATGACTGGATATTTTACTGAAGCAATTCAGGTTAAGCACCTTGGGTCAAGGGTACAACTGCAGTGTCCTACCTGGGAATCGAACCTACAACCTTTCGGTTACAAGCCCAGTTCCCAGAGAGTGGTCTCATGCGTGAGCTTGGAAACAGAAGCCGAGGCCTAATTCTCCATGTCAGTCTCTTTTAGCTTCCAAGGGAGCCTCTCCTATTACACGGCTTTACTTTGCAGCCAATAAGGCGTCTCTGTCATCGCTGACCACGTCAGCACGGGAAGATCATTACAGGAATGGCTCCCTGTTGCGAAGAGGGGTTGTAAAATCCATGCAATAAACCGAAGGGCCGTACTGGATTGCATTCACAAACTTTCAAATTTAAGTTTTCCAAATTCATATTTTTCCCTGTAGCGGAAAGCGTCACCCCCAGAATGACATTGCACTGTCAGGAGCTGGTCGTTTCTCCGTTCAGGTCTTTGTATCGAACGGACGGTCTATCATCGGATTTAACTTTGGATGACTGTACATACACGGTGCCAGATAAAAGGAGCTCCTCTTCATGCTGGTCTCACTGAGAGTATACGCTGCATGTAGGGGGTGGGATGGCACGGCACGTCGTCGCCACCTGCTGGAGGGGAGTAATGAGATCATCCATCCCTGTCTGTGTGTGTGTGCCTTACGTTGTATTATGTGCATTGCAGTCCATGACTGTCTACCAGAGGTCCCTGACCACCATGCAGATCCAGATCATGGGCCTGCTGCAGTTTGCCGTGCCTCTCTTCCCCACTGCAGAGGTGAGTGATGGATGGGAGGTCAGGGTTCTTGGGGTCAACCCACTGGACCAACACCGTTTCTGTTACTATTCCTGTATAATACGTCTGTTTCCATGTTGATATATTTGAAATATGCTACATCCTTATTACTCACAGGTGTTTTTACAGGCGTGCTTTTGTGTTTGTGTGGGAGCATGACTCCTATATTGCTTCTGTTAAAAACATACTACTACTATTAGTACTACTACTATTAAGTTACTTTATCCAGAGCTTACAGTGTTTTGTAGAATATCAACCGTTTATGAAGCTATACAAATTGTATTTAATCAATTCAGATACCTTAGCTACCTTCTTCAAGGGTGCAACAGCAGTGACCTATTGGGGTTTGAACCTGCGACCTCTAAGTTACGAGTCCAGGCCCTTAACCCTTTCTCTAGTGCCACCTAGCCCAAAGATAAAATGTTTACTGTTCTTGAACTTGTTCTGTTCTTGAATCCTGATCTCTTCTGTAAGGTAGCCCTTAACAGTTTGTTTTTCCAACTGTTAGAATTACTGTAAGTATTACTGAAACAAAGTAACAGAAGCTCAAACACAGTGGAAATGGAAGTCTTGCATAAAAATATATATTTTTTTGCCAGCATAAGGATACCAACTTATAACGTTATTCGTGCCGTCTGGGGATTTCCAGAATACACAGAACGTACAGAATTGTTGTTTCGATCTTAATAATCGAACCGTTGGAAATAAGGAACCGTTGTCACAGTAACAATGGAATCGTAAAATAGTTCATAGGAATAGAATCGTCGGTTTTAACAGTTAAGGGGTTAACTGCTATACGACACGACCTCACTGCTAAACACCACTACCTCACCGCTATATGCCACTACCTCACCGCTAAACGACACTACCTCACCGCTATACGCCACTACCTCAGCGCTAAACGCCACTACCTCACCGCTAAACAACACTACCTCACCGCTATACGCCACTACCTCAGCGCTAAACGCCACTACCTCACCGCTATACGCCACTACCTCACCGCTAAACGCCACTACCTCACCGCTATACGCCACTACCTCACCGCTATACGCCACTACCTCACCGCTATACGCCACTACCTCACCGCTAAACACCACTACCTCACCGCTATACGCCACTACCTCAGCGCTAAACGACACAATCTTACAGCTATACGCCACTACCTCACCGCTAAACGCCACTACCTCACCGCTATACGCCACTACCTCACCGCTATACGCCACTACCTCACCGCTATACGCCACTACCTCACCGCTATACGCCACTACCTCACCGCTAAACACCACTACCTCACCGCTATACGCCACTACCTCAGCGCTATACGCCACTACCTCAGCGATAAACGACACAATCTCACAGCTATACGCCACTACCTCACCGCTAAAGGACACTACCTTACCGCTAAACAATACAATCTCACTGCTATACGCCACTACCTCACCGCTAAACGACACTACCTCACCGCTAAACGACACAATCTCACTGCTATGCACCACTATCTCACAGCTATATGACACTACCTCACCGCTATACGCCACTACCTCACCGCTAAACGCCACTACCTCACCGCTATACGCCACTACCTCACCACTAAACGACATTACCTCACTGCTATACGCCACTACCTCACCGCTAAATGACACTACCTCACTGCTATACGCCACTACCTCACAGCTAAGCAAACACTAACTCACTTTGCATTGACGTGCCTGCCTGTGCGTCTGTGTGTTTGCAAAGAGGGACCTGCTCGGGATCCAGCACCTCTTAAACTCGTCAGAGTCCAACCTGCACCAGCTGACCGCCCTGCTGGACTGTCGAAGCCTGCACAAGGTGCGGTCCTCTCTACGTCCACCACCACCCTCACTCGCACCCTCTGTGCAACTGTAACCATGGTAGCTTGTGCGTAAATATATGTATGTAACTGTCTGTATTAACATGAACAATGCACATATGCGTTGTGTAAGCATTCCTGACACGAAAATGTGCAGGCCTTTTTTTGTGACTTTGGTCCCAAAAAAAGGAATTCACATTTATTTTTGTGTTTGTGCGTGCACGCGTGTGTGTGTATGTGTGTGTGTGTCCTACAGGACTACCTGGACGCTCTGATAGGTGTGTGTTATGACGGTGTGGAGGGCCTGCTGTACCTCTGCCTGTTCTCCCTGCTGGCTGCCTGTGCCTTCTGCATCATGCTGTGTGCTATTCCCAGAGCCTGGAGACACATCACCAACACGTGAGCCCTGCACACACACACACACACACACACCACTCTGCACCATGCTGTGTGCTATTCCCCGAGCCTGGAGACACATCACCAACACGTGAGCCCTGCACACACACACACACACACACACACACCACTCTGCACCATGCTGTGTGCTATTCCCCGAGCCTGGAGACACATCACCAACACGTGAGCCCTGCACACACACACACACACACACACACACACCACTCTGCACCATGCTGTGTGCTATTCCCAGAGCCTGGAGACACATCACCAACACGTGAGCCCTGTACACACACACACCACTCTGCACCATGCTGTGTGCTATTCCCCGAGCCTGTACACACATACACACACGCGTGCGCATGAACACGCACGCACACACCGCACACACCGCACACACACACACACACACATGCAAACCTCCCTCTGCACCTTGTCAAAACATTGAGCAACCATGTGATAACCCATGGCCCCTCCCCCTGTCTCTTTTGGGCCACTCAGGGACCGGGACTATGATGACATCGACGAGGAGGATCCCTTTAACCCGCAGGCCCGTCGCCTTTCCATGCATAACTCCTCCCGCGCCAACATACCCAGCTTCTACAGTTTCAGCAGCAGCCTAGGGAGTCAGAGCAGCCTACAGCCTCCCGCCCCTGCCAGCACCAGCGCACCCGTCTCTGAGTACATGTGAGTGTGTGTGTGTGTGTGTCTGGGGAGTCAGAGCAGCCTACAGCCTCCCGCCCCTGCCAGCACCAGCGCACCCGTCTCTGAGTACATGTGAGTGTGTGTGTGTGTGTCTGGGGAGTCAGAGCAGCCTACAGCCTCCCGCCCCTGCCAGTACCAGCGCACCCGTCTCTGAGTACATTTGAGTGTGTGTATGTGTGTGTGTCTGGGGAGTCAGAGCAGCCTACAGCCTCCCGCCCCTGCCAGCACCAGCGCACCCGTCTCTGAGTACATGACCACTGCGGAGCTACTGCGTCTCGGAATGTTTGTTAGTGTTTGGTCTTTTTTTTTTGTTTTTTCTCCCGGGTTGAGCACCGCTGGCGTCTAGTTTCTTTTTTGTGACTGCCGCTTCTACCCGTGCCTCTCTCTCTCTCTTTTATGTTTTTGTTTTTGTCCGTTCGTCTTCATCTGGGTTGTCTGTTTAAACTTCTCCGTGCCCTACTCCTGGACTCTGCCCTGATCTCGCTGAATTTCACCGGACCACCACCTCATACTACTGGATTACAAACTGCATTTATCCCTTCCCTTCCCACCCTCTGTGCTCGGCTCGCTGGTGAGTTTGAAATTGTGTTTTGTGAGTTTGCCCTGACCTACCCGCTGCGTGCTGTCTTAATAACATTAACAACTTTAGCCTAGCCGTGCCGGCTAACTCAGCTAGCTTAGCCTGGTCTAACTAAAAATAAACAAACTTTGCCTAGTTGTGCCGGCTGCCTAACCCGGTCCCGGGAGGGAGTAGAGACTCCCTTGCTGGTTCCGTGGTTTCTGGTTGCTGTGCACCGTTGGCCCAGCTGTGTCGGCTACCCAACCTGGTCTCAGGAGGGAGTGGAGACTCCCTTGCTGATTCCGTGGGTTGTGTAGCTGTCTCAGCTAACTTAGCTAAGCTAGCTCTGCTGGCTTGGCTGGGTTGGCTGACTCAGCTGGCTCGACCTGGCCTGGCTGTGCCGGCTGACTGGCCTGCCTCCTCCGGGGGAGTCTCCACTCCCTCTCTTCCAGCTGCTGGCCTGGTTGCTAGCATGGCACGGCTGGGCTACCTTGCCCAGCGGGTTGAGTCTCGGGGACTCCAGCACAACAACAACAACATCACCCCCCCCCCTCTGGCTCAATGCTACCCAACTCGTAGCCTATCAGTTACTACTCACTGTCAATCTACTCCCTGGATTACTCCCCTCTACACTCATGTCTCAACTTGGATTTCCACTCTTCCTACTGCTGTTTTTTTCCTCTGGACTACCACTTTTTTCACCTACCCCCCCAAGTCCTATTTTTGCCCCTAGACACACCTATGCCCCTTCAGACCTTCATGCACTGAACAACAACCACCGCCTCACTACCGCTGCTGCTACCGCTGCCAGTAATGCTGGCATCCTCAGCCGCCGCCGCTACATCCACCGAGGCTCTGGCCACAACCGACACCGGACTCTACACTATCCTAAAGGCACAAACATCCCCTCACTCTGGACTAATTCCCGCCCCCACGTCAACACCACGCATCGCACCTCTAACCTCAGCAACCTTCGTTCCCCCCCCCCAGCCCCTCTATCCATCACCTTCGCACTGCTGAACACTCGTTCTCTCACCAACAAATCACCTGTAATTTCTGAACTAATACTGGACAATAACATTGACTTCCTCCTTCTCACCGAAACCTGGCAACAACCCTCCGACTACTACGCACTCAACCAGGCCACCCCCACCAACTACTGCTACATCGCCAAGCCCCGCTCCTCTGGCCGAGGGGGGGGCATTGCTGTTCTCCATAAACAATCCCTATCTGTTACTGAACTGGACCTCAACCTTCCACCCATGTCAACCTTTGAATATCTTGCTCTCTCCCTCCCCAACTCCATCACTGCAATACTACTCTACCGCCCCCCGAAGACACACCCCTCTTTTCTCTCTGAACTCTCTGAACTCCTCACCATCGCCTCTTCTCTCTCCAACCGCCTCCTGCTCACTGGCGACTTCAACATCCACGTTGACCTTCCAAACTCTCCCCTCACTCCTGACTTTCTCTCCCTCCTTGACTGTTTTCACCTCACCCAGCACATCAACTTCCCCACCCATGCCAAAGGCCATACCCTTGACCTTGTTTGCTCCTCCTCCCTTCCCCTATCCAACCTCCGCCCTCTCCCCTTCCCACTCTCTGACCACCATTGTATCCTTTTCTCTGCCCCTCTCCCCTCACCCCATCACTCCACAAAACGTTCAATCTCCTTCCGTAATATTAAGTTTGTCAACCCACTAACTCTTTCCCAGCTCATTTCCTCTGCCCTCCCCCCTGACTCGGCCCCCCCCCTCTTCACCTGACGACTATGCCATCTTACTTGACACCATCCTCTCTGACTCCCTCAACTCCATGGCCCCCTGGAAAACCATCACTGTTTCTTTCACCACCTCCTCCCCCTGGTACACTTCCGAACTTCGTACTATGAAGCAAACTGGTCGGCAGCTGGAGCGACTCTATAAAAAAACCCACCTTACCGTCCACGCTGAAGCTTACAAACAGCACATCTCCTCTTACCGCGATGCTCTCCTTGCTGCCAAATCTGCTCACTACTCCACTCTCATCAACAGCACAAATCGCAACCCCCGGATCCTCTTTTCTACTGTTAAGACACTACTCCAGCCCCCCGACAATAACCCACCCTCCTCCACTGACCTCTGCAACTCCTTTCTCCACTCCTTCAATAATAAAATCTCCCAAATAAACACCTCCCTAACTGCCTCCATCACTAACTCCTTCACCCCCCCTCCCCCGACTTTCACCCTCCCCCTCCCTGATCGCCCACCTACCCCCCCCCTCACTGCCTTTTCCCCTGTTGATTCCTCCCTCATCTCTGACATCATCACCGTCTCCAAGACCACCACCTGCTCCCTCGACCCTCTCCCCACTACCCTAACTAAGACCTGCCTCCCCGTCCTCATCTCCCACCTCACCACCCTTTTCAATCAGTCCCTAGCACTCGGTCATGTTCCCTCGGCCTATAAACTGGCCGCTGTCACTCCCATCCTTAAAAAGCCCTCCCTCGACCCAACCATCCTCACCAACTACCGCCCCATCTCCAACCTACCATTCCTGTCCAAAACCCTTGAACGTATTGTCGCCGCCCAACTTCACTCCCATCTTCAGTCCTACAATCTCTATGAACCCCTTCAGTCTGGTTTCCGCCCCCTCCATAGCACTGAAACTGCTCTTGTCAAAGTCACCAATGATCTCCTCACCTCTGCTGATTCAGGTGCCCTCAACATCCTGCTGCTGCTGGACCTTAGTGCCGCTTTTGACACTGTGGACCACTCCATCCTCCTTCAAAGGCTGGGGCAGCTGGGTGTTGAGGGCACCGCACTTGACTGGTTCACCTCATACCTCTCTGGCAGACAACAATTCATCTCTCTCTCCGGTCACACCTCCTCCCTTTCCCCTGTCACGCAGGGGGTCCCCCAGGGCTCGGTCCTCGGGCCCCTGCTCTTCATCTGTTACATATTTCCCCTTGGTCACATCATCCGCAAATTTAACATGGACTTCCACTGCTACGCCGACGACACTCAGATTTACATTAGCACAAAATCCACTCAGAACCCACCCCTCACCCACATTAATACCTGCATCTCCACAATTAAAACCTGGCTGACCCATAATTTCCTCAAACTCAACAGTGACAAAACTGAACTCCTACTCATTGGCACCAAATCCACACTTTCAAAGACCGGCCCCATCTCACTCATCATCGATGACTCAACCATCACTCCCTCCCCCCTGGCACGCAACCTTGGTTTCATCCTTGACCCCACCCTCTCCTTTGTCCCCCATGTCAGCTCTGTCATCAAGACCTCATACTTCCACCTCCGCAATATTGCCAAAATCAGACACTGCCTCTCCCCCTCTGCTGCTGAAAACCTCATCCACGCCTTTATCTCCTCCCGCCTTGATTATTGCAACTCCCTTCTTACTGGCATCACCTCCCACTCCCTCCATAGACTCCAAATGGTCCAGAACTCCGCTGCCCGTCTACTCACTCACACCCGATCCCGTGAACACATCACCCCTGTACTCCAATCTCTTCACTGGCTCCCCATCAAAGAGCGCATTAACTTTAAAGTTCTCCTCCTCACCTTCAAAGCCCTCCACAGCCTGGCCCCCCCCTACCTGACTGACCTCCTCCTGCCCCTCCGCCCCACCCGAACCCTCCGCTCTTCCGCCACCACCACCCTCTTCATACCATTTTCCAAACTCAAAACCTTTGGCGATCGAGCCTTTTCCAGGACTGCACCCCGACTCTGGAACTCACTCCCACAAACCGTCAGAGACTCACCCACACTCCCCATTTTCAAATCCCGGCTAAAAACATTTCTTTTCTCCCAAGCCTACAACCTCCCCTACCCCTAAATGACCCTCCTCCGTTTCTCCTCCCACCCTAACCATCTGCTCAGCCTCCCCTCTTCTTCTCTCTCTTCTCCTCTCACCCCGTCCACCATGTTATTTTCTGTGATTTTTGTACATGTTTATTTACTGTCCCAGTTGTTTTTTGTTTATTTTGTGTGTTCCACCAGCCAGTTACTTCACCTTCATCTCATTTGTTACCATCTCTCCTTTTGTCTTGTTGTCTTTTGTGTTTCTGTTCCCCCCTCTCAAATTCTGTAAGCGACCTTGGGTTCTGAAAGGCGCTATATAAATAAAATGTATTATTATTATTATTATTATGTGAGTGTGTGTATGTGTGTGTGAGTGGGGGGGGCGGGGTTTAAGTGTGGTTTGTGTGTGCATGTGTGTGAGAGAGTGTGTGTATGTGTGTGTGTGTGTGAGAGTGTGTGTATGCGTGTGTATGTATGTGTGAGAGAGGTTTATAACACCATTTCTTTAGAGAACACAGGTGAAGTCTTAGTGTATGTTTGCAGGTGCGATCTTTATCTTAATTTCTCTCTCCTCTTCCAGGAACCAGTCGGTGTTGTTTGGGGGGAACCCTCGGTACGAGAATGTCCCCCTGATCGGGAGAGGCTCCCCACCCCCCTCGGTGTGTGTGTGTACCCCAAATGTGTGTGTCTCACAAATCCATAGAATAGAATAAAATAAAATAGAATAGAATACTTTATTATGACAACGTGTGATGGGAGAAGTGTCGCTGGATACCCTCTCATCTCTTGTGTTGTGAGGAATGCCTTGCAAACACTGATTGTGCAGTTGAATGTTTTTACTGCCATGCCCAGTGCATATATTACCTCATTTTTTAAGAGCACAGTGGTCACTCGGCAGATTTTGTCATTGCTTGTATTTGGTTATTGGAGACTTGGTCGCCGGGCAGACTTTAATGCCAGGCAAAGGCCTGATTGGCTTCTGCACACAAGCACGTGTGAATGCTCATGTCCTTGCTTGTGTTTGGGTTGTAGAGACTCAGAACTCTAGGTTATTCACTGTCTTTCGTAAAGGAACTCTTTATGTGATGGTGTTCTGTGGAAATGATCGAGCCTCTCTGGGGAGGATAGAGGCCCAATCAGCCGGCGGGCGGGTGACAAATTGAATCTAAACCACTTTAAACAAGCCACCGAGTGGGCTGTTCCATAGAACGTGCCGGGGTCTTGGTTTGCATTTAATATTTAATCCAGGACCCACATCCCGCTTTGATTACAGGCATCGAATCGGTTCTCTTCCACCTTTTCTGCCAGCCTGTGCTACGCATCAATCAATTTTTAATCAGCCTGAACCTCTGGATGCAGTTTACTGTGCTATTTATGGCGCTCATCCAGATGACAGACAGTGACTACACATATTTTCCTTCGCAATTTGAAACATTCAATACATCTGGACTCAGAATCCAGGTACCTGACCGTGGGAACTTTGAAGGAGAATGAGACGGGAGAACAAAAATGAAGAGGAGACTGCAGGGGTAGAGAGGGAAGATGCGGGATGGTAGAAACCGATGACAGTGTGGAGGTCATAGAAACTTTCCATGCCGTTCCATGTACAGAAAAACGCTTCAGGTAATTCCAATTAAACCATTGGTAGAACTTAGTCCCGTCAGACTCTCAACCCGTTTCATATGGCTTCTGACAAGCTAGCATTGGCTAACAAAGTCGTCAGTTCTCTTGAGGTTTACCAGCAACCACATGAACCTTGGGAAACTAAATTGCCAGCGGACCAATAGGGAGCAGCCTTCTCTCAATGCCAAGCAGAAAACCAATGCCCCAGAGCAGGGACAAGGGCACTGTGATGTAGTGACTCATTGTGATCATTACAGATCCCATGACACTTAGGGGTTCTTCAGTGTCCTGGCCAAATGCCCAGACTGGCTCTCTCAATCCGGCCAATCGTTTTATTGCTGTAATGGATCCCATCTTCTCCACTGTGGATTTTTCGACGAGCATTCCATCACAAAATGGCTGCCGTGCGTCACCTAGGCGAATGCAGCATATTGGTGGTGGTTGAAAAGAGCCTTGCCCCTTCACTGTAAAATTCTTTGTGATCCTGAAGGATGTTTTATAAATACAGTCCATCCATCCCTCTCCTTTTACCTCAAATTCCCTACCCTTAGCCCCCCACCCCCCCCCCCCCTCCCCTCCACAAAAAACAAAAAATGCAGTCGGTTTCTCAGCCTTTTCTTTTCTTTGTCCTTGTGTGTATTTGTTTTTCTGTGGTTTTCTTTCTTTAATCATGTATTTCGGAGATGTACTCTCAGTCAATCAGGAACGGAGTGAGTTTTCCGTGGCGGTCATTCCATCTCGCTGTGTCCCTCCCCCTTTCACTCCCCTTTTCACTCCCTTCACTCACTGCCATTTCTCACTCTCTGGCACCCCCTGGTGTTCACTCCTTTCCATTGCATGGCTTTCAACTCGGCTTGCTACGTCTCGGACTGATGATTTATTATAATTTCTTTGGTTATGTGGTGAAACTTGTTAGTGTTTTTTTGGGTTTCATTTCTGGAGATCTTTGACCTTCTCAGAAAATCCATGCAATGGTAACCCCTGAACACAATTCCGCAGTGACTTGCATTGGCCCCTAAAGCAACTTGCCCACAGTGTGCTAGTGCGAGGAAACAGTATTACCCAGTATAGAAGATTCTTTCAATTAAAACTGGTTGCCAGAGGCGAATTCTTAAGTAACCAAATGTTTGTTTCTCTCTTGCCTTTAGTACTCACCCAGCATGAGGGCTACCTACCTGTCTATGACTGAGGGCCAGAACAGACACTTTGGGACCGACTTCCAGGTGTAGACCCCCTACAAGCAACTCACCACCCCTGTACCGGAGGCCGTCCCAGCACTGTGGGCGTTGCCCTCACGGAGACCATCTCCGAAAGACCTCCTTCCTTGTCTTTGAAGCGGGAGTCGGACAGTTTTCCCTCATATGAACATGACCCGGAGCTTTTGAGAAGCACACACGGTCTCCACGTTTTCCGAGGATGAACGTCCCTTGATTCCCTTGCAAATTAAACATATTTTCCCCTCTCGGTCATGGATCACCGGCCCCTCTAGGTTCAATTCCCAAGACGGCTGTCTTATCATTTGAGGAAGTTCCTTAACCTGAATTACTTCAGTAGAAATCCATCTGTATAAATGGATAATGTGTAGATATGCATGCTCTGTAAGTATCCCAGGGTTGAGGGCACCTTCTAAGCAAAAAAAAAACAACAAACAACAAAAAAAAAGTAATATCAGCCTTCGACTGGAACAAATGACTCGGGGAATATAAATTGATTAGAATTCAGATCAGACCTTAATGAGAAGGTGGTCACTTTTAGTAACTCAATGAAAGGTTTCTGTGGAAAAACAGTGTGAGGCACTCTTAAATTTGATCTGGTCTCTCCCCCACAAGCTCTAATGTCATCATGCAAAAGACAGAGAAAAAAAAACAAAACATCCTTTCCACAAAGTGTACGTCTTGAATCATGTAAAATGCCTTTTTTCACTTTTTTATATATGTTGTGAGGCAATGATGTAAATAAACAAAGGTCTCTGGGATTTTGGAAGCATCTTGGTCACATTATGAAAATGCATGGTCATTCCTTGGAAAACAAAGAGGGAAAATGTCAAAATTTGATGATATTGAGGAACAACTGTATGCTGAATAGAGGTTTCTCTGAAGGCAAATTCTCAGACTCTTTTTCACTCTCTAATATGTGACATTGCACAGGGCCTCATTTCCCAAAAGGATCTTAGATGAAGATCATCTTAGGCTAATTTGTTTTTATATTTCATTGTTTGTTTTTTGACATTTGTTTGTTGTCTTTCTCCCTCTATTTGTATTCTTTGTTTTAATTATTATTCTTTTTTTTAAACATTTTTTATCATTTTAATCATGAAATTAATAAAGCACAGACACAAAACACTCTCATATGATCTTAACTCTAAGATGCCATTCCGTATGTCAGCATTCCATCTGCATTTCTGTGTTCTAAATCTTCAGACATGCAGTGATTACCTTTCTCACAATAGCGGAAACGTGTATCTAATTCTCAACAGCATGCTGACTGGGCGGGGTCCGTGCAATGGGAATATTTTTTGCAGTTTAATTTTGTGAGTTGTGTGGATTTGCTACAAATCAGCTGATGTGCAGCCCCACATTGCAATCATGTTTTCCTAAACCCGGCGCAGTTTTCCTAAACAGTACTTTGAAAAATGCCCTAAATGTAATGCTGCCTTAGAGGAAATTAAATTGCACTGCAGTTGATCCAGAGGTCAATTTCCCTGCTGTCTTTGGAATGTCCTAAACTTACAAATTTAAATGAATGTAATTGTGGGTTTATTCATACGTCAGCATAAGGGTCCATCTCTCCTGCTAATTTACCACCCCACAAAGTGTGGCTCATGTACATGTTTCATGTATTATTACAGACAGTATGCTCTCAGTCCTCCAGAAGACTGAGATTTCAAGCTGTACATTTTTTGCGTACCATAACTAGCTCTCTCAGTGTTTTTTGTCTTTCAGCACATTAAATAGAAATATGTTTTTGATTTCGCTGGATTTTTTCAAGTCAAACAAGCGCTGATAATCTGATGATGAATTCTCTAGTTTTCTGGCCTATGCAGTATGTCCACTCTCAACCTTCAATGCAGTGGCAGTTCTAGACTATTTCAACAGGGGAGGGGGGGGGGGGGGGCGCATCAGAAATGTTGAAATGTTGGCGATTTGTAACAGTGAATACAGACATGTACAAGCTGTCTAAAATTGTCATTGTTTCATTTCACATAACTTTCAGAACAAACAACGTTTTACCATACTATAAGTATGGTATCCTGTTTCATTTCATAAATCAAAAATTCGGTTTCGTTTTCAAGAGAAGCCGCACGTCGGGATAATTGACACATTACGACCACCGTACTTCCTGACTCCAGGGGTGCGGTTTTGTGAGTTTCTGTCTGAGTGCTAAACTGGTTGCTATTGCTAGTCAGCTAACGTTACAGTTCTAAAAGGGGTATTTCCGAAGTGCGAATTATGAAATTAAAGCAGACATTGTTGACGAATCTGTAGCTAAGACCTGGTGGTTGCAGATCGTGGCGGGGATGCTGCTTTGCGATGGGAAACATTTTCGGCAGAAAGAGACGCCCCACTCGAGTGACGGATCACGACAGAGCCGTTCTTGTGAGTTAACAATTAAAATGTGCTAATTATGTCACATATAACTGCAGATAGGACTGGGAAGTTATGGAAATAACTGTCCATGTCGCTGATTTCTGTTGGTACATTGTGATCTTAATATAATGAACGAGCGACAGCTTGCCAGTTATCCAGCTGGTGGGAAATGTACATGATTATGTTTACCTGAACAGCTAGCTAATTATGTTAGCTCGCTAGCTAGCTCTCTAGCTAGCCAGTTAACTTGTAGCTATGCGTTTTGCTAGCAGGTAACAACTGAGCACTTTTGATTGGAAATATATCTTGGTAGCGAAACTTATCCCCTTATATACTTATCCCCTGCATATTTTACTGTAACGTTATATGGAAGCTAAATTCTACCATGTCAGTAATTTATTTATGTGAGAGAAATCACACTAATCCCAGGCCATTGTGGGTAACCACACATACAGTAACGTTAGCTAGGAAGCACTGTCTTCCACGGGTGTCAATTTCATAGAGGGCCTTTTGTGTTCTTAGTTTTATTTACTTCGGCTTCTTAGTTCAGCGATTGCTCCGTTTTTTGTATATTTTGCAACCGTGAGCTAACTTAGGTTTTTACTATTAAGTAAGGTATGTCAGGGTGAAATACTAATATACTGGTATGCTTGGCCTTCCCTTAACGCTAGCTATCTTCCTAATTTAGTGTGTTACCTAGCTGTAGCTGTCTGTCTGGATTATGGCAAATGTCCGTTATACTTTGTCAGTCCTGGTATATTAGCAATGCTAACAAAGCAGCATTATAGTAATATACTGAGAGAACTGACCAGTGTTGCCCATAGCCACAGCTAGTAACCGGGTGGGAGTGATGATCATGGCCTCAACTCTGCTTGCCTTTCTATTCGATTCCAGCAACTGAAACAGCAGCGAGACAAACTGAAGCAGTATCAGAAGAAAATCACCTTACAGCTGGACAAGGAGCGGCAACTGGCCAAACAACTGCTTAAGAATGGAAGGAAAGAGTAAGCCCTCCCTTTCCTCTCTGATGTTCAGGAGAATTCCCAAAAATGTTCATATTGGCTCTTGCTCGTTCTGGCGAAAGGTTCTGTGTTGATATGTGAGCCAATCATTGATTTGGAATTTTTAAAAGGGGGGGGTACGGGGCAGAGGCGTAAATCCAGGGGTCAGAAATGTCCCGCCGTGTGTTTCTTCCACCCGCTCTTAACTCAGCCGGCTGACTTCATTGTGCTAATTAGCAAATTCCGGTGATTGGACCAAAATACCGGGGAGGCGTTTTACTTTCTAAACCTGGATTTTACACCTCTGGTATGGGGCAGGGAATGGAGTCTTTAAAAATGGAATGGGAGTCAATTGAAATTAGAGGGGAGGGGGGTTGTTTGAGGTATATTTTAGCAGAAGAGAGTTCGCACATAAGCCGGTTTATTGCAGGGCACTGCTAAGTGGACATGTCGTTTTTCCAGCTTTTAAATGGTGTTTTCTGCACTGCATCTTAAAACCCACAGGAAGGTTCTGCCTCAACCCGAGTAGCTTCAGGAAGTCTATAAAGCTGTATAAATTGCTAACCTTGAAAAGATAAGGCTGTTTAGAGATGGTAACGTCGTTGTGTTTGGGGTGCCCAACAGTAAGGCCCTGCTTCTGCTCAAGAAGAAACGGTACCAGGACCAGCTGCTGGACAAGACGGAGAACCAGATTAGCAACCTGGAGCGCATGGTACGTACCAGGAGATTGGGGTCGGGGGAGGGGGCAGTTTAAAATGCAGTCCTCTTCACTCTGAGGAAGCATGACTCGGGAGGATCTGCCTATTCTGATTATCGCAAACCGTAATGCTAAATAGGGTGCTGTAGCCTGCTGTAGGTGCTAAATAGGGTGCTGTAGGTGATAAATGGGGTGCTGTAGCCTAGAATGTTCCACTTAAGAAGAATAGACCACTCACAGGAATCGCGTGCCATGTTTTCATGTTGTTGACTGATGATATTGTTGTGTAGATGGCGCTGTTCTTAGTCTCGTCAAATAATGAAGTGAATTCGGCTCTTGAAGGGATACATCGTACGCATATTGGCTAACACAGATGCAACCTTTTGTTTTTGACTTTTTATTTTTAAATTTGTTTCCTTAGGTTCAGGATATTGAGTTTTCCCAGATTGAGATGAAGGTTATCGAAGGCCTGAAGGTTGGAAATGACTGCCTGAAGAAGATGCACGAGGTACGCATTACATCATGACTCCTCCTGTGTGTGTGTGTGTGTGTGTGTGTGTGTCTGTGGTTTTCTGAATATATGGAACATATCTCCTGTTACTTAGTGCACCCACAATACCGCGTTGCACAATGTTCATCATATTCTCAGATTGAGGTATTTCACGCATTGCACGCGTGGCTGGCAGTGGAGCATTATGCATTATGGTCAGGCTGTTGATAGTGTAGGCTGATAAGCTCTCACACATCTTCCCTCTTAACGGGGCCAAGGGAGGGGAGCCTGTCTTTGTTCCAGTAGTGCAGGGCCTACCTTCCCCAGATTAAAGGATTACTACACAAATCTCCTTGGAAACCAAGGTTCATTTGTAACCTGCTCAGCTAGTCATGTTCCGGGAACATCTTTCCAAAGTCCTGTGTCCGCTGTGTCTGGTGTTTTTGTGTGAAGACACACACACACACACACACACACACATACACACACACACACACGCGCATTTGCCCAAACTGTACCTCTGAGGTGATGGTATCCATTCTTAACTTTTAAAATTAACTGAAAATGTACCAACTTTACAAATTTGAACACCTTATTGATCAATAATCAAATTAGCAGCAGTTTTGGCAGTTGTCGAACATTTTTTTTCAATGCCAGGTTTCTGAACAATAAATCTCCTTTTTTTTTTTTGTGACCTCTTTGGTTCGAACTGTGATTTTGTTCGTGCCCTTGTTTGTATCGGATATTGTCGACTTTTCCAACGTTGTTTTCTTTCACAATAGTGTTAAGGCGTGTCTCGCCATTAACTTTGTTGATCCAAGTTTTTTTTATCTACCAGTGAAAAGTGTGACTCGTTTCGGTTTAAAGATCACCTTTTTTGCGGCAGTGCTATTAAAGCATCTTGACGCTGCTAAAAGGTAACCGCGTGCGCTGCAGTCCACGGGTCAGTCCGTAACTCTGATGTTCGTATCTCTGAGCTATAATATAACTGCCACCATTGGCTGTGAGGCTGTGATTCAGTGGCTGGCTCACGTGACCCCTGGATTTTGCTTCCAGGTCATGTCCATCGAAGAGGTGGAGAGGATCATGGATGAGACCCAGGATGCCATCGAGTACCAGAGGGTAACGCCGCCGCCTCTCATTAGCGCACACAAGAGGTCCGAGGTGCCAGGTCACCTGTGATGAATGACTGCGTTGTAATACCAGCCTCATCCAGCGGGGGGCTTTCTGCTCTGTTCTTCTCCTGTAGCAAATTGACGACATGCTGGCGGGCTCCCTGACGCAAGAGGATGAGGACGCCGTGCTGGCTGAGCTTGAGGCAATCACTCAGGTGTGTCTCTCTTCACCTGTCCTACCTGTGTGTCCCCTCCACCTGTCCTACTTGCCTGTCCTGACTTGCCTGTATCCTCTCATCTCTCCTGACCACCACATGGTGGCTGCGCTGGGTGTAGCCATATCGATGTTCCCATTTGGTAATGAGGGCCAATGCTGTGTCATTGGATAATGCTCAGGGATGCTGTTTTATGTTGGTGGTAATTCTAACGAAAGCGGTCTCTGGAACAGGGCGAGGAGGCGGAGCTCCCGGAGGTGCCAGCCGATTCGCTGCCAGAGGTGCCCGAGGAGGAGCCAGAGGCGGAGCCAGAGCCAGAGCCAGGTACCAGCAGCGCCCGCTCGGCATCCCACCTCAGGCACCCAAACAAATACCGGCTGCATTACACACGCTGCTTGCTAAGGTCTGCCTTCCTAGCCAGCGCTCTGCTGGGGCTGTTCCTGAGCTGCCGCCTTAAAATGGAGGCTTATTTGGGACACGCCTCAGAACTGTGACTGCATGTGTGCGATCGTTTTGCACGGAGAAGATGGGCAAATTCAAAATGACTGCCAGCTAGCAAGCCCTGTCACTCCCAAATAAAACAAATGTACTGGCACCTAGGTTGGTTCTTTGCCATATAAATTAAATCTTCCTGGAAATAAGCAAATGAACAAAAAACCGATGCTGCGTGGATCATTCGGTGGAAAGTTGTAACCTAGTTACCCGGCAGGCTAATTAATAACCGGCAGTCATGAGGCCCACATTCTAACATGCACTTGCTCTCCTTTCACCAATGAAAAGCCATTAGTAATGCAACAACGGTGATTTTCAGTCCTATTGTGCGAAGGACACATTGGTTGCGTCCTTCAGACTTGATTTAAGCTTTCGAGGGCACACTCCAAGCAGCTTTGGTTTGGGACGTGACTTATGAGGACAGTTAAACCTCCTCCTTGGGATGAGCAGCCCCTCCGAATCTGGTGAGCGAACTTTGTTCTGAACGCCTGTGTTTGGTGCCGCCTTCATTGACGGACACAAGCTTTTTTTTTGGTTTTCGTGGCGTCTGCCCCTCAGTAAACTTCCTGTGATGGCGCGCGTTGTGCGAGCTGACGTTTCTCTTCCTGCTTTTCAGAGAGAGGAGTGAAGAAGAAGCCGGAGAGAGAGATGCTGGCTGCGTAATAATACCTCCACACGCCCCGGCGGCCACACAGTACACACTGACCCAGCGCTGACTCGTCTTTCCCCCGCGCTCTGCCCACAACCAAACACCCCCCACCCCACACACACACACACACACGCAACTGACATTGATCCAGGAACAGCCAGAGAGGGGCTCAACACAGATATACGCATACCTATGTGCTCCCTCTGTCTCACACACACACACACACACACACACACACACACACACACGTCAGCCGTGTTTGTGAGAAGTAAGCCGTTTCTGTCAGCGGTTTGACACTTCCTTAATGAATTCCAAATTTGTTTATTATTAGGGGTCACGGTTAACTGCTATTGAAATAATTGAAACACACACAGACATACACCTGGGAATGATTTAACAAAAAAAAAACAAAAAAAAGATCAGTTGTACCGATCTGACTGCGGATTGGACCAGTTTTTGGGAAGGTCTCTTCCGCAGGTGTGATGAACACCGTCTTTACAGTTGGACCTCCTCAAGGGGAGTGGCCAGGGCGGCGGTCACTCACACTGACCGTACTACTCTCCTAGACGACGTGCCGGTTAGAGAGGCAAGCTTCTGAGGAGGCCCGCCAGTCGGCAGCTCCCCTCTGCAGGCCCCAGGCCCTGGCGTGGAGGTTGTTTCCAGGTGATAAACTTTCATTACAGATTCCGATTTCATTACTGAGAACACACAACCTCCTATAGAGCAGATTCCAAAAACAGATCAAAGCAGTGCTATTAGTTGTGCTTACACCCTCGCTCGCTGACACACACACACACACACACACACACACACACACACACACTCACTGAGCAGCTGCCCACTTGTAAGGAGAGCAGCTTTGATTTGCAGCATACATGGGGAAGAATCACGAATAAGCAGTGGTGGAAGAATCGGCTTCATTAAACCAAAATTTGGACGGAGCTTACCATGCACCGTAAGCCACTCGTCGTGATTCGCTGCCGAGTGAAAACTACTGTTGATTGGCTCAAACAAAGCAAATGATTGACAGCTCAGCGTAAGCTCCATTGTGGTATCCATGAAGCCTCGGCCTCTCATCACTGCTCAGGTGAGGTGGATGTAGCTCTGAGCTCTGAAGTGTACCTGTGGGAGGTGGCTGACTAAATCAAAGGCCTGCCCATCAGTTATTAAGCAAATAATCCCCAGCAACTTTAGCATGTTCAGGTTTAGCAAATGAGTTGCTCTTTGACAAGCAAACTTTGTTCATGCTGTCATGCTTTGTATTTTTTCATTTCTGTTATTATTATTATTATTATTTTTTTTGTTAGTTTACCTGGCAGGATAGTCACAAGTTCTGACTTGGCTCCATCTTTAGTAATCTGTTTAAATGATAGCCCAGACTCTGTATTATTTATTCAACACGGTGACACCTGACGTGCTCTTTAGTGTAAAGGAAGCATCTGGAACAAATCGGTGTGCAGCCTGATTCTGGAGGCACCCCACTTACATAAGAGCTCTGTTGAACCTACCCATAATAACTTAAATTTTTTAAAACACTTTTAGTTTTTCTTAAAGAACGTTGCACATTCAACCTTTGCTCAAATGAAGAAAAAGTAAAACCTTCATATAGTTCACACTGCTTTGCACTTATTGTGTGACAGTGTTTCTAAGTGAATCTTTGAGGGATGCATGCATGTGTTGTACTAATCCCAACCGTACTAAAATATACTCTTATTTTCTAATCAGCACCAATCGAGTGATCTGCATAGATTTTGCAGGTTCCACTAAAATAAAATGATTTTTTTTTTTTTTTTCAAACATATGGAGAAAGCGCATTGCAGTTTGATTGAGTTGAGGACTAAACTGTTTCTATCGTGACAGGATTATCTAATTTTTCCCTTATTGGCCAATCACGGTGGATCTGGGTAGGTGGCATTGTACGTGCCACTCCTGTTAAATCTGACCTTATTCGGTCATTAAGTGATCTTATCTGACGGGCCAAGAAATATTTGCGGACAAAATCCACTCGTAATCAATTCAACTGAACCAGTTGCAAAACTGTGGTCCTTTTTACATCATATCATATGTTGAATTTTTATAATGTCCCTCCAATCAGCTGTTAAAATCATGATAGCGTTACACCTTCCTCGGTTAATTTTCAGACAGCTAAATGTGCTCCAAAGGCTTAAAAATGTACTCTGAAACTGTGACTCCAGGACAAAGGGGTCTCTGGAAACTTGCTGTAATTAATACAGCAAACTGATACACTCGGTGGTTGATATTTTATCTCCATTTCTTTCTTGTTTTGGTATTCAGCGACAATAAAAATGATTTTTAATTGTTTCGAATGACTGCTGTTTTATGTGTGTGCGCGCGCGCCTTAGTTTATCTTTTATGCAATGCACATCTACAGCCACTAGGTGGCACCATATGCTTTAACCGTATATTGACGTTCTCTTGTCTGTGACAATTGTTCCTTGTGTTCTGTTGATTGAAGTGCTTGATGCCGAGTGCGTGGTTGTGTAGGCTACTGTACGTGTGTCACAGAGATCGCAGTGCGTGTCATTGTAGGAAAAACACCGGAGAGTGGGAGTAATTCCATCCGTCGGTGTTAAAACTCCTGCATTAGCGTTGTTTACGGTGCAACCCCTGAGAACAAAGTGTGGATTTAATTAACCTCAATAACTGAGCTAGCAGTGATTGCTTTGGGAAGTGCAAAATGGCCCACAGTTTCATCATAGGAATCAATAGGGTGTGTAATTGCAGTGCCCCAACCTCAGCCTAACACAATAATGGCAACATTGCTTCTTGATACTTCATAATTAAAATGTGTGATGTAACTGCCAAAAGCGATGTTTACAATGTCAGTTTTATAGCCTATCAGGACGCAAAGCAAAAGTATATGTATGACGTCTCTGTTTCCCCCGTTCTCAGCTCATAGGATTATTGTTATTCGGAGTTTCCGAATGGCAAATGATTATTATGAATAGCCTTCGTTTCAAAAGTTAAATGAATATCGCGCAAATACTGCCAAACACGAGCCAAAATCTCAAACTATCCTATATTTTTATCCTATATATTACTAACCTATATTTTCCTTGTGCTGTTTTTTTTGTTTTGTTTTGTTTTTTACTCGAAAGAAGAAAAAAAAACTAAATTAAATGGCTGTTCTATGCCTATAAATCAAAGTGAAATCGAGGACAATGATATGTGTCGTCTTATCTGGTTGGAAAAAAAGAACATCTGGCTACCCTAGCGGCAGCGCTACCGGACTGCGAGATTCACAATGAAAGACGTCAGATGGACAGTGAGGTGCGTCGTGTTTGTGTGCGTTTAGTGTGTGTGGGTTGGACCACGGCGCTTACGGGAGGTTCTTTAGAAAAGCGCGCTGCGTTACATGAATGCTAATGTCGACCCGAGGGACGGCAGCGGAGGCAGTCCGCCCACCGGCGACTCAGAATCCCCGTCCCCACAGAAATCCTACTGCCTCTTCTCCAGAACAATCCCGCTGCCCCCTCGCGTGGGCGGCCCAGGGCTCCGTGCACTGCGATGGCGGCACTGATACGTTTCGTTTCGTTCCCTGTGCCCGTGCCGTGGAGTTTTCTGTGGAGGACTGCGATGCTCTGTTGGCTTTCAGTTTGTTCCCCTGTAAGAACAACACGACTGTGAGGACGGCTAGTCTCCTGACTTAATTGTAAGATATTACTTTCAAAACAACATTATGATTGCCATTTATTTGACTTTCAACACGTTCTATGTCCCCCAATGTGGCCTATTGGCAATAGAACAGTTTCAAATGAAATTTGAACCTTAAGAGATCTGATGATTTTATTGGAATTCTCTTTTTGGCGTGCTAATCTCTGCTCACCCATTAAACCCACTGCATCAGCACAAATGTTCTTTGAAGATTATGGTCCAACTGCGTCATGTGGATTTCAACCGAATCCATCTTTCACAAACATCACTGCAATCAATACAAGTCAAACCTTCCCTCACGTTTTTAAGGGAAATATAACAGTTGATCTAAGGTAAACCAAAAGGATTGCATTTTTACATCAGTATAGGCAACGAGTTTATTCCTCTCTGTGTAATACTGTAATGTTGCCACAAACATGACACTCATCCTCCTCCCTTATTTCTCTTCCCTTTCTGATATAGAAAATCTGGGAAATTTGTGGTGTAGTTTGCATGTTCACCTCTACGAACATTCAGCCACGGGGAAGTGTGCCTGTGAAAGTGCGTGTGAAGGTATCAGGGCTTATATAACTGTGGACTTTGCCCAGCTCACATTGCAAGATGCCATTTGTACTAGGTGGACAATGATATGCTGTGACATTCACGTTATGATGAATCATATTCAGATATTAAGTGTTGTTCAAGGTGAGACGTGGTGTAGTTCATAGGTCACTTAACCTTTGACTCGTATGTGACCCCCCCCCCCCCCCCCCCCAATGCGTGGTGTGGGGGTTTCATACCCTCCGTTATTTGGGGAGTAATTGTTCGCAGGTCTCTCTTGTAAAAGAGATGATCTCAATGAGACTACCTGTAAAATTAAAGGATATAAATAAAGAAATAAATAAAATCCGAAGATCTGGCAACGCTTCGTGTCACGGCTGTGGGGAGTCATCTGCATAACTGTGGGGGCAACCCCGGGTGAAGCCCCGAATCTCTTTGGGAATCAATTTATTACTACTAATGATAAGCGCATGGGAAGGGTGGTAACATGGTCGCCCCCCGCCCCCAATCACAACAATGGCACTCTCGTTCTGTAGGCTACACAGAACTGCGTCTAGAACTTTTTAGGGAAGGCCTGTTTTGCTACTCTGACAATCCCTGAGCATATTTTGCTGTAAAGTAATTCCATCTATGTAGTTTTCAGTTTTCTTCTTTTTAAACTTACTGCGACATGTAGTTTAGGGAACTCGACACGTTAAATAAATTACCCTATAAATGTAATATACTCCAGAGGCATGGGAGGGCAGGGCTATTGTGGGGCTGTAGAAATGATTGGTGTTGAGATCTCTTTGCTGTCACCTTGTAATAATGGGACTCCCTGCTGGTTGGTTAGGTAGTGCGACAGTCTTGGATGTGTGACAGTAGGGTGCGACAGTCTTGGATGTGTGACAGTAGGGTGGGACAGTCTTGGACGGCCTTAATGACCGCATGCTTTACCGTTGCTTCTTAGCTGGTTCCTGCTTTAGTATATCCCTGTCGAGGCAACGGTTTGTCTGCCATAATATATTCTATGCTCAAATCGCCATGCAGACAATGAAAATATATTGTCATAAAAAAATATACTTCCATGAATAATGCATTTAAATGTGTGGAGACACTAAATATATTTATGTAAATATATATTATGCTAATATAGTGTCAGTTGTGCTTATTCTGTTGGTTATATCATATCATCACTATATCACGTGATTGGCATTTTGCAATATTTGTAATTATTAAATTTTTTTATTTTTTCATTAAAAATTACAGCATTGTAGGCTATATTCAGCATTTCAAGTAACAGTTTATTTCATGTGTACAATAGCCTACCACAATTGGTGTCTGTCATTAAATGTTGAACATGTAAGAAGAAAATGAAAAATTAAGAACGCCATATATTGAATCTCCAATATATGGGGAAAATATGTTTTTTGTAAGGAACTCCGACCTTGGTACAGTTGAAGTCGAAAGTTTACATACACCTTAGCCAAATCCATTTAAACTCAGTTTTTCACAATTCCTGACATTTAATCCAAGTAAACATTCCCTGTCTTAGGTCAGTTAGGATCACAACTTTTTTATTTTAAGAATGTGAAATGTTAGAATAATTTATTTCAGCTTTTATTTCTTTCATCACATTCCCAGTGGGTCAGAAGTTTACATACACTCTGTTAGTATTTGGTAGCATTGCCTTTAAATTGTTTCACTTGGGTCAAACGTTTCGGGTAGCCTTCCACAAGCTTCTCACAATAAGTTGGAATTTTGGCCCATTCCTCCTGACAGAACTGGTGTAACTGAGTCAGGTTTGTAGGCCTCCTTGCTCGCACACGCTTTTTCAGTTCTGCCCACAAATTTTCGATTGGATTGAGGTCAGGACTTTGTGATGGCCACTCCAATACCTTGACTTTGTTGTCCTTAACCCATTTTGCCACAACTTTGCAAGTATGCTTTGGGTCATTGTCCATTTGGAAGAGCCATTTGCGACCAAGCTTTAACTTCCTAGCTGATGTCTTGAGATGTTGCTTCAATATATCCACATAATTTTCCTTCCTCATGATGCCATATATTTTATGAAGTGCACCAGTCCCTCCTGCAGCAAAGCACCCCCACAACATGATGCTGCCTCCCCCGTCCTTCACGGTTGGGATGGTGTTCTTCGGCTTGCAAGCCTCACCCTTTTTCCTCCAAACATAACCATGGTCATTATGGCCAAACAGTTAAATTTTTGTTTCATCAGACCAGAGGACATTTCTCCAAAAAGTAAGATCTTTGTCCCCATGTGCAGTTGCAAACTGTAGTCTGGCTTTTTTATGGCGGTTTTGGAGTAGTGGCTTCTTCCTTGCTGAGCAGCCTTTCAGGTGATGTAGGACTCGTTTTGCTGTGGATAAAGATACTTTTGTACCTGTTCCCTCCAGCATAATCACAAGGTCCTTTGCTGTTGTTCTGGGATTGATTTGCACTTTTCGCACCAAAGCACGTTCATCTCTAGGAGACAGAACACGTCTGCTTCCTGAGCGGTATGACGGCTGTGTGGCCCCATGGTGTTTATACTTGCGTACTATTGTTTGTACAGACGAACGTGGTACCTTCAGGCGTTTGGAAATTGCTCCCAAGGATGAACCAGACTTGTGGAGGTCCACAATTTTCTTTCTGAGGTCTAGGCTGATTTCTTTTGATTTTCCCATGATGTCAAGCAAAGAGGCAGAGTAGGAAGGTAGGCCTTAAAATACATCCACAGGTAGGCTACACCTCCAATTGACTCAAATAATGTCAATTAGCATATCAGAAGTTTCTAAAGCCATGATATAATTTCTGGAATTTTCCAAGCTTTTTGAAGGCACAGTCAACTTAGTGTATGTAAACTTCAGACCTGCACTGGAATTGTGATATAGTGAATTAAAAGTGAAATAATCTGTCTGTAAACCATTGTTGGAAAAATTACTTGTGTCATGCACAAAGTAGATGTCCTAACTGACTTGCCAACACTATAGTTTGCTAACATGAAATCTGTGGAGTGGTTAAAAAATGAGTTTTAATGACTTTAACCTAAGTGTATGTAAACTTCCGACTTCAACTGTAAAAGTATCGAAATATGGCACACATACTAGTCATGTCAAATCCTTCTGTACAGATTATTAAACACTTGGTGGCGCTACAAATTCGACTGAAAATCGAATATTTAAAAATTCACTGAAAAAATCTGTAGCCTATTCTGTATCACACAATAATAATAATAATAATAATAATAATAATAATAATAATAATAATTAATTCGGCTCCCAACGCGGGGCTGTGTAGACTATAGCCTATTTAACACTTTCAACGTATTCCCCCGTGCTATGGAATGCGCTTGAGTTTTTCCCCAAAAGCAGTGTCCAACAGGTTGCCTTCCCTTCCCCTGTATTGAAATATTTTCTGGAAAATATTTCATAATTCAAAATAAAAATTTCATTGCGCTGTGCTTATGCCACTAACATATTAGATTATAGTCTATACGTTTGTAGTTTCACTATAGGTGCAAAATTCAGTTGTAGGTCTTATGATAATGTGCCTCGCGTGTTGTTTGTAGTTAGGTCTTACAACATACTGAGAGCGTTATCTGTGGGCGTTCAATTCAATTTTGTATATTTTAAGCATGGTTTAATTTGTGTAATTATTGTGGTGTAACGTTAGGCCATACCCCTGATGTATACTCCGATCACAACGAGTCCCAGACTGGGCACGTTTACCACACCCACTGGCAAACATTTTGTAGGCTACAGTGGCAAGTGCTGAACTGATCCAATTATCCATATTTTTGATGCACCAATGTATAGTGCGTCAACGCTTTCGTACATTCAGATAACTAAAACACTTTTTTTGTAATTCATACCTTTGATATTATGTGCATACATTACGCACGCTATATCGGCTTAGAAAACGTTTATTGTCACTTGATTTGTAATTAACACTACAATGCTAATGCCTTGGATAAATCCTGACAAGAGGACATAATTAGTTTGGTAATTTTACAACATAATTTAGACAATATTATTAGGCCCGTTCTACATTCTAATCATTAGGTCATAGTAAAGAGCATTACTGCAGTAGACTGCCACATTTTAAAGGAGTGGCCCCCTCCAAATCTGAATTTCACTGCACTCGCAATCTTCTGGCATCAGTGTGGGCAGTTGTCCTATAGGACACTATTTTATTTTACGACCATAATTCAAGAGAAGGGGAACGCGATTCTATGAGGACGACAATTGTCAAGCAAACCTGCTGCTGTATCTGGAATCCATCTCCAGGCCCACTTTATAGCTTATCGTAGGCCTAATATTCGCGATAGTTAAATGTGTGATAGAATACACCACCGCTTCTCCCCTCTCTCCTTTTCGGCTTAAGTGCAACACCACGAAAGGACACGCAGACAGGGACGCGAGAAATCAATCTGTTTTGGACATGAATGATTGAACACAGTAGTCCTTGTTCAAACTGCTGACTGATGATGCACATGCAGGGAACTTTGCGCTTGATGAAGCTCGAAGAATGCTTTTGGGAAGTTAAACATTTGGGAGGATATTTCACATTTTAACAGGGTCCTGTGCGCAATCAAGTGTGTGTTAGCAAAGCTTAATCGAGGTTACAGGAGTTGGCGTGGCGCACACAATAAAGCAACAGATTATATCAGTTAATCGTCATTCAGTGTAGTGCGCTGGCCAGAACTGATATGCTCAGGTGCAGGTAGACGACGTGATTTGACTTGATGAACTTGCTTTTCATTGGATGCGTAACTCACCCTCTTCCGACTGAGCAACATCGTTGGTTATTCAGTTAGCAGACTACAGTTTTAATCGATTGCCCGAGACGATATTGGCATTACTGGGGTGAAAATAGAAGTGGCACGCCACGGTAGCGTTTTGGGAAAGGTTTATTTAAAAATACTGGAGGCGGTGCAGTGGGAGGGATTTTGGGAGAGTCGAGGCGGTGCCTGCCCTGTAAATTGAAAGCTCCAAACGTATGACTATAGTCTCCAACTCTCTCCCTCCCACCCCATCCCCTTGCAGTGGCTATGTGCGTGGGTTAGTGTGGGTGCAGTAAGCGAGCTCATCATAAAAGCTGCAATTTTCGCTTAGACATCTCCGCGTAATACTCATACCACCGCAGTTTTGCGTTATATGTTATCTTTCACTACGGTTGTTTTTGTCTTCAGCTACTTTTTTCACGGATAACTCTTCTTTCAAACGGGAAATCTTGTTTATGGTTCTGCCTGGAGCTTCCAAGATGTCTCGTACCGACGAGGTCCATCGCATAACGGAGAATGTCTACAAGGTAAGCCCCTGCAAATTGTGGGAAGTAGCAAGCTAGCTTTGCAGGCTAGCTGTCGAGGGATTGATCTCGCAATGTGCTTGTAGCTAGCATATGTGATGCGTTTTGGTGGATCTCTTTGTGAAACATTTAGCCCACTTGCATTTTTGTTTCTGGTCTGTTTTTTAGTTCGTGTAGCCTACATGGTTTGCTATCTCTAATGATTGTAAAGGGGAAATGACCTAATTTAACCAAATTTCTTATGTCATAATCCCTATAGCCTATTAGCAGAATTGAGCTTTGTCGTTGCAACAGGTAACTTAACCCCCCGTCGACATGAGTGCGGTGTCCACTGGTTTAGACTAGGCTAGCCTATATCTTATCTTGTTGATAATATTGATCAATCACGCTCGCTCTATTGATATCGGCATATAAAGGTAGCGTTGTCAAAACGGGTGTTCCGCAATCCGCAGTGAGCTCCATACCATTCCAAAACTGTTTTTTCCCCCCGCAATGGCAGAGTCGATATAAGTCACCATTGATCATAGATAAGAACTGGCCTGGCCAGAGGTATGTAATTCGTCATTGTTGGGGGGTAGGGGTGGGGTGGGGTGGGGGGGCTTCAGACTTGGAGACTTTGGCTCTGAAGGCGGATTCAATTATACTTTTTGGATTGTCTCAGAGTAGCCCTAAAACGACAAGTTCGGAACTTTGCGTCTACCCTGCCTGACATAGCTACATTTATCCCCGTTTCGAGTGCAATCAACATCCTTATAAGTCAAACTATTTATTCGTCCACTGTTTCAGGACCGTGCTTAATGGGTCATTTAATGAACAGTTTTAAACACAGAACACACACAAAACAGCATCCCTCACACCTGTGTCAGGTCATTAAGCTATAGGCTCTTTTTAGCATAGTCCCACAGGTAGGCTATCTCGGCTTAAGTTTGTACTGTATTTGAAAGAGAAATCGAAGCGACATTCCGACAGAGGCGTGTTCTCTTCTTGTGAAGAGACGCTCCTGCCTTGTTGCGACAGGTTCTGCCAACCATTTGCCTTGGGGGTGTTCAACGTCAAAAACAAGTTGAGCGAAATGGTTGACGAGATCAATTGGTTTCAGGCTGCGAGGTTGGCAGTCGTAGGGCTCTTCTGCCTTATGCTTCACGATCTCACCACCAGCGTTTTAGCCATTTATGGTTTACAAATGGATCAGAATGCGCCATTCAGTGTTTAAAAAAAGTGACAATGAAAAAAGCCAGGCGTTCACCCAGTCCGGTTGTTGGATAAGCCCAAACGCCCCTGGCCATGTGACGTCATCGGTCTGTAAAATATGATACTCGGTCATTTCAGCACTTCAATCGGGAACAAAAGAATCTTTCTTTTCCCACATGATACAGAACACTATCTACCTGCCAACGAAGATGATGAACTGAAAGAGAATTGAGAAGGGTTGTGTGTGTGTAGTATGGCTCATTGAGAAGGCAAGAGGGGAGTGCTGCATATGGACTGGGATTACTGACTAGCACTGGGTACTTAGCGTCAACCCACCCCCCTTCCGGATTTTGTTAGATCCAGACGCTGGAATGGTGAGAGTGGGTGGATTTGTAACATACGCTGCACACGCTCAGAATGAGCGAACCCTTCGACTCATCTAACGACTCCTGTGACACACACACACATACACCTCTTTTCCAAGTAAATCCCCTACAAGTGCCAAAAAATGCTTCAAACCCAGTCGCTGCCAGTGTTACCGTGCCATTTGTGATCTCCACCGCATCTGCGTGTTGAGAGAGGTGTCGGTATGGTTACGTCAGTCTGATCCCTGGGAGATTGCGTGGTTCATACGATCCTAGCATTTTTCTTTCGGATCTGTGTGAAAGGTAGAAAAAAAAAAAAAAACAGAGTGAGAGAGATGAACGGCATCATGGTTAAAAAAAAAAAGGGTGAATGTGATGTGTAGGTGTCTCTGTGGTTCTGTTGTGTGGTTGTCCAAGGCCTCTCTGTGGTCTGTGTCTGTCTCTCTCCATGGTTGGTGTATGTTGAGATATGAGTGTTGGTCTGAGGAGAGTACAGTCCCTCCAGAAGGAGAGACCAGAGAGATTTGGACAACCCGCCCCCCCCCCCCCCCCCCCCCAGCCCAACCAGCTGGTGCAGAGTGGAGTAGCCCGGGAGACTAATCTTCACAGCTTACGCACAGCGGACATAAACTAGCTCAGCACCGTGCCAGAGCCCCCATTTCCTTTTAACCTAGTACCCACCCCCCCCTCCCCCTACAGGAGAACAGCAGGAAGCTCTCCTAGTCCAGAGACGGTCTGTGACGGCGGTTGATCAAGCTGATCATGTTTCCATAGTAACCCCAGCTCTCTCACCCACACATACACTCATTCTCTCTCCAAGACAACCTGAAAGGAGGATGGAGTACAGACTCCAGAAGTGTGTGTGTGTGTGTTGGGGGGGGAGGAGGAGGGGGGGGGGGTTAGGGTAGGTGAGGTGTTTTCCGGGGCCCGGTGCCCTTGCCAGTGTTTTCCGGGTTGTTCCGTGGCGCTCTCGGTACTGAGCTGGGGGTTGGGAGTGTGTCTGACTCACACCCTCCTGCCGAGAAAGAGAGCGAAAGAGAGAGTGTGTGTGTGCCTGTCTCACTGCGAATTAGGTGCCTCTCTGACCTTACAGGGGAGAGCCCTTTTAGGGACAGAGACGGAAAGACCGAGAGAGAAATGGAGACGGAGAGACAAACAAAGAGACAGAGATGGAGGAGAGAGAGAGAGGGAGAACTGGAGAGCGAATGGCAGACAGACAGACAGCCTGTGCGTGTGAAAAGGGTGTCTTCTGTGCCACAGTGGTTGGGTAACCTGCGGGAAAGGTTTCCTGGAGCAGCAGTGCTCGTGGCTGGGAGTGCGACTGGTTAGTCTGGCATTTCCCATTCGCTAGCGACAGGCTCACATCCAGGCTCACATCCTGGCTATGATTGGGGAAATTCGCAGCGATGGGACACAAATGGACGCGTCCCACTCGGGGGGTAGCGGAGGTTTGGCCTGGTCCCCTCCGAGTGGCGCTAGCCGTCCTGTGGCATCGCGTGGCCTTACCGTGTGTGTGCTATGTGGTATGTATGCATGCAAGTGTGTGTACGTATGTGTATGTTGTATGTACACGTGTGCGTGTGCAGAATGTGTGTGTGTGTGTTTGCTGCGGCTTTGCAGTTGTGGAGTGATTTAATTTGACAGTAACAGTTGACAGTGCAAGCTCTTCAGTGAGTAATTCACTGTACAGCTTGCAGAGCGAAGCCGCTTAACTGCCCACATTGTGACTCATGTAAATGCAGGTGTGTGTGTGTGTGTGCGTGGCGTGCGCGCGGCGCGTACATTTCCCTGCAGAGTGGGCACGTGCGCATTGATTGCGTATCAGTCTTTGGATTGAGTGCTTTATGTCATTTCCTGTCCTCCCGGGAGAACAACTTTGATTCTCATTCCCCTCCCACCAGTAACCTCATTCCACAGACTATAATTGCCTTTACGTGCGTTCGCCGCCGAGAGAGAAATCATCAGATAATTATCCCCATGATCTTCATTATGTCTCTTGCTTCTTCCAAACTGTTCTCTCAGCGTGTGTGTGTGTGTGGTTTTTGTGCGTCTTTGTGTTTGTGCTCTGTGTGTGTGTGTGTGTGTGTGTGTGTGTGTGTGTGTGTGTGTGTGTGGTTTTTGTGCGTCTTTGTGTTTTGTGCTGTGTGTGTGTGTGTGTGTGTGTGTGTGTGTGTTTCTTTAATGGTGATATGGTGTGTCCTCCCCTCTTTAAGATACTGTTCCAGTGTCCCAGGCCTAGTGGCAGAGGAAATCACTGGGGTCCCCAAAGCCCGCCCCCCCCCCCCCCCCCCCCCCCCACACATACACATTGCACTTATACACACAATCAACACGGTGTGTGAGAATGAGCGTTTAGGGCGTTGTGCGCACGTACGTGACACGCTCATGTCCACTGTAATGTGCTCCTTCCATCTCAGTGTGGGTGGCGCTAATGTGGGTCCGACCGCTGCGTCTCCGGGGGGGTTGTGGGCGGTGAAGGTGTGGCCAAGCCGACTTGTGGGCGGGAGTTTTAAACCTGGCACGGGCAGGAAGGACCGCAGTGTGTCCAATCACAGCTGGCAGCACACCTGTAAGGTGTGTCTCGTGTGTGTGTGTGTGTGTGTGTGTGGTGTGTGTGTGTGTGTGTGTGTGTGTGTGTGTGTGTGAGACGGTGAGTGTACCGTTTGTGCATTTATGTGTTTGGGGAGCTCCTGCAGGCTGTGTGGAATGTCAAGCATCTAGACGAGGCTATTTTGTTTTTAGTTCCGCTGCCGTTTCTCTGGAGGGAGGTCAGGGCCATCCAGGTGTGTTAAGCGCCATTCATATGCGCTCAACACGCCGCGCTGGGGGGGGGGGGGGGGGGGGGCCGTCCCTTCGCACGCTGACCCCTTTAAGGCGTCCCGCCGTGACGTCAATCCGGCCCGCATTAATACTGGGCCTCAGTCCCCAGTGTAAGAGACTCTCCCTCTTATATTCAGGGCAGGACACGTTGCCTAACTTCCTGTGAATATTAAATTGTGTTGAAGGGGGGGGGGTAGTTTGGTCGTGTTGAGCGCGCGTGAAAAGTGGGGCAATCTCTCTGCCTCTGCAGGTGAGCGCTTAAATGTGAGCAGAGATTCGGTCCCTCTGTCCGTCAGGTTTTTTTGTTTGTTTGTTTGTTTGTTTTATTTTATTTTTATTTTTTTAAAGCAAAGTGATTTTTCCAACGCTTTTGCTTTGGCAATCGTGAAGAGGAGACCGATGCATTTCCAGCACGAACGGTTCTTCTAAGTGGCGCACTTTTTTTTTCATGTAGGAGGTCTGTACGGATAGTTTCTTAGCAACAAGGCGCCATGAAGTGTCTGTGTTATGTCACCAATCGTGAGATGTAGGAGCTGGGATGCATGCGTGTGTGTGTGTGTGCATGAACACAGGAGTGTGCATATTTCTTTATGTGAACATGACTATTTATACAATATATACTGTATACATGTATTTGTGTGTGCGTATATGAAGTTTTGTGTGTGTGGAGAAACCACATCGCTTGGTTAATGAACATGTGGGTGCTCTTTGGACCGATTTGTGCAAATACCAATTTTATCTTTTGCTGAGAAAACATTTATTTAAAATTAAGTCATAGGTTCTGTTTTTCTTTCAGAGAAGGGCAGCAACCAAACAGAAGGCCGGACCAAAAAGATCATGAGTGAACTTTAACATGTCATTGACGTGACAATCTTGTACTAGGCTATGCCTTAAAGTAACCGAAGGCCTCAGTCACTCCAGTGACGTTTCAGAACAGTCACCGCGCTTTGAAATTGCTTCTCATCGTACATATTTGAGGTGGGAAGTTCTGGGAACAAAGCAAACAGCTGAGTTGTGTTAGAATGCTTGTGTCTGCTCATGCTAGTACTCAGGCGTGCACACAAATGTGTATTTGCGTGTACACGGACGCACACACACACACACACACACACACACACACGCGTACACACCACACACACGTGTTCACAGTGCATACGAATACACACACACACACACACACACACACTCTCACAATGAGGGGCGGGAGGCTTAGAGCTGCATTCCTCCTCCTCCTCCTCCTCCTCCTCTTCTTCTCCAGCTCTCATTCTTGTGCTGAGAGAAATGGCATCGCCCACGACCGACACAGAAATAATCACGCTCAACATCACAGTGTACAAATACACCTACACAAGAGTCCATTACATCATAGTGTTACTGTCTGTACAGATACACCTACACAAGAGTCCATTACATCATAGTATTACTGTCTGTACAAATGCACCTACACAAGAACCCATTACATCATAGTGTTACTGTCTGTACAAATGCACCTACACAAGAGTCCATTACATTATAGTGTTACTGTCTGATTCAGTCATATGACATGTAACCCATCAATTTAAGATTCAAAACTCAAGGCATGTCCAGGTGAAAAGCAGGCTGTGTGGTAAAAGTGTTGGTCTCGGATGTTGCTGGTTTGAATCCCAGAGAGGGTGGGGGTGCACTGTTGTTGCAGCCAGAGCAAGGTAATTAGCTGGATTTTTCTGGAGCGAGCTTGAAGTAGAGCAGATGGCTAGCAGATGATAATTAATATAATGCAATGCGATGTGATGTAATGGGATGTGTTGTGATGTGACCTTTTGTAATGGGATGCTAAGCCGGCGTCTTCTGGCCTCTAGAAATGGGGAAACTCCTCTAAGGCAGGAGCCATGCGCGTGTGTCTGCACAGACGGTGGTGAAAATGAAGTCGTCTTTAGTACTAAACCCTTATGGAAAAAGAATATACTGCAGTATATTGTAAATATATCAAAATGATCTTCACAGTATATTTAAAATGTACTGCAGTATGTTACGTTTCCATAAGGGCAGTGACAAGTAAAGGTTCATGCGTGTGATTGGCTGGCATGCGGGGGAGGGGTTAAGGTGAGGCTTGCCCCTCTGTCAGCCACAGCTCTGACTGTTCACAGTTGGTCGCCCAGGTAACCACGGCCAGCCGGCGGAACCGTAGATTTCCTCCGGATTGCACGGCACCATGGGATTTCCTCCGGTCATGCTGGGCCCGCGGTCTGCGGGGCTTTTGAAAGGTGACATTTCGGATCTGGCTCTCTGGTTTCCTCCCCCTCTGTGCTACTTTCCACGTGCAGCTGTGTGCGGTGACGCCCGCGACATGCTATCCTGTGAGTGGAGGGGAGGGTAATACTGAAGGGATGACGGGTGGATGGAGGGGGAGGTGCGTGTGCGTGTGCGTGTGCGTGTGCGTGTGTTTGGGGTGGGGGACACTGATCAGAATAGAGGATGAGGAAGCCCTGTCCTTTGGAAGCTTCCTGTAATTCCTGTGTGGCGTACTGTAATTACGCAGAGGAGGTGAGGGGCTTCATTGGACACATTGTCTCTGTCTATCAGATATAATTGGGAGCTGACCGGCGGGCTGCGGGTATGCCCGCATTGGCATTTAGTCTGGGAGGGGATCTCATTGGTTGAATCTGTAGCAGAGCTATAGATCTGCGTGCTGTTCATTTATTCTGTAAAAACATTACCCCGCGACATGCACATCCCCCCCACACGCGCACACGCACACCCCACACGCACACCCCACACACACACACACACGCATACACACAGGCTATTTGGGAAAATATTCATCTCTCCACGGAGCTGTTAAAAGTGACACGTCAGTGATAAAGCATCCAGCTGCAATGCTCTAATATAAACAAAGCTGAGCCGTAAGTGTTTCAAATACACGCACGCACGCACGCACGCTCATACACACACACTGCCAGAAACGATCACAAGAGCATTACAAACCGAGCTGAACAGTGATTCATTCAGTAAGATCAGCATTACCTCATCATTTAAAAAAATATATTTTATGTGTTGTGTTGGCGTTACGGATGCAAAGTGCCTAGCAATGATCTTAGCAATGGAATATCAGACACTTAAAAAAATATTTTAGACATTTTTATCCTTGATTTAACTTATTATAATTTTTTTATAATACTCTAAACTTTGGAGTGACCAGTTATAACCTGTCTCATTACAGTAAAATCCATTTTGAGAAATCACGGAAAATCACACGTTCTCCTACGCGCATGCTTCTAACCTTCTCTTCATTCTACAGCAGAGATTGGTAACTCCAGGCCTTGTGGGCCGGTGTGTATGCAGGTTTAACTCCAGGCCTTGTGGGCCGGTGTGTATGCAGGTTTAACTCCAGGCCTTGTGGGCCGGTGTGTATGCAGGTTTAACTCCAGGCCTCGCGGGCCGGTGTGTATGCAGGTTTAGCTCCAGGCCTTGTGGGCCGGTGTGTATGCAGGTTTAACTCCAGGCCTCGCGGGCCGGTGTGTATGCAGGTTTAGCTCCAGGCCTTGTGGGCCGGTGTGTATGCAGGTTTAACTCCAGGCCTCGCGGGCCGGTGTGTATGCAGGTTTAACTCCAGGCCTCATGGGCCGGTGTGTATGCAGGTTTAACTCCAGGCCTCGCGGGCCGGTGTGTATGCAGGTTTAGCTCCAGGCCTTGTGGGCCGTTGTGTATGCAGGTTTAACTCCAGGCCTTGTGGGCCGGTGTGTATGCAGGTTTAACTCCAGGCCTCGCGGGCCGGTGTGTATGCAGGTTTAGCTCCAGGCCTTGTGGGCCGGTGTGTATGCAGGTTTAACTCCAGGCCTTGTGGGCCGGTGTGTATGCAGGTTTAACTCCAGGCCTTGTGGGCCGGTGTGTATGCAGGTTTAACTCCAGGCCTTGTGGGCCGGTGTGTATGCAGGTTTAACTCCAGGCCTCGCGGGCCGGTGTGTATGCAGGTTTAACTCCAGGCCTCGCGGGCCGGTGTGTATGCAGGTTTAACTCCAGGCCTCGCGGGCCGGTGTCTATGCAGGTTTAACTCCAGGCCTCACGGGCCGGTGTGTATGCAGGTTTAACTCCAGGCCTCGCGGGCCGGTGTCTATGCAGGTTTAACTCCAGGCCTCGCGGGCCGGTGTGTATGCAGGTTTAACTCCAGGCCTCGCGGGCCGGTGTGTATGCAGGTTTAACTCCAGGCCTCGCAGGCCGGTGTGTTTGCTGCCACTGGTTACCAATGATTTAATTAGTCCAATCATTTACATGATCTGATATTTAAGTAGATTCCGCGATATGAACAGCAGCTGATGTTCTTGTGTCTGTATGCATGTATTGTAGAATTTTATGGTGGTCTAATTTACGAGTGAATCAGTGTTGGTGTATATGACTAATTGGCTGATTGAGCCTGGGTCACTGGTGGCAGCAAAAACCTGCAAACACACCGGCCAGCGAGGCCTGGAGTTAAACCTGCAAACACACCGGCCCGCGAGGCTTTGAGTTGCCCATCTCTTTACAGTAGTTCATAGGCAATTATTAGTGTAATCCGAGAGACTAGAGAAATTGTCCATTGTGATGAGAATCGGGCAATCCCGCTGACCGGATACCCTCTCTCCCCAGCCAATCACGCGCCACCCTGCAGGGCTTCTGGCCGCACCTGGCCTATCACGGTTCAGATTCCATACCGGTCAGTGCGGCGCATCACAGAGACATGATGCACTCGCAGAATGAGTCAGCCTAGGGATTGTGTAATTTTTTCAAACAGCAATGAAATGGCACAGGGCTCTGCCGTGTACTGGAATCAAAATCTTTCCCGAAGAGCAGGAGGGACGTGCGGCTTTAGAGAGGTACTCTGGATAATGAGCCACTATTAGTTCTGCATCCTGAAGGACACCCGTCTGAAGTACTGAACCGCTGCTGTGCTCTTCAGAAGGGGCTCGCTTTAACTTCCTCCCCGCCCCCCCCCACACTACCACCACCCCACGTGCTGAGTGTAGTTCATGGATATTCAAAATCCTGGACCTCAAATCCAAATCCAGCCCTCGTTTTCTTTCTCTCAGGTAATGAACTGAACAATTTGTGCTACCGATTGGCCAGACTGTCAAACCGGCAGCTCTTTGACCTCAAGGAGCGTTATCTGTGCTGTCCCAGGAGACCGGGGGGGGGGGGGGGGGGGGGGGGGGGGGGGGGAGTATACTACAAAGCTGGATTACTTAGCTGTATTAACTGCATGGAGTAAAAGTGGGAACAGCTCTTTTTACTTGAGTCCGTGTTCCAGATTTGGGATGGTTCCGGGTTTTACTCAGTGCAGTTATCCAGCTAAGTAAGTAATCCTGCTTCGTCGTGTATCCACCTGGGCCGTAACCCTGGCATTGGGCGTGGCAGTGCCACTCGTCAAAAGAAGGGGAACTCCGGTTCCCAGAGAGCCGGTTTTCAGGCGTTTTTTTTGTTGTTTTTTTTTTGTTTTTTTTTTCTCGAGCAATTACCACGACTCAATCAGCCAATCAGCTTTATATACCAAAGCCAGTACACTCCCAGATTAGACAACTGGGAAAGGTTTTGTGTAGAGACACAAGACGCAAGTCTTCAGCTGTCATTCGTGGGCTAATGAGAGCGTTTACCTAACACATCAGCCTGAGCAAATTATGAGGTTCATTAATAATTATGCTGATAATAATGAGCAAACGTTAGCATGACATCTGGCCCAAATTTCCCGCCCCCGTCGGAGCACGGAATGTGTGTGAAACTCTCGTATGTTCATAATGAAGGCGCGTTTTACAGTTCGCATATTTTTCTTCGGTAATTTCCCCCTGTAAACCGTCTGGATGCAAACCTGGTTTGACTGCCTGTGATGTTATCTCATGCTGGTGGGGTCAGGTCAGGGCGGGGCCCATCTTGCCCCACCCTTCACGCGCACCATCCCGCCCCATCCTTCTGCGCGCACCATCTCGCCCCACCCTCCTGCGCGCACCATCTTGCCCCACCCTTAAAACAACCTGTGCTTTAAGTGTGTGCGTGTCTCGGTGTGGTGTGTGTGTGTGCTTGCATGCGTGTGTCTGTCAATCTGTCTGCGTGTTTGTGAGTGAGTATTTATGGATTTGTATGCGAGTAAGAGATGGAGAGTTGTTGGATAGTTCAGTAAAGTTCTGAGTGAATACTGTTATGGACTGTCTCTCTACTCTGGCTTACTACCATAATACTGTACCTCTCAGCCTCTATACTGTACCTTTCCCTAATTCTATACCTGTCTATCTACTCTAATACTGTCTGCCACTATACCAGAGGTGGTGAATCTTATCTGAAAAGGGCCGGTGTGGATTCAGGTTTTTGATTTAGCCCAACACCTGATTCAACTCATTAACTAATCTTGGTCTTCAATCAAGACGTTGATAAGTAGAATGAGGTGTCTTAGTGCCGGGCTAAAACAAAAACCTGCACCGACACCGGCCCTTTAAGGTCCCCCACCCCTGCACTATACTGTACCTTCCCACTGCCCCCTGCTCTACGCTGCTGTTCTGCTGTGCTGTGAACCATCTGCATTCATGAGATTCCACAGCGTAATGAAAAACATTGAGTTTTCTTTCTTCTGCGGCTCTGTTGTATAGCTGCAATCTGAAGCTGTGTGTGTGTGTGTGTGTGTGTGTGTGTGTGTGTGTGTGTGTGTGTGTGTGTGTGTGTGTGTGTGTGTGTGTGTGTGTGTGTGTGTGTGTGTGTGTGTGTGTGTGTGTGTGTGTGTGTGTGCGCGCGTACGTGCCTGCGTGTGTGTGTGTGTGTGTGCGCGCGTACGTGCATGCGTGCCTGCGCGTATGTGGCTGTGTGTGTGTGTGTGTGTGTGTGTGTGTGTGTGCGCGCGCACGTGCATGCGTGCCTGCGCGTATGTGGCTGTGTGTGTGTGTGGTTGTGTGTGTGTGTGTGTGTGTGTGTGTGTGTGTGTGTGTGCGTATGTGTGCACGTATGTGGTTGTGTGTGTGCGTGTGCGCGTGTGTGCGTGTGTGTGCGCGTGTGTGTTTAGGTTTCTGTCTGTGCGTCCCGCTCCAGTCCCATGGTGGCGGTTAGTTGAGCCATATACAGTGAGTGGAGGTGACTTTAAAAGCTACTCTTGTTATATATTGTTCCCACAGAGTGATGAAAGTGGAACAGACATTCCCCTTAGATAGCCTATGTATCTAAACAGAGGTTCCAACACAATTCAGCGCACTTACACACACGCACACCCACTCACAAGTGCACTGCACGCACCACAAGCGAGCGTGCACACGCGTGTATAGGCACACGTACAGTCTGCGCGCCAAATGTGTTCCGCCCACCAGCGTGCGCGATACGCAGGAAATCTCCAGTTTGGGCCCTGCTGGTGGTCACGGCCGCCAGCGTAAGTCCCCGCCGCACCTGTCATTAGGACCCTGTGTAATTACAGAGGGGGCAGTTTGAGGGTAGTGATTACTGCCGCGCGCTCACTCTCCCTCTCCCTCTCCCTCTCGCTCGCCCCGTACGCTTGATTAGCGGCGCGTCAGCGGGACGCGGGTCTGCGTGGCGTTGCGGAGGCTGGGGCACGCGTGCGCTGTTCAGCCAAGCGTCTGGCTAGAGCGGGGGGTTTTAAACCTTTTCTCATCCAGGGACCCCCATCATAAGTAAAAATACATAAATAAATAATAAAGGTTGTATTTAAAAACGATATATATGGTAATATTTTATATCTATATATAGTCATTGCATATGGCTTCTGACCAGGGACCCCCGATAGTACCTTCAAGGACCCCCAGGTATCTGCGGCCCCCTGTTGAAAACCCAGGAGATAGAGATACCCTCTCACTTTTTTAAATTTTTTATTCAAATTTCTGTTTATTTTTCGTACATACATATAAACACACACACACACACACGGTCAATATTGGCGGTATTGGGCCATCCTAGCTATCTCAGTTCCACAATTTCATAGTTTTAGGTTTTAGATAATGACCAGAATAATATACAATATGAATAAGTGATAAGATGAGGAAAATAAATAAATATAATAAAACTGAAAGGGTTTGTCAATAAGTGATATAGGCAATTGGTCCACGATATTGTTTCCAGCTGTGCCCACCCCTTCTGTCGTCACACTGTTTTTGTGCTGACCCTACACGGGAAGAGGTGTGTGTGTGTGTGCGCGCTGACTCAATCTATCACACCCCGTCTTACTCACAACAAAGCAAATAACTACTTACAAGGCGAGGAGGGAGGGAGGGAAGAGAGGATTGGGAAAGATGTGCACAAGCCCAAATGAAAAGGGTGTGTACCGGAGCGGGGCACCTTTATCCTGAAGTGATATGTGTTTATGGGATTGGAAACGCCCTGAAAAATACCGTGCGTTTGACAGGAAGTGGTTTGGAAGGGGAGGAACATCTGTGTGCGCGTTTACCTCTCGAGTGTTTCGTTCTTCATTCTCACCAAAAAAAAAACAAAAAAAAAAACAGGCATGCTGGTTACATTTCTATCCTCTTTTTTCTTTTTTTTCTTCTGCTTCCTGCTCATATATCTCTCTCCTCCCTTCCTCCATCTTCTGTCTCTCCTTTCTCCTTCTCTGTCTCCCCTCTCAGCTGTGTTTGATGGGTAGGTATGAAGCGCTTCTCTCTTGGTTGTGCGGTCGCGTACGCCGGGATATCCTCTGCGCGGTGCGCTGTGCGTCCGGGTCCTGTCCGGCGTGTTTATGTCGGTTATGGAATGTCCCGGCGTTTTTAAAAGCTCGCGCCGCCCTGGTTACGGCCCGACGGGTGGCTCTGCCGCCTTGGTGAATTGTGGCTCTTTGACGTGCTTCTCTTCGTAAAACTCGGCTCCGTCAGTCCTGATACTCCCCCCAAGTTATACTTTTCAATTAGCAGGAGCAACTAGACTAGGAATCTGTTATGAGAGTGCTTGCTGGGCATAATTAGCAATGTAAGCATGGAAAAGAAGCGTTTGGCCACCCGCTGCCTCGTAACGAGCCAATGAACTGGTCCTTTCACTTCTCTGAATATATGGTTATGTATGCCTAAATGTGTTCTGTGTGATGCATTTATATGTTTTTGGCCCTAGTCAGAAATACCATGATAAATGTTATGATCAGTTTAATGTATACGTTAGGCTTATTTGCATGGGGGAGACCATAGCTTGTACTATAACCTCGCTGTAAACCAAGTCTGCTGAGAATAGATGTATAATCCCACCTGTAGATTATAGATGTGTAAATCCTGTCTGATGTGTATAGATGTATAAACCCCGTCTGTAGTGTATAGATGTATAAACCCGTCTGTAGTGTATAGATGTATAAACCCGTCTGTAGTGTATAGATGTATAAACCCCGTCTGTAGTGTATAGATGTATAAACCCGTCTGTAGTGTATAGATGTATAAACCCGTCTGTAGTGTATAGATGTATAAACCCCGTCTGTAGTGTATAGATGTATAAACCCGTCTGTAGTGTATAGATGTATAAACCCCGTCTGTAGTGTATAGATGTATAAACCACGTCTGTAGTGTATAGATGTATTAACCACGTCTGTAGTGTATGTATAACCTTGTCTGTAGGATTTATGGGTAGATGGGTAGTTGAAGATGCATATCTTTCACCAGTTCAAAAGCAGCCCAGCTGTCTCCCATAATCCTCTTATAGTCAGAGTGAGTTGAAATGGCTACTGTTTTTACCTAGCAGGGAGTGTCCTCGATTACGCCCCAGACCTAACAGACTAGTTTGGACTGTTTGCTGTTTGAAAACGGAGTCAGGAGTCCCGTGTGGAACAAACATGCTCACACCGCAAACACAAATGTACAACTGAAACCAGATGTGTGCGTGTGTGCGTGCGTGCGTGCGTGCGTGCGTGCGTGCGTGCGTGTGGAAAAAAAAAAAAGCTTTCTGAAAGCTAAAAACACAAATTCCCATCCCACAATACACCCCCCCCCCTCTGTTTGAGGATATTCCATCAGCCCCTGCGCTGTTAGTTTGGTGGAGATGCTGCCCTCCGTTCCTTTCATTTATTTATTTGAGTGTGAGCGCTGCATTCGCGTCCAGCGGTGTGCAGTGCTGGGAGAGGCAAGCGGCTCAGGACTGCCCTTCTCAATGAGCTGCTCTGTTTGTGAGGCGTTATATAAGAGCCAGGAAGAGAATCCCAGTAAATATAGTTCTGCTTTCTCTCCCCAGGGGCTCTGTGTGTGTGTGTGTGTGTGCGTGCGTGCGTGCGTGCGTGCGTGCGTGCGTGCGTGCGTGCGTGCGTGCGTGCGTGCGTGCGTGCGCAAGCCTTTTATCGAATGGAGAGATGCTCTTTGCATGTGTCTGTATGTTTGTGTGAGATAGGGAGTGTGTGTATGTATGTATGTATGTATGTTTCAGAGAGAGACTCTGTACTGAATATATATGTGTTTTTTTTTTGTTTTTTTTGGAGAAGACGGTTGACGGTTGACTGCGTGCGTGCGTGCGTGCGTGCGTGCGTGCGTGCGTGCGTGCGTGCGTGCGTGCGTGTGTATATATATACCATCATGGGCAGACGTTTGGTTAATTACACAGGCTTAATAAAATGAGTGCTTGGGTTGTTTCTGTCCTGTTTTCTAATGCAGCTAAGCAAGTCCAGCAGTGTAGCCCAGCTGAGGGGAATTAGCAGGCTGTTCCCTTTTAAACATCACAAGACCGCCGCGTTAATTACGCCATTACACCTGGCTGTACTATCCCACAAAGGCAGGGGCCGCGTGTCGGTTACGCGTTTGTACATCGCGCTTCGGGCCCATGTTATTGTTCGTTGAAGGTCAGCCTCGTCGCGTCCCGTTGGGAAGGTGTGCGCCAGCCACGCGGGCCACCTGCGCCCCAGGTGAGGATCCCGCGGACGCTCCTGGCGACCGAATTTCACGCTGTCCCTGTTTATCGCAGCCCAGTTTAACAGCTGCGTAAGTCTGCAGGACGGAGGAAGGTGACCCTCAGATTCAGCCAATCGGAGTGCTTAATCTTGCGTCTTTTTTTTTTTTTCTTTTTTTTTTCTTTTTTCTTTTTTCTTTTTTTTTTGAGGCCAGGCCCGAATAGATGAGTCTCTCCGCAAATGTTTTGGCTGTGGTCCATCCTCCTGCGTTTCTGAAGGCGAGTGAGGGAGGAGGGGAGAGGAGGAGAGAGAGGGGGAGAGTGAGAGGGAGGGGGGACAGAAGGAAGCAGAGAGAGGGAGAGACGGAGAGAAAGTGGTAGGAGAGAAACGGATGGGGGGGAAGAGAGAGAGGCTGAGGGCGACCCTAAAATCCTCAGGAGCACTGGTGAGAACACGTGGAGTAAGAGCTTTATCTCCTGCCACGGGCTCCTCTCCTCATCAACATTCCTGTGTTCAACAAGCTGAGGAGTTATGTCCGTGTGCCAGCAGTACTCTCCGTCTCTTAGTCTAATACGGACTGAAACGGGGATCCATTTTAAAGGTGCTAACTTAATTAGCCTTTTACGGGCTACTTACTTACTAAATTACACAGCATTAATGTACCTTCTTAATGTAGCCTATGTTTGAGTGATAACATTCTTCTGTGTGCAGTGTGTACAGATTAATGCATGCACTGCTCACTCTGTTGTAGCAGAGAGGTTTGTGTGTGTGTGTGTGTATGTGTGTGTGTGTGACCAGGAACATGGGTGTATCACGTTTCTGTTAAATGACTAATAATTAATTAGTGAAGTGAATGACTTGAATAAAGGAGCAGGGCAGGAAGGGTGGTAGCCCTAAGTAAATGTGTGACTCGTACTTTAGTGCATATTTTGTTCCTATCTCCTGCAGTTCAGCAGAGAGACAGCAAAATGTCTGGTGAACGTGAAGCTAAAATGGAGCCACCATAAAGATCTTTCACACTGTAGTGCTCTGCCCTGGTTGTGTGGTGGAGCCACCATAGAGATCTTCCACACTGTAGTGCTCTGTCCTGGTCGTGTGGTGAAGCCACCATAGAGATATCTTCCACGCTGTAGTGCTCTGTCCTGGTTGTGTGGTGGAGCCACCATAGAGATCTTTCACACTGTAGTGCTCTGTCCTGGTTGTGTGGTGGAGCCACCATAGAGATCTTCCACACTGTAGTGCTCTATCCTGATTGTGTGAAGAACTTCCTCTTTCCACAGGGGTTGTTGAAGTAAAGAGTTCCTGCGATAGCATGTTTGTACAGAATTTCTGTATAGAGTATGCACATATTCAGATATCGCATTACCATGGGCATAACCTGTGATTGGACCATTCAGGTGGAGAGCGGAACCCCTCGGCCTGACCAGGAAGGAACGTGGGGTGCTTTGTCTCCGTGGTGATGAATGGTGGTGGTGTTGGGTGGTTGATGCTGTGGAACAGTGGGGGCTGGCTGCAGTGAGACTGTGGTGGGGCTTGAGAGAGCCGACCCAGGGGACTGATAGTGTGTTTTTCATGTTTGGTTTGGGCGGTGAGTGTTTGGTGTTTGGCTGCGTGCCTGACAGCACCTAGAGGAAACTCCCGGAGGAAGAGGACATCCGTGTCTGTCCCTGCAAATACATTTCTGTATTTTACGCACACAGTCACACATACACACAGTTGCGTGCACGCACATATGCTCTCATATGCACACTCATGCGCACAGACACGCACACACACACAGTGTTTTTATCATTGTGAAACATTGTGTGAGTGTGTGAGTGATTGAGACCACATGGATGTGTGTGTGTGTGCACATACCTGCACCTGTGTGTGTGTGTGTGTGTGTGTGTGTGTGTGTGTGTGTGTGTACTGTATGTCTACATTCAGGTTGCAGTTGCTGTTCCTGACAGTAAATGTATGCTCTCTGTCTCAGTGTTACACTCAACTCTCAACTCATTGTGTGTGTGTGTGTGTGTGTGTGTGTGTGTGTGTGTGTGTGTGTGTGTGTGTGTGTGTGTGTGTGTGTGTGTGTGTGTGTGTGTGTGTGTGTGTGTGTGTGTGTGTGTGTGTGTGTGTGTGTGTGTGTGTGTGTGTGTGTGTGTCTGTGTCTCTCTCTCTCTCTCTCTTTCAGTCCATTATGGATCAGTTCAACCCCTGCCTGCGCAACTTCATCACCATGGGGAAGAGCTATGAGAAGGCCCTCTCCAGTAAGTACCCTTCCCTCTCTCTCCCTCTCTCTCCCTGTCTTGTCCTACTTTCAGTTGGGGCCCAGGAGGCCTGCCAGCACCTCGGTCTCCGCCTCGCACATATCCATCAGTAGGACAGACGGGTAGCCGCTGTCCCGCTCCTGAGTGGCTAGCAGGCTGCGCGGCGTGCCCGTTCATCACCCCGTTCAGGAGAGCGCTCAGAAGGGGGGCGGAGCACGCAGCCTGTAGCGTGTAGCGTGTAGCGCGGCAGTGTGCACAGACCACACCCCCCCCCCCCCACCCCGCCCTTTTTTTGGACACATTACTGAAACGGCTGAGGGTCAAGCAGCTCAAAACAGCAGTGTCCCGACTGAGATTAGAACCTGAAACATTTTGTATGAAGCATCCTGTCGGGGTACCCCGGTGTCTGGGGGGACTCAGAGGACCAATCAGAGGGCTTTAGGGGAGGGCTCAGGCTGTGTTAATTTGACTGCTTACCATGGCTGGAGTATGTGATCTTCAGATCGAGGTCGAAATCAGTGTTTTGTTAATCTCCTCAAGCCAGTTTTTATTTTGATTCCCTTCATGAAATGGCATTCCAGTTTAAAGCCACATTGGTCGCCCCGTTCTTCTTGTTACCAGACTTTATCTGTGTGAGTACACAAAGGTAACGCTGTTTCTGATCCTGAGATGCAAAGGGAAATCCATTTTGCGTTATTGCTAACGTTGCACGTGTTAATCTATCCGAAATGTTGAAACCTCCGTATTATTGAAGAGACGGACCGGTGTTCGTAGCACAAAGACAGAAAGTTTTTATTTACACAGCCGGCCGTGGGAGCACATGCAAGGTTACAAAATGTTAGACAGTTCTAACAGGTAAATTAGCATGGAGTTGTCCGGGGGGGGGGGGGGGGGGGCCCTGCCTCATTGGTTCCCAGACACTATTGTTACAAGACATCTCCGGAACCAGCCAGACGTCAGGGCGCCGTCTGCACAATCCCCAATACACAAACACACATCATCTGTACATTCCCAGACCAAATGTTGTGCTTCTATGTAGTATATATTCAAAGTACATTCTTACACATGTAATCTTTATACTTTTTGTGGGAAAAGTTCCGTCTTCAGGCCGCTGTGGCAGGGCTGTGCTGTCCAGCCTGGTGCACTCTGCGACATGTGACTGTTCCAGCGCCATATATAACAGCACAGGATCTAAGGGATTTTTTCAATCGAAAGCGTCAAAGGTTATGCTTTGTGTGTGTTTGTGCTTTGTCTGTGTTTGTGTGTCTGCGAGAGAGAGTGAGTGTGTGTGTGGCTTTAGATATTTCTATAAAGAACATGTATTTTCCCTGTGAGTTTGTTTCTGGTATGTGTTTGTATATACAAAAACTTCTATGCATGTCTGTGGTCTATGTGCGCATATGTGTCTGAATTTGTTTGATAGTATGACGGGCCCTGTAATCACGTTGAGACGTTTTGCCGCTATAAGTGCACGTTACTGAATATTTTATCATTTTAAGATTTAATTTTCTCTTTATTAGATGAGAAGTTTACCGGCCCCAGGGTAATTGGTGCGTCTGCACTGAAGATCCTGTTTTTCATCTAATCTGCCTCACCGAATAGGAATTACACCCTGTCATGAAGGCCGGTGTGGGCTTGTGTTGCAGCGCCATGATTTATGGAGAAAAAGCCTCTGAGAAGCTGCCAGGCTGTAAATATAGCCGCAGTGCTGTGGAGATCGGGGGAAAAACCTTAGCAACAGACTGTACTATCTCTAGCAACAAAAAAAACAAAAACATTTTCAATTCTCTTAAGTTGTGGCGGTTGTGATTATTTGTGTCTGTTAGCTGGCAGCCGAGGCTGAGTGAGGTTTTTTAAAGGTTAGGCCCATCGGAGTCAAGAGTTTATTTGGAGAAGTGTGCCGGGGGGGGGGGGGGGGGGGGGGGGGTTATTCAGGTCACTGTTTTCTTAAAGGGACAGAGCCTTGGTGAAGAGTGTGCAATTCATGTTTTTCCCCCCCAAAATAATCAATAGTGCCAATCAATTTGAGCAGTTTGTAATTGTGGGTGCTTTTGTAATTGATTGATTGACTGACTGACAGACTGACTGACTGCTTGATCGATTGGTTTGGTAGTGTTATCTCCTTGTAGCCTTAATATACACCCTTCAGTGGCACTCGAAGAATCAAATTAAATGTACCTAAATCAGCTTTAAGACTAAATCCAGCAAACGAGTAAAGGTGCTTGTCAAAATGTGTAGGCAACGTACATTGCTTTCTACAAATCGAACCTGCAGCCCCTTCCCCTTTGCAGTGCCGAACCCCTTACGCTTTGACTGCCAGTCTGCATTCTTACTGCCCGCAAATCAACCCCAGGCTCAGCCTGACCTCTGAGTCCTTAGTCCTGTTCTCCTGACTTGGCCAAACTCAACCGTGCGACCAGGCCTGCAACACAACAATAAAATGCAGGGGGACGTTGTTATTCGCTGTGTTTGCGAGGCTTAAACACTTCACCTGTTCTACAGGACGTACACCTACACACTTCACCTGCGCTACACTAGGTGTACAGTAACTCCCAGAACTGAAAGGTGACTCCTGGGTGACCCCCTCATTAGAGGGCTTAGCTCTGCCTTGGAACGTTCCAGTACAGAGTACGGAGAGTTCCGGGGATGCGTCACATGACTGATGGTCTCCAGCACTAAGACTCAGGATCTCCGCCTTAATCACCTACCAGTCAGAACACATTATTCACCCTCAGAGTATGTGACTGTAGCGGCAGCGGCTTGCTTCTCTCCTGGTTTGCTCCTATAAGAGGCATTAGCTCTTGGGTATCCTGTTGGTGTCCATCAGTGTCATTCTCGGGGAAGGTACAGCCACCTGTCCGTCTTGTCGGTTCCTTGGGATGGGCAGGTTCTGTCTGGATTCTGTTCCAGATCCCGGGGCACGTCCATGCACTAGAACAGTGCCTTTAGATGACGAGCCGCCCAGCAGACCCGCGGCCACATTAACATGGCAAAGGATTTAGCCCGACGTGCCGGCTACGTTGGTGGCGGTAGCCAGATTACGCACACGTCTCAGGAGAAGTTTACCAACGCGACCTTCCATGTATGCGGAAAGTACTCCCATTCCTTTACAAATCAACCCTCTCTGCTTCATATTTAGCGGCAATAGGTGACGTTCAATGCTTCGCTTGCCCATGACGGCATACGCCGTGTTTGCATTACGTTTCACATGAAACCATAGCGTAACAGTCTTTAGGTAGCTTCTAAACGAGCTATGTTTTGGTATGTAGCTTGCATAGTATTTTTGCCACATCTTTCATTTCATCAGCTCATTCCTGACAACGAAGAGGTGCCCACTTGAACAGTTGGCAACTGTTCAACTCAATTAATCTTCAGTTAAGCTCTGTCTATTGAATGTACCCCCCTGGTGTAAACTCATGAGCCTTAATTGGACCTCTATCACCATGGAGAAACCCGCTCCGTGACAGAGTGGCCATTTTTAAGGTTGCATTTCTTTGTCACCTCGGATAATTAAAAGGCCACGGTTGGAAGTCTTACGTGGCTCTGTGCTTTCTGCGTGTGATTGACTTGTGCTGATTGGCTGAGAGATAACGTGATTTTCTCGTTTCCATGATGGCTAGCTCATTCCTGGGACAGACCAATCCCTCATGACCTCAACAGCAACAGATCTCCAATCTTATGTGGCTCCTTCTTTGTATTGATGTTAATTGGACTTTGTTCATAGGGAGTTAATCAGTGCATCTGTGGCAACGGGGCTCCTCAATAGTTTGTCCCTGGCTGTCATATTGTGGCGACCGTAGTATTGATAACCAAGTCTGTTGTCATAGGCTTAGTAACTAGAGGGATTGATTACATGAGCGATGGTCGTATGCTTCGAACCATAGGGTCCATCAATATAGTTCCATTTATGGTACGTCTGTAGTACCTGACATCTAAACTGTAGGGCAGTGATCCTCAATCCTGATCCTTGAGAACCTAAAGTTTCACCTAGTATTCCACACCAAGCTGAAACCCAAGAAACCAGGTGAGGTAATGTAATCAACTGCTTTAGTTAATCAATAAAATTATTAGTGGAAAAAAAAGCTACTCCTCCCTGACACTCTCCAGGACCAGAATTAAGGACCACTGCCCTACGGTCAATCAGCATATCTATGGCTGTTGACCTCCAAAATATAGCTGTGTTTAGAATGGCTTCTATGGGGTGCATTAACATCTATGGTGATCAACATCCTACAATTGCTAGGCAGTTGGCAGATGTATACTATGAACTGCAGGATTGAGGGATGATGGTTCTTCTTTGCTGCCATCCTCCTATGATGTGTGATTGGCTGCCATCCTCCAGGGACCTGTGATTGGCTGCCTCCCTGATCTCACGCCCAATGCCTTCGTGTCTCCAGGTGTGACGTTCGCAGCGAAGGGCTACTTCGACGCGCTGGTGCGGATGGGCGAGCTGGCCAGTGAGAGTCAAGGCTCGAAGGATCTTGGTGAGTCTTCAGATCTGGTCGCAGTGCCCCTAGTGGGCGGAGGGGGAAATGCAGGAAAGGGTTGTGGGGGGTTGGGGTAGGCGTGGCCAAGACCTGAGCGGAAGCGGTCTCTGACAAACATGTACACACACACACACACACACACACACACACACACGCACGCGCACACCTGCAAGCACATAGACTTGCACACGTACAGACAAATACAGGTACACACGAGCACATGCACAGTTGGCGTGTTACTGCGCACATGCAGAAACACACAAACACACACACACACACACACACACACACACACAGTACATTACTGCTGGCCCCTATGTCCAAATGAATACTTGGCATATTTGTTATGGCATTGTTTGCTTCTGTTCATCATTGTCTTTTCTGCTTTAATCCCAGTGTAATGTGTGCTCATATTAGACTGTGTGTCTGTCTTCTGTTCCTGAGCACTTTGCGGTCAAGCGCATTCCTCTTTCGCGTTTCCCCCCCACAAAGATACCCACAACACCTCCCTCCCCTTTGTATTAGGCACTGCAGTGACGACCCTCGCATCTCTATCGCTACGATGTGTCCTGGTGCTACAGTGAGCATGGGCGCTGCACACCTATATCTCACTGCTGCAGATTGGGCCGAGCTGTTGCCATTTGAGGTGGAGCCAGGCTGGTTGACTGTTGTGATTTGAGGAAGGGCGGGGCTCAGTAACTGTCATGGTTTTGGAAAAAGTGGGACTTGGTGGTTTTGTGGTTTGCGGGGTGGGGGTGGGGCTTGGTGACTGATTGAGTTTGGGGAAGGGTGGGGCTTAGTGACTGATGCAGTCTTAAGGGAGGGGCGGGGTTTAGTGATTGACAGGGATTGGTTTGCTCTGCACAGCTCTGGACCAGAGCTGTAGAGGAAAAGGATGAGGATGATGATGATGTGTGTGTGAGCGAGCGAGAAGATGAAGCCAATCACACGGAGCTGTGGCTCTGGGAATGAACCATATCGGTGCTCCCTGTATCTAGCTGAGATTAAACCTCTTTTACCCAAACCACTGTGACAGCGAGATGGATGACCTGCTCTGTCGTTGAATGCTGGGAGAAATCTATCATCTTAAAGAGCGCAATTTCATTTACTGTGACTGAATAGGTCCTTGTCAGGCCTGGCAGAACTGTGCAAGAACTCTCAAGGCAGTCGGGGAAGACGAGAACGAGTCGGCCAGAGATGGAAGTAGAGCGAGATCGAGAGACGGAGAAAGAGAAAAAGTGAGAGAGAGAGAGAGCAAGAAAGAAAGAAAGAGAGTGTGAGAAAGACAGCTTATTATTGATGAAGCTAACTCTTCATTGTGCCTGATTCTTTTTATTGTGCCTGACGTTTCCAGTCATTTCTCTGTCTGCACCTCTGCGCTATCCCTTTCTCTCTCGCACAAAATGGAGGTGGCGGGGTGGGGGGTGGGGGGGGGCACTGTAAGATCCATTCAGTATGTATAAGCTCCTATAATGGCTCTGCCATGGATAATAACGGTGGAGCTCCTCAGTGTGCTCTCGCTACCGCTGATCCGAGATCAGTATCTGCCAGTTGAGTGTGTCAGGCTAAACACTGGCCAACCAATGTCACGCTGGACCCAGCATAACCGCTGCCTGCAGCTCCACCTAACGCCAGTGAGCGAATACCTCTCAGCTGTGTGACAGACTTGACTGACGATCGAAAATCCCTGTCACCCCCCCCCCCCCCCCCCCCCCCCCGTCTTTTGAAAGGGGCGCCACTTTCACACCCGCTGTCTGCGCACGATGGTTCGTGCGAGCAAAACAAACGTAAGAGTCTCGCAATGAAAACAGTGTCTCAGGCTAATAGTTGTTGGTGATAACAGCAACCGTAATAGTAATGCTTTTCGCGGCAGTGCCAAGCTGCTGTTTTTCACACGTTTGCCTGCGCTTAAGTTTTCCCACGGTTACGGCTCCCTTGGTAACGGGGGCGGGCTCTGGATTGCGTTTACGCGTTTCGTGGTTCCACTCTCCTGTTTTGGTGAAAATGTTCCACCCGTCCCAATCACATTAATTCCCACTCACCTCAGGTGTGGGTAAACGCGAAGCCCCTTCTCCCTCACCCCTGGTGGTCTGCCCGCTACCAGGGCTGGGGCAAAGGCCATTTTCACCCCTCTGTCTCACCCAGGAGTTTGTGGGTTCAATTGCAAGCTGAGTCTATACGCATTACCAGATACTTATGTGCATGGCATCCTAGCGTTGAAACAGAAGGATTGTGGGTAATGGCCGTGTACTTGGTATAAATGTTCTAAAACTTGTATATTCTTCGGTGTCACGTCATAGAAATAGTACTTTAATCTCAATCCCAATCACTGTGGAACGATATCACAGAGATTGCTAGCCACCATACAGAGAGATCCTTCTGTGTCCTCAAAGAGATCATGTAGTCTCTCTCCTCACAGAGATCCTTTAACTTCATCACAGAGAGGTTCTTTATCCTCCTTACAGAGACATCCTGTATTGTCCTTACATAGAGGTCCTTTATCCTCCTCACAGAGACATCCTGTATTGTCCTTACATAGAGGTCCTTTATCCTCCTCACAGAGACATCCTGTATTGTCCTTACATAGAGGTCCTTTAGCCTCCTCACAGAGACATCCTGTATTGTCCTTACATAGAGGTCCTTTAGCCTCCTCACAGAGAGATCCTTTAGTCTCCTCACAGATGGATCATTTCACCTCCTCATTGCAGCTGTGATAGTGTGAATATAAAGGTTGACTGAGGCCTTGAGGAGTAGAGAGTGCTGGAACCAGAGATAATTGCATATATTACTGAACGACAGTCAAGCTGAAAATCTGCAGTATTCCTCCCGGGGTAATTTGCAGGGAGAGGAGACTCGCTGCTGTATGCTGACCAGAGAGAGGCCTGCAGGAGATCAGTATTTCACACTCACTCTGTACAGTCAGGATGCCACATACACACCCACACACACATACGCACACTGTCTCTCACTCACACGCACAGACAAACGTACATCCGTACATACATCCATCCACACACACACACGGACACACACGCACGCAGTCTCTCACACACACACACACACACACACACACACACACACACGAACATGCTTATATACGTACACACACACCCATACATACATATTCCCACATAATCGCACCCATTGACACACACTGACAAAGCTACAATTATGCGTTCATTAATTATAATTATACGCTATGATTAATTATACACTAATACATACACACACACAGTCACACTGAAACATACATAGACACACACACACACACACACACACACACAAATACACATTCATTACTGTTTACACTTGTTTGTGAAATCCCTGCGGTTCAGAGGGAAATTAAGTGTTGTATTACAGGGACCTGTAGTGAAGTCCCAAGCCTCTGTCCCAGGTCAGTTTCTTACACGGCCTGTCTGGCACCATCTCCTCCTGCACTGGCTCCAGATCAGTGCCCCGGCCTCCTCCTCGAAGGCTCGGGAAGTGAGTTTGGAGGTCCTGTCCGGAAACACAAACGTTCCCCAGGGATGGCGGGACGTGAGCGGGAAAGCTCGTTCGCCCTTTTCCCCCGAAGAGCCTCGAAAATTTCAGAGCGGAACTTTGAGTCCTTTTAATTAAAAGCAAGAGGGAGATGGAAGAGAAGAGGGAGATGGAAGAGAAGAGGGAGATGGAAGAGGGAGATGGAAGAGGGGTTTCCAAAGCGGAGGCTCGCCGCTGTCGTAGATCAAACGCCTTAACGGGAGCTTACCCGCCACGGCAGAGGAGCAAAAGTGCTAGATAAGCAGAAGAGAGAGAGAAAAACACACCTTCAGTTCCCACAGATGAGGAGGAGGAGGAGGAGAAGGAGGGAGGAGGGGGGAGGGGGGAGGGGGGAGGGGGGAGGGGGAGGGAGGGAGGGAGGGAGGGGGAGGGGGGGGGGGGGGTTAGGAGGAATGGCATTTGTGATTGTCATGATTATGATGATAGCGGTGGTGGTTTTAACTAGCCTAGCGGTGTCAGCTGTTCCCCTGCACCGAAATCAGAGAGTGGCCTCACCTGTGCATGCGTGTGTGCGACCTCAACACACTCCTACTTACCCTACTGACTCCCATGGTTATTCCACCCACACACACACACACACACACACTCCTACTTACCCTACTGACTCCCATGGTTATTCCACCCACACACACACACACACACACACACACACTCTTTTAAAGCGAACATTTGAACCTCTTTATCTCAAGGGATGCACATGTCTCTGAGTCGAGGATGTTAGATAGAGATATGAGGCCAACTGAAACACGGGCATTGTGACGCTTGCCAAGAGCGTCGGTGGCCGTGAACAAGTTCGCCCCTTCCGGGACGTTCTCGCCGGTCGGTTCAGAGGTCGTTGGACAAGGGCCAGGCTTCGGCGCGCTCGGGCCCGACCGATCGATGTCCGCTTCTTTTCCGACGCGGCGGTTTGTGTCTGGCATCGGATTTCCGCTCTTCCACACCAGTGGCTGTGAACAGAAGCGACTCTAATGGGTGAAGCACTACAGTAGACCTGAAAGGAGCGTGCAGTAATCGCATAGCTATTTAAAGCGCCGACGATTGAACTCGGCCACAAGTGAATGAAATGGGATATTAAGTGCACAAGCACTTGACTCGATGCTCTCAGTGCTAATCTAGATTACAGTGAAACAGCCGCTTCAATGAAGAACGATAGACGATGCCGAAATTCGTTTTCCCAGCAGCGCCGATGTCGTTGAGATGCTGAACAGTGCCGCGTCGTCGCCGTGACGCTGTGGTGACGTCGTCGGTCTCCGTTAGCGCGACGGTGGCGACGGTGGCGACGATGGCGACGGGCTGTCTGAAGGCCAGAATCTTCCTCTCTCCCGGCCCCTCCCCCGTGTCTCGGATAACCAATGGTCTCTGACCTTGAGCAGCGGTCAGGACACAAGGGCAGTGGTGACATCACCGCGGCAGAGACGCTTAGCGGGGGGTCGCACGACCTTGGTGGGGATCCAAACGTGCTCACCTTGACGCCCATCGCACGCCAAGCCAGCCATTTAATTAGAAGCCCCGCCCCCGAAAAGCTGACCGTCGGTGGGGGAGGGGCTGGCTTTTGTTTATAAGCAGATGGTGAGAGGCGGATCTCCGCAGGGAGACGCCGAGGAGTTGACCTTCAGGGACAATCCTTCCTCTGCCCTGATTCCAGCGGCTTTGAGGGGGATAATCTGGGTTTGTGGGCGCGTTTTAGCCCTCGCGGTACGGCCCACGTAGCTGCCGTGCGCTCGCACGCTCCTCTCCTGTCCGCCGTCGCCACCCGCCAACTCCTCTCCACCAAAAACGAGGGTCCCTGAACGCATCGTCAGTGCGCAATGCACCGGCAGCTGCTCTCATTCGGACCCTTCCCCCCGACCGCGCATCGGCCAAACGGCAGAATGTGGCGTTAAACTGTTCCGCGCAAACTGTTCCGTGCAAACTGTTCCGTGCAAACTGTTCCGTGCAAACTGTTCCGTGCAAACTGTTCCGCGCAAACTGTTCCGCGCAAACTATTCCGCCAAGCGCGGTGCTCGGAGCTCTGGGTCCCAGTCCTTAGCAACAGGAACAAACATTCTGCCGTTTCTATGACGACGCTCACAGCCATGCGCATGTGCAGCCTCTGCCCAGTGACTCACCCCCCCCACCACCACCACAATTGGACGATACGGATCAGACTTCCTGGTTCGAAAGCCAGTCTCTGTTTGGTTAACACCTCCACCCCAGTTCTGCACTGTCTCTCACCCACCTGAGCTATGTGCAGGCATGCGTGTGCAGGCATGCGTCCCTGCGCTCTCATAGGGCTTTAGGATGTGGCTTTACGGGCGTGGTAAATGGGCGGAGCCTGGCCTTATTGGTGCGTCAGTGACGGGTCCTGCCTAAGCTGACTTGCATTACCGTGCCTGGACAGGCTGCTCGTTAATCATACAGAGAGTCAGAGAATGTGTGTGTGTGTGCGTGCGTGCATGCGCGCGCGCACGTTGAGTATGCGTGTTTTATGTTTTCTTTTGTGTGTGGTGAGAGAGAGAGAGCGAGAGAGCGAGCGAGCGAGAAAGCAAGAGAGCATTTTGAGTTGTGCCGTCAATCAGCCCATTCCAAATAGATGTTTGACGGAATCTGGCACGCTGTCAGGAATGCCTTCCAACTACAGTATCTGTGAGCCACTTCCTGTTCCTGTTCAGCCATGTCACTCTGCAGCTGAGGCAAGTTTCCCCCAATCTGGCTCATTTGTTTAATTAAGGGGGGGGGGGGGGGGCACACTGAATCCCTCCCACTGCCAGCGAGGCATTCCCAAGTTTGTGAATGAGCTATTCCAGCAACAATAGGAGCTAGAATCAACAGGAAAACCTCAAGGCCGTTTTGAAATAATGGAAAAAGCCGGCCAGTCGGCTGAAGTTTTTTTCCATTCTCGTACTGACCTGTCGCTGACGACTTAAGAACCCGACTACCCACTTGCCTGGCAGGATTCAGTCACCCTCGAGGGAACAGTGTCGCAATCGCACTTGTTATTGCGTTACGGTGCTTATTTGCACAGCAGACTCCCTTCGCCATGGCAACGTAATTCAGCTCACATTTTGCGAATGATCTGTTTGTAAAGCTTGGGTGTAAACCGAAGCCAGTCAGGTTCTGTTCCTCGCTCAAGGGTGTAACGGCGGTGGTGCCTCGCCCAAGACTCAAGATTTTTCAAAACCTTTCTTATAAGCAGAAAAGGGGCAAGAAACAGGAGGGGAAAAAAAACATCTACAATTTGTATGATTGAAGTGCTCAGGGGAGTGTTTATTTATTAATGGGGAGCCTCTTTGATTGACTGTCCAACTAAGAGCAGACAACACTAGAGTTTGATCTGGTTTGATTGTCGGTAAGCGGTTTAGTTTGCCTGCTTAAAGGAGGCGGGAGGGGGCTGGAGTGAGGGGCGATCAGTAACGAGACGAGTCTGTCCTTTCTACACACCGAGTCTGTTCCCTGTACATACAGAGTGTGTCTTTTCTACACACTATTATTGGCACCCCTGGTAAAGATGAGTAAAAAGGGTTATAAAAAATTCACCATTTGGTGAATTAGCTTAATGTCACACTGAAAAATCCAACCTTTAATTGCAGTACATTTATTATGAGAAAAAAAATCAAGAAATAATTATTTTTAACAAAAACACGTGCCACAATTATTGGCACCCCTGCATTTATATATATAATAAAGTAATCATTTTTAATATTTGGTCGCATATCCTTTGCATGCCATGACTTCCTGATGTCTGTGACCCAAAAACATCGAAAGACTCTTGATCTTATTTTCTGGTACTCTTCCAAGTGATACTATAACGTCTCTGCATTTCATTGGATCTCTATGGGAATTGGGGGGTGGGACTAGATTTAGCTGTAAATTATGCTGGTGGAACCGTATGGAATACATGGTTGGTAAAAAATGGCTGTAAGTCATCAAGAGTCTGAGGTGAGGTATCAAACGAGCCTCAAACCATCACTCTGCTGTCAGGATTTTAATTTTCTCATAATAAATTAACGTCAATTAAAGGTTGGATTTTTCTCATTTTTCAGTGTGAGATTAAGCTAATTCACCAAACGGTGAATTTTTTTTTTTACCATTTTTACTCATCTTTATCAGGGGTGCCAATAATAGTGAAGGGCACTGTACATACTTTCTACACACTGAGTCCTTAGTAAGCAGTCAGACTGGGTGGGGCTGTTTAAAGGGGTGTGTGTGTGCGTGTGTGTGTCAGGGAGCCTGTGTTGGAAGTGGGGGGGCAGGGGTTTTAACATCCTCTGAGCTAACCCATCCCCCCCATCTTACCTCCAATCTCTGACGCGATTGTGTTCATCCATTATTTAAACACTTGCGTATGTAGGCCAGGTGGTGTGCTGCACACTGGCATGCATTTACACAGCTGGGTACCCCCTCTGAGCACTTCTCCGAGTAAAGCTGCCCGACAGTCGCGCGCGAGACTCGAACCTCCAAACTCACTCGCCTCTACGCTGCTCTGCCACCCCCCAAAACCCGCCTGTTCCCCATCTGTCCCGTCGGATCGATTAAATGGCATCACTTAACCAGCCTTTCAGGCTCTGTCTGTGAGAATATCTTGCGTTTGCTTGCGCAGTGTGAGAATGGGGTGACAGTCTGAATAATGGATGTGACCTGAAGGAAGTAGTATGTCTGTAGAGGGCACCCCTTTTTTTTTTAAGGGCGCGTGACCCCACGGTATCCGGGGTCTGCACTCATTTTAGGATAAGCATATGCGGTCATGCGGTCCTCCCCTATATTCAGCACGAACACACAACCAAACCGCACACGCGTACACACGCACACACTTATGTACACACTTGCACATACACACATGTATGCACCCAAGCCTCGCTTCACATCTTTGTCGCTTCCTTGCACATCATGAGATCAGGTCTATTTTAGCTAAGCAACTACATTTCCCACCTCCCTTCAGCTTCTTTTGCGAAGGTGGGTACCCTTCATCGTCCGTGGCACGGGACACGGTGGGACAGGACGGGAGAGGGACGGTGGGGTGGGGTGGGGTTGGGGTGGGGTTGGGGCGGGGGGGGGGGGGGTCTGTGTTAGGCACCTCCCGGGCCTTATTAAAGGGGTCGGACTGTGCTGAGGGACTTCCTGTGTTCGTTGTCGTCTCTTCAGGTCTGTGTTTGCTATGTTCTCTGCTCAATCTAGCTCTTTTGTTCCTTTTTTACAACGCATTGCATATTCAGAAGAAGCAGCATGTAGGTATCCTAAAGCCCACACACACACACTCGCCCTGGCTGCATGGCTTTCGCTCCTCTTTTCTTTATCTTTTTCTCTTTCTCCTTTTCCGTTCCGGTTTGTTCCTTTCTTTTTTATTTTTTTTTTATTTTTTTTTTATTTTTTTTTGGAGTTTTGCTGTTATGATTCTCTCGTTAAGGATAGTAGAACGGAAACCTTCAGACGATGCCTCATTTGATTCTCCCCCCCACCCCCCCGCCCCCCCCAAAAAAACTCAGCTCGGGAATTAAGTGTTCCCTTTTTGTCACCGAGAAATCCCTCGATTCCTTTTCTGATTTTATTTCTTCTTTATGTTTGTAACCTCTAACGGCTTCTTCCTGCTTTTTAAAACATTTTGTTCCTCGGTTTGCCTTTTCCATCTTATTTGTCGTCGTGGTTCTTAAATTGTTGAGTGTGTGTGTGTGTGTGTGTGTGTGTGTGTGTGTGTGTGTGTTTTCTTTTCTCTTTGATCGATGTTCCATCTTGTCCCGCGCCCGCGTCCTCCCCTCTTCCTCCTGGCTTCCCAGGTTGTGTCCTCTGTGTCTCTGTCTGTTCGTTTGTGTGACTGCATGGTCCTCTTGCACGTTGGTGAATCTAACGAGCCCCAGGGGTCTTATTATCTATCCTTATATCTCTCTCTTTCTCTCTCTCTCTCTCTCTCTCTCTCCACTCTTTTCACTCTTTTGTTCATTTTGTCCTCTGTAGGGGACGTCCTGTTCCAGATGGCCGAAGTGCACAGGCAGATCCAGGTCCAGCTGGAGGACATGGTGAGCACCCGTACCCCCGAGGGCGGTAGTGTAGTGGCTAGAGCCCTGGACCTCTGGCCTTGAGGGCCGTAGTAGAGAGTAGTGGTCAGAACACTGGACACTGTTACCCAGATTGAAGACACCAATTTTTACCTTGCGGCCGCTGAAAAATCTTCATGGAAAGAACACTTTTTTTTTTTACAAATTGCTTACAGTGCATAGGTGAGCAGTTGTATGCCACTCCAGTAACTGAAGCTCTTCTGGTAATTTTGAAAAGAATCACAACAGGTAATCTGGAACAAATGTGCAGCAACTGACAACAAATGTGCAGCTCATCTGAACGCCTGCTTGAACAGGAAGAAGATTTTTTAAAAATCATTAATTAATTATTAAAAACAAGACCTGAAAACCGGGAAGCCTTTCGGAAGAATTAGCTTTAATCCTGGGGAAAGACAGACCTGTTGTTTTTTTGTTTTTTTTTAAATAACCAAATTAATAAATAAAAAAACTTTCGGTGGATCTGGAAGATATTCCCACACTGAGTCATTGCTCCTTCGTTCTGCTGCATGTGGCTTCACGCGCGCAGGATTACGTTTTCCTGTTCGCTTGGTTTGTCCTTGGCGGGAACCCAGTGGCACTGCTTGTTCCAGCACAAGTGATGCCCTCGTGCTGTCAATCAAATCAGAATGAGTCCCAGGAAACGGTGGCCCTATGAGTCCAATTACTTTTTATGTTGGCAAACAATGTCGCGTGAGGTGATGTCATTTCAATCTTTTTTTTAATTTTTAAAATTTTTTTTTAAGACTGTGATTATGAGACTTTGTTATCCAGGATGGTTCACTGGAAGCTTAGCTCACAGGTTTAATGTGTTGTCCCTTTATCCTTGTTGATAATTCACTGAAGGAGTTCAGGTTAACCTTTGGCCTTTGCTTGTAGGCTACAACAATGGTGCGCTGTGCTATAAAGGGAACATGCGTACAAACCCAGGCTTCTTTTTGTTTGTGTGCGTGCGTGCGTGCGTGCGTGCGTGCGTGTGTGCGTGTGCGTGCGTGCGCGAGTGAGTGTGCGAGAGCGAGTGTGAATGTGTGTGTGTGTGTGTGTGTGTGTGTGTATGAGAATGAGAGAGAGAGAGAGAGAGAGAGAGAGATTGTGTGCATGCCTTTGGTCGTTTCATTACTTATCTGTGTTTGGTTGTTTGATTGCCTGCATGTAAAAAGGCTTTGTTTCCTTGTTGGCCTGCTGCTCAGTGAAGGATGACTCATCTCCATTTCTCCCTCCAGCTGAAGTCGTTCCACAACGAGCTCCTGACCGAGCTGGAGAAGAAAGTGGAGCTGGACGCCCGTTACCTGACTGTGAGTACCTGCCTCAATCACCTGACTTTACCTGTCTCCGCCCATTTCATGATCTGCCACCTGAGACTGTCGCCACCGATTTCCTGATCTGGCAGGTGAGACTGTCTCCGCCCATTTCCTGATTTTTTTCAGGTCTGTGTCTGTCCGTTTCTCAATCAATCAAATAGTTTTTTTTTTTAAATATATTTTATTTAGCGCATTTTACAAAGTATTTGTTACAATACGCTTCAGTTTATCCTGGCCTTAAGCCCCCGTAAAGCAAGCCAGAGGCTACAGTGGCAAGGAAAATCTCCCTAGAAGACCTGTAAGAAGTAACCTACATTAGATCCAGAGAATTGATGTCAATTGAAAAATGACTGTTGCTCGCTGGCTGCAACAGCGTATCGAGAAAAAAAAAAAGTGGATGAAATAAAATAATCAGGTATTTTCTTCCATTAATATAATTTAAATTCAAATGAGGCTATTTCTCGCTCTTTCAGCGAGTTCTCTGATGACCCTGTACACGCCAACGCAAATAATCACAAGCACTAATGAAAACGAAATGAAAGTTAAGATGGCTGCCCTATCAATTCAAACCATCTTGAACAACAGGCTGTTTCTGTCGTTCTTTGAGCACACTGGTGAAGGATGGGTTTTTATCTCCGTCTTCGTCTTTGTGAGCTTTTTGGTCACATGGCAAAGTGAGCCCGTTTTTCTCTTTGCCATTAGACTCGCTGGTGAGGGGGCTTCTCTCTCTCTGTTGTTTAAGAGTGGTCAGGTTATCGGTTCCTGCCACAGGGCTGTTTAATTTTCTGTTGTGTAATGGTTTCTGGGTCAGGTTTTCCATTTTCTGAGAACGGTGAGGTAGTGACCTTTTTAAACTCTGTCCCTCTCTCTGTCAGCCGCACTTCTCCGCCGGTGTGGGGCTTTCCACCTGCTGCTACTTCCTGTCCTCCTCTCAGGGGATCTAGAACACCCTCCTTTTCTCCTTCCTCTAGTCCTATTTTCCCACAAGGCCCTCCTATGTGTGTGTGTGTGTGGGGGGGGGTGTCAGGGTTACCCTGTCAAATTATGCGCCATTTTAGCAGATTGATTGAAAACTAACGGCGGGAGAAAGAAGAATGTCACAAAATGTCACAAACTGGTCTTTAGGGGATTTGGAATCACAGCACTCGTTTCAGAGGCTTTTTCTCAGTTCGCCTGACAAATGATCGACCGCAAGAGCGCTGCTCTGGGTATGGCGCGGACGACAGGTTTTTTGGACACCGTCCTGAAATACCCAGTGTTTCCGTTGAGTAGACACTCTGCAGTGCGGTGTCATGGATTATTAATATAAAATCTTTGGAATATATTTTCGGAGAGAGCATCTGGGTCTCTTCCTCATGCTGGCAAAGTGAGATCTTGCTACTTGTGTTGATAGAATTGGCCATGTGACTTTTGTGTTTTCAAAAGACTGTTTGGCCAATGCTTTTCTAACTGCTTTATAGGTGCAAGATTCAAAGAAACATCGAATGCCATATACTGCAGACGGACACAGCTCAGTTATTGGCAGTTCCTGAAAGGACGTTCTGGTTCCCCCCCAGTCAAGTTCCCACAATGCCCTGGGAGCGACCCCCTCTATTCTGTAGTGTCAATTATTACTATTTCAGAGGCAAATGCATCAGCAGAAGTGAAATGTCCGAAGGTTCTGTCGCAGAATTCTCAGATAGGCACTGGCTCCCCACATGAAAAAGAAAAGTGTACTAAGGTGTATTTCAGTATATTTAAAGTTTGCATAATTATACCTCGAGTATGCCCAAGTATACGATTTTTTCACGTGGGCGATCATGAATGTTCATTTGAAGTCTGGTTCTTTGTCGCTAAAAGATTGTCTTGGCGGCCAGAAGCTCAGATTTTCTTCCACGCTGGCCATCATTTGAAACTCTTAAGCGCTGTCATGAAGCGGCAAGTCTCACGGCAGATTCTGAATAACCGTCTCTCTTCCCTCCGTATTATCCGTGCGAATCAGAGTGGCAAAGGGCCGTAAGGGAGGCACTGATGATTGCCTCATTGAGAGGACTGACTCTGAGGGCACGACTCTCTGCTGCCCCCCACAGGCGGCGCTGAAGAAGTACCAGATTGAGCACAAGAGCAAAGGGGAGAGTCTGGAGAAGTGCCAGGCAGAGCTGAAGAAACTGAGGCGCAAGAGCCAGGGAAGCAAGAACCCCTCCAAGTACGGCGAGAAGGAGATGCAGGTGAGCCTCCGGCGGGGGGGGGGTCAAAGGTCAAAAAACCTACCATTCTTTGTGTTAATAGTGTTGTAGGGGAGTAACGTCAGAGGGATGTGTGCACAGATTTTCTATGGTAACCAGAAGGTACAATACAGTGTCTGAAAGCTCATAGAAAAGCATGGTCAAGGACAGATTTTTTGTTTTTTCTTTTTTTTTTTTTTTGATATTTGTATTTATTTATTTTTTGTTATCTGCATTGTCCTTGACTGTCTCTTCACGAGAAATAAGATGGCGCAAACTGGAAAAAATTTGAGGCGTCTCACATTTCTTCCACAACAGTAGAAGAGAAGGAACTTTGAAGGTTGGATATGCGTAGCTGACCATCTGGTTCGGCTCGGGTATCTGTGGTGTGTCTTTCGTGGAGGTCACAGAGAAGCACAGAAGCAGGGATCTGCGTGTTGGGAAGAGGGCAGGGAGGTGATTCTTTTTGTTTTTCTTCCTTTGGCAGGAAGTCCTCGTCATTCTTTCTCAATCAAACAAAACATTGTTCCCAATATGCACTGGTGGAGGGGGGATGAAGTTTCGAAAGGTGAAATGCAGGTGAACGTAGGTGAGGGGGTCAGATTTTCTCAGGTAGGGAGAGTGGAGGCTCTAATGCACAGGCAGCTCTGTTTTTATAACGTCGGGATTTTTTTTTTTTTCCTGTGCCGTCCGAGCTGAGATGTTCCAATTTTAAAAACATTCCCAAGGGTTTTCGCTCTGTGGAAAGGAAGGCGGCGATCCGTGGCCGCTCGCCTGCGCTGTTCAGGGAGAAGGGGAAAGGGCGGGGCCGCCTTTGCATGGTGTAATGTTGAGTCTTGTGGGAGGGGCTTGACTCATTCCCTCTCTGACATCTTGCCTGTCGATTGGCCGCTGGCGCTGTGTGTCTATTCCTCGTCAGACTGTAAACTCTGGGGATTGGATGGGAACATGAGCGTGGCATTGGCTGGTTCTCGATTGCGTCAGTCGTCAGCACAGTGATGATCTGTATTAATTAAGTGGGGAATTGGGGATGGGGGTGTAAATGTACTTTTTAAGAAGTGGGTCCCCAGCCCACACGGGCTCACCTTCCTCGTGTGTTGCGTCTCTAAACCGTCCCCTGGTGCTGTGGTGTTGTACCTGGAGGGCGTGCTTGTTACCTGGAAGTTAGAGGACTGTAAAAATGGACAATGTGCAAAATGTAAACTGTGTTTTGTAAGTCACTCAGGATTCCAAATGAAGGGCTTATGTCAAGCATAATAATAATAGTAATAATAATGATGATATTAATAATGATAATGATGAAGAACATGATAGTACAGCAATAATTTGATAATTGACCATTGATATTGATATTGTACAATTATGGTAGAGTAACAGGAGCAGTATGGTAGAGTGGCAGGAGCGGTATGGTAGAGTGGCAGGAGCGGTATGGTAGAGTGGCAGGAGCGGTATGGTAGAGTGGCAGGAGCGGTATGGTAGAGTGGCAGGAGCGGTATGGTAGAGTGGCAGGAGCGGTATGGTAGAGTGGCAGGAGCGGTATGGTAGAGTGGTCGGAACAACGTATGGTAGACTGGTAGGAACAACGTATGGGTACAGTGGCTGGAGCGGACCGTTATCTCTTTGCTTTTGTGGAGGGTTGTGTTCCATTTTAGGGGAGTACTTTATTTTCTCCCTGATGTTCCTCAGAGAGACTTGTGGGCAGCAGTGACAGATGTGCTGCGCGGAGCGCGATTCTGGCGAGGTGTTTGGGTGCGCGGCTCGGAGTGGTGCCCTGTGACTCACGACTCGGGCCTGTGAGCACAAGCGGGTGGAGCTTAAGAGGTGAAGCGCTGGGAATGTCTGTGGCGAGACGGTGGATAATTATCACGCCGTCGTTCGTCCTCCGTTAGTCTCACCATGTGAAGCTGCTGGGGCTAGCAAGAGTCTCTTTGGAATCGTATGTCTGAATGTGTGTATGCGTAGGTCCGTGGCTGTGTGTGTGTGTGTGTGTGGGTCTGTGTAGGTCCGTGTGTGTGTGTGTGTGTGTGTGTGTGTGTGTGTGTGTGTGTGTGTGTGTGTATGCGTAGGTCCGTGGCTGTGTGTGTGTGTGTGTGTGTCCGTGTAGGTCCGTGTGTGTGTGTGTGTGTGTGTGTGTGTGTGTGTGGGTCCGTGTAGGTCCGTGTGTGTGTGTGCTCGTTGTGTGTGTTGCTCCAGTGTTTTTCTCCTGGCTGATTCTGCTCAGTGGCCTTGCAGCTGGGTGTGACTGATATGCAGAGCGTACCATTGATGGCAGTGGTGGGGGGAGCCCTAAGCGCAACACGTTTCAGCTGGTAATTGGTACGATCCATCAGCTGAGGGAGCAGGCAGCCAGGCAGCTCCTGCAGACTGTGTACCATGGCTTTCAATGGCCAGCTCTCAATCAGTAAAACCGCACAGTAATTATCTAATAATAGTGATTATGCTTTTATTTATTTATGAATGATACACCCTTTTATGATTATTGAGTGTAGGGGTACATGTATAAATATTTTTGCTGCAGCATACAGCATGTTGGTCAATGCCCAGTCCTACACATATATGATTAAATAAACAATGGGATCAATGAATGATGTCAGGGAATTATTGGGATTAAAAACATGTGGAGGAGACACAAGCGCGCATGCACACACACACACACACACACACACACACACACACACACACACACACACACACACACACACACACACACACAGAGGTACATACAGCCCTCTGAAAACAGCCTCCCTTTCCTGCTCTGCAGTAGAAATATTGTCACCATGGTGATTAGATGGAGTTAGGATGACTACTGTCATCTGCTGTTCTTCCCCCTGCTGGGGTTTTACCGCACCGCGCGCGGAGCTTCTCAACCCCAAGACCAGGGAGGGAGCGAGGGAGGGAGGGAACGAGGGAGAGAGGGAGGGAACGAGGGAGAGAGGGAGGGAACGAGGGAGAGAGGGAGGGAACGAGGGAGAGAGGGAGGGAGGGAATAAGGGAGGGAGGGAACGAGAGAGTGCACGAGGTAGAGAGGGAGAGGAACGAGGGAGGGAATGAGGGAATGAGGGAGGGAATGAGGGAGGGAACGATGGAGGTAGGGAGGGAACGAGAGAGGGCACGAGGTAGAGAGGGAGAGGAACGAGGGAGGGAATAAGGGAGGGAGGGAACGAGAGAGGGCACGAGGTAGAGAGGGAGAGGAACGAGGGAGGGAATGAGGGAACGAGGGAGGAAGGGAGGGAGGGAATGAGAGAGGGCACAAGGTAGAGAGGGAGAGGAACGAGGGAGGGAATGAGGGAACGATGGAGGGAGGGAACGATGGAGGTAGGGAGGGAACGAGAGGCCACGAGGTAGAGAGGGAGAGGAACGAGGGAGGGAACGAGGGAACGAGGGAGGGAGGGGATGAGGGAGGGAGGGCACGAGGGAGGGAGAAAGAGAGAGAGAGAGAGAGGGGGAAGGTTTGCAGGAGTTTAGATGAGCGTGGGGAGCAGTTCCACATTATTGTCTCACACCCCGCCTGTGACAGATTTCTCGGAAGACATGTCTGGTGTCTGGTTACTCATACAGACTGCAGGCCTCGGGAGGAACGGGGCAGTCTCTCATTCTCTTTTCTTCCTCTCCCTCCCCTCCTCTGCCTGGCACTGCTCGTTAAGTCATTCCCAGTTAAACAGAGATAATTGCCCAGTCATTATTCAGGTGAGCAGATTATTTGAAGGAATGGCGTGGGGGAGCAGTACCTCTGTTTGTCCACAGATCAGTGATTCATTCTGATTTCAGTTAAACAAAGCAAGCCCTCCCCCCTGCCTCCCAACAGCATCCAGTGGCTTATAAAGGCTAAAGAAAGTCCGTCATGGTGACTAGTACTCTCACACACAGCGGAACCACATACAAATATGTACAACATATGTACACAGACACCCCCCGACACAGACAATCATGAAAACGTGCAGGCATGTATGTGCACAGGTGCAAGCACTCACACACGCACACGTACACACAGATATTTACACATACACACACGCGCACTCACACACTGTGAGTACTGATATCACTGGTGTTAACAGTGACTCAGGCAGGGCAGTGTATCCCCTGTAGAACACAGGACCTGCAGGGAATTATGATGTTGCTGGAAAATCACAGAGGAGCGGAGCTGATCTGCGATCAGTGGTACAGACGTGAGGTGAAGGGAATACTCATATTGGTGGGAAATCAGAGGAGCCTAGCTGATCTGAGATCAGTGCTAGAGACGTGAGGCGATGCTGTTGGTCCTGACAATTCCTTGAATAAAATGTATGTAAAAAATATGATAGAGGAAGCCCATATTGGGTATTACAGTGACATTTTCAGACTTTCACCGTTCATTAACGTGCGGTTAACATGCCTCCATGGCAACATACTGTTCTATATATAAGATATAAAAAGTTATACTTATTTTTAGGTGTGTTTTTTGATTGTGCAGAATCCAGATAAATTTTCCCCTTCGAGGCACATAAAATTAGAGCGTGTGTGTGTGTGTGTGTGTGTGAGACGCATGGCTTATCTGCTGATGGCAGGAACGGATTGGCAGCATGAAATGACCTCATGTTGCCAGCTGATTGGTCAGATCTGTCTCCTGGCACTTTTGCAGGAAGTATACATTTAAAAAAATTTAAAAAATCAGTGTGATGACAGTGTGTGGAAAGGTCTTTAGAGCCCCATTAAACAGCCTGCCCTCAGATTCTCTGTCTATTTATCCTCTCGAATCACAAGAGAGTGTATATTTAATAAGAGGATCCTCCATGTGTTTTTGATACGGTTCCACCAAGGCCCTGCACTCTTTAGAGGGCTTTTCCTCGTACCGCTCCGCTCCAGTGAAGGGTCTTCCTGTCACGTGACCGCCGGTTGCCGTGGCGCAGCGGGAGACCGATTTTAGTGTAAAGTTACGGCGTTCTGGTGAGAAGAAATACAGAGCAATAAAAATCAGAACTTTGGCAACAGCACGCGTTCCCTACTGAAGCCGCGGTGGGGCCCCGTTCCGCCCTGCGACGCCCGGATGTGGGGACACGCCCGCTGATGGATTTAAACATTCAGCACCAGGCTGTCCTGTCTGGCCCTCTGCTTTTCCCCCTCTGTCCTTCTGCTGCCTGGATCAAACCCGCCCCCACCACCCTGTGCCTGAAACAGTAGTGTTCCTGCAGGAGTCTGACTGGGGCACATGCACCCCCCAATTACCACCAGCCCTTTAAAATGACTCTCTACCTCACCTCCATTTGGAGCTAATTATTGTAAGTTCATTAAAAAGAGGCTTAAGCCTCTTACGGATTTCCCCGGCTTGACTAGGTCCCTCGACGGAAGAACAAAAGACAAATGATGGCGGAATTACATTCCCGCGTTTGTTTCAAGGTGCTTTTTGGTCATTATGCGAGTCATGAGGACCCACTTATGAAATGGGACGGAGTTTGGGGGCGGGGGTGGGGTTTTAGCGTGGATTCCCGACAGAAGCAGGACCTTTGCGCTTGTTAGGATGTGTCATTCTCACCCGTGGAGTTGGCCCCGGCTGCAGTAATGTGATTAAAATGGCTAACGGTGTTTTGCGAGCTGGTGGGTGGGGTGGGTGTGGGGGTAGGGTTTGGGGGGTGGGGGTGGGGGGGGGGGGGGGGCAGTAATGCGCTCTAAACACCTGCCTCATGATTCCTAACAAGTTCCCTGATGGTGGTGACATTTACCCGGCGGAGGTGGGGCTTGGCGGGTGCCCTTCTGTTCTTGCTGGTGTCGCCCCTCCCTCCCCTGCAGATGGGGTCAAGATGTTGTGATTCAGCACTATGAAACGCCCCGCCCCACCGAGCAAACAGCCATGCAGCGCTGCCGTAAACAAAAACACTGTTCCCGCTATCTAAAGGGCTCCCTTGTCTGGTGTAGGGGAACGATAGGGTCACGGTCCCTTCGCCACAGTGACGACAGATCAGAGTAATGCCCGCCTGCGTTTGCCTGTGTTTTTAACATGGCAATGAAACGCACAGTGCTGGCTGAGATTACGGGCCCTTATCCTTTCAGTTCTCACTGGCACGAAGTGGACGGAGACCAGTAGACACACAGGGATCAGTCAGACTGTTGGCATAGGTGGACTGACTGGCAGAGACGGGCTCATTGACGGCCCGCTAGACTAATGAAGACTGATCAGGGCATATGCCTCTGAGGGCCAGTGTTTTCATTGGCGTATACTAACCTCAGCCATTGTGTGTCAAATGCAGACGCCACTACTGGGGTAAGGGGGCTTTAAAATAGCAGTATTTGTGCAGTTTCCTGGTAATTCCATTTGCATGTGCCAGGAATGCTCGTTATTGGAATCCGACACTCAATTTAAATGTAACTTTTAATCATAATTATGCCTTCAAAGTGACAGTTTTTTTTTTTATTGCCAGCCTTTATCGGTTTGTTGGTTGGTTCATCCTGTCCCTCTCCCTTAATGAATTTTAAAGCAAAATGGCTCCTCCATCCTTTTTTTTGCCCTCAGTACGTGGAGACCATCAGCGGAAAGCAAACCGAGCTGGACACCTTCATCGCCGAAGGCTACAAGACAGCGCTGTCGGAGGAGAGGAGGAGGTACTGCTTCCTGGTGGACCGGCAGTGCGCCGTAGCGAAGAACAGCAGTGCCTATCATGGCAAGGTGAGTGAGAGGCGCAAGAAGTGTGCCCGGGGTGTTAGTGTGCCCGGGGGGTTAGTGTGCCCGGGGGGTTAGTGTGCCCGGGGGGTAAGTGTGCCAATCACACCCGGGGGGTTAGTGTGCCAATCACAGGCATCTCACAGTGCTAAGTGTGCCCGGGGGGTTAGTGTGCCAATCACAGGCATCTCGCAGTGCTAAGTGTGCAATCACAGGCATCTCGCAGTGCTAAGTGTGCCTGGGGGGGTTAGTGTGCCAATCACAGGCATCTCGCAGTGCTAAGTGTGCCTGGGGGGGTTAGTGTGCCAATCACAGGCATCTCGCAGTGCTACGGGCGTAACGGGGGGGTTAGTGTGCCAATCACAGGCATCTCGCAGTGCTACGGGCGTAACGGGGGGGTTAATGTGCCAATCACAGGCATCTCGCAGTGCTACGGGCGTAACGGGTGTAATGCGCCGCCTCTATGAGACCGAAAGCTTTGCATCGAGTGGGGGGGGTAACTTCGCCCACCTGGGAGCCGCACGCCTCGCCATGACACTCGTCACATCGGCGGAGGAGGAGGAGGAACTGGAGAATTATTGAGCTGTGCTTACCGCCAGAGGTTCCGGGTTCGAATCTCTGTGTGGCACAGCCGCTGCACCCTACAGTATGTACTGCGGGTCACTATACTGCAGCGTAAATTGCTCATATTTAAAAAGGCTATGGCCACACCCAAAAGGCGCCACATTAAGCCGTATATAGAGAAAAAAAAGCTTCCATATACTGTAGAAGATTTGACTATTTTATTGAGATGGTGGTCATATTAGGGGGCTTAATTTTTAAAAGTTTGGTTTTAAAAAATTTTAAAAGACGCCACATTAAGCGAATGAGTAGCACACCGTAGCATTATGTTTTCTAGCATGACGTTGAGTATCCAATGTAGTCTATTGTGTATTGCTCTTGTGCTTCCTCAAATGCAGAATAAGCTAACCTGTCGGGCGACGCTTTCATGCTCACCATCCACCCTCGCAGCGCACAGATGTAATTTTCCACACGGATTTTGTATCTGAAACGCTCCTGACAGGCTAATGGTCACACCGTGAACCTTTAGCGAGAGTGTTCCACAGCGATGTAGCCATTAGCCTGTCATAAGACACCCCCCCCCCGTTATGTCACAGCATTTATTGTGCAGTGGAGCATGCTGGGAAAAAGCCTTGCCACTGCAGTGCTGCGGAGAAACGGCTCGGGAAAGCTTGCGACCTGCACAGATTGTGCGTGTGCGTGTGCGCGTGCGTGTGCGTGTGTCTGATCGGTTTTTGAAAAGTTCTTTACAGGTAGCTGAAATAACTTGGACTGCTGGAAGACTGAATGAGAGGGAGAAAGAGAGAGAGGAGGAAGAGGAGGTGGGGGGGGGGGGGGGCTGAATGATATGACTTGTTTCCAGCACGCAGCAGAGTCCAGCTCCTGAGCAGTGTGGGGGGCGATTGTGTAGGTGGGGTTTGCTCCGGGCAACCTGAAGAGCTCTCAAAGAGTGGGAACAAGGGGGAGGAGGGAGGGAGTGTGTGTGTGTGTGTGTGTATGCGCGTTTGTGTGCTTGTGAACGGGTGTATGTGTGTTTGTGTGCGTGTGAATGTGTGTGTGTGTGTGTGCGTGTGTGTATGTGTGCTTGCGTGTGTGTTTGTATGCGTGTTTGTCTGCGTGCGTGTGTGTGTGTGTGTTTGACTGCGTGTGTGTATGCGTGTTTGTCTGTGTGTGTGTGTGTGTGTGTGTGTGTGTGCGCGCGCGTGCGTGTGTGTACTCGTGCTTGCGCGCGCACGTGTGTGTGTGTGTGTGTGTGTGTGCGTGTGCGTGTGTTTGTGAGAGAGCGAGAGAGAGAAATGAAAAGATAGAGGGGGCTAGGCTGTACTGAGTCACTGGGAGGAGTGGGTGGGCTGTCTGTGCCCTCTCTCTCTCTCTCTCGCTCTCTCTCTCTCTCTTCCTCCCACACCATCCTCTGACGCTCCCCCTTCAGTTTGCGTAGATGGACAGAGCTAGGACAAGAGTGGGCGGGCCAGCACTTAACAGGCTCCGCCCACATTCCTCACTGCCCTATGCATTCCACCCACCCCAAAAACAGGAAGCTGGGCGTCTGAGGTCAGAACAGAGTGACACGCCCTCCATCAATATGTCAGTAACATGCTCTTTCTTTCTCTGTGAGTGGCATTTCTCTCTCTCTCTCTCTCTCTCTCTCTCTCTCTCTCTCCTCTCTCTCTCTCTCCCTCTGTGGTGTGTGTGTATGTGACATCCCTCTCACTGTGAATGCCGCCCCCCCCCCCCCCCCCCAGGGAAAAGGACCTGCTCACACAGAAGATCCCGGTGTGGCAGCAGGCCTGCTCGGACCCCACCAAGCTTCCCGAACGTGCCATGATCCTGGCCCAGCAGATGACTTCCGGCTCCGGCTCTGGCACCCCTGGTCTCCAGCCCCCTGCGCTCCTCCAAGTCCAACCTGACCATCTCGGACCCCATCCCCGGGGCCCAGCCCCTCCCCGTCCCCCCCGAGCTGGCCGTCTTCATGGGCAGCGGCCTGGGCCACCAGGCGGTGAGTCCGATGAAACCGCAGACCTCTTCGTCGGTAGAGCGACTCGCTGTGCCCGTCAGGCTGGTCTGCTATGCTCCGCCGGTTCCCGGGTAGCGTGGGTCACCAACGTCGAGGAGAGAGGGTCCGAGCGGTCCGTCTCGTGCCCACCGCACTGCGGTGACGGCAGCGGCGTCTCGGGACGCTATTTCTGTCGCCAATTAGGCTTCTTCTGGCGCGGGGCCTCGCCTGGGCCGTTCCCAAGGCGACGGTCTCTTCGGAAAGGAGGTGGCAGGAGCAGGAGCTGCTGCGGAATTTTAATGATGCGTTTTTTCGGCCGGGCAGGGTTCGGGGGGGGGGGGGCTATTGTGGCAGTGTGATACGGGTCACCTGAAGTGTACATTACCCTTGAACCCCCTGAAATAATGTTTAAAAAATATTATGTGAAAACAACAGAACTACAAAATGTGCAATGCGTTAAATCAGAGGTTCCCACTGGACCTTCTGTGAAGGAGAACCCAGAGGGGCTGTGCATGAAATATTCTCCACTTTTTAAGAATATTTCATTTATCTTCCTTATTCAAAATATGTTATTTAAATAACTTTTTTTTTTTTTTACTTCTAGAGAACATAAATTTTGTGTGATTTTTTTTTTTTTTTTGTGTGTGTGTATAGCCTACATCCGGCGGGTTCATTATATTAGGTATTAAAAAGTTGAATATTACTGCCTATGGTAGGTGTCTGATAATATATTGTATAAGATGTACATAAGTTGGCCATTTTATTGAGATGGTGGTCATTTTAGGTCGATTAATATTAATACATTTGGAGCCTCAGCCTTAGAGCTGAATTTAACTGAATATATATATTTTTTAATTTAACACAACAATTAAAAATGAATGTAAAGTTTTTGTAGAATGACATAATGCAGAATAAAACGCAATATAATGTGCCATATATAACGTAGATTTAAAAAAATAATAATAATAAATTGGTTTTGCGATTCCGTGTTTCGCCACTTTGCGTTTCTGCGTAAGCGCCTGTGAATGGACGACGAGGCGGAGTTTCGGCGGCGCGCCGCTAGCAAAGCTCTTATTTAATTAGCCTCTCGGGGCGAGTTCGACAGGCTGCGCTCGGGTTGCCCGCAGATATGAACAGCTGAGACCTGAGCTCAGAGCCAAAAGCTCCGTCTACCCACCCACCCCCCACACCCCCCACACCGCCTCTCCTCTCCTCCGCCTGCCTGTGAATGCAGACAAAGTCATTAACCGCCGCATGTTAATGTGCCCCGCGGCCGTGAGGGAAACCCCGCCTGGGTTTATCGGCCTTCAGCTGTCCTCCCGCGCGGACTGATCGAAATGCGCAACCGGCTCAATCGCCTGCGAGTTCAGACTTGCGTATCGTTTGTTAAAGGCTGTTAATACTTCTGGGAGGGTGGGCTGTATCATTATTGTTTTTTTTTTTGTTTTTGCGTTGACCGCGTCGTTCTTTACCGTTATCTGCGCATTATCTGGTGAACGCTGTAGAACAGATACTAACCGGCTTACGATGCCTTATACGGGGCAGAGGAGCAGCGTTTTTTGGAGAATATGCTTGACAGCGTGATCTCACTCGCTTCCCTTTCATGTCTCTCCAAAGAGGAACGGCAGCTCTCTCTGTGAAGCAGTACAGATTGCCTTATAGCCTTTAGTCCCCCTGTATCAATGCCCCCTCAAACCACCCCCCCCCCCCCCTTCTGACACAACAGCCTTATCAGCACTAAAGCACTGTGTGAGTTTGATTTATAACACTTTGCGTGTGTGTGTGTGTGCGTGTCTGTCTATCTGTCTGTGTGCGCGTGCGTGTATGTGTGCGTGTACATACCTGCAGAGGCTGATGGGACCTGATGGAATGTCCATGGTTAACGGAACAGCAGGGATCCATGGGGATGAGTTTCAGCACTGGGGGGACGGGACAGTGGGCCCGATCAGACCTTCCTCCCCCCAGGCACAAATCCAGGCCCCGCCCCAGAGACAGGTCAGCGAGGTCTACTCCAACACCCTGCCCGTCCGCAGACCTGGGCCCGCCAAGACCAAGGCCTCGGCTGGTAAGAGCCTGAGTGAACTCCACCCTCCCCATCTCTCTCTCTCTCCATATAAAACCACAGTGAGCTAGATGCAGACATGCAGCAGGGTGACAGTGTATTCCCCTGCTCTGCATGGTTAAAGATCCCTGTGATATTAATCACTGGTTACAGCCCTACAGGATAAATAAGTCTTCACATAATCTATATATCCAGCAGGATGAGCTGTAGTGGACTGCTGTCGTGTGGTGTTAGAGCAGTAGTGGCTGTAGTATGGGTCTTAGGGCAGTAGGGGGAGCTGTCGTGTGGGTCTTAGGGCAGTAGTGGCTGTAGTATGGGTCTTAGGGCAGTAGGGGGAGCTGTCGTGTGGGTCTTAGGGCAGTAGTGGCTGTAGTATGGGTCTTAGGGCAGTGGGGGCGCTGTGTGGATCTTAGGGCAGTAGGGGGCGCTGTGTGGATCTTAGGGCAGTAGGGGGAGCTGTGTGGATCTTAGGGCAGTAGGGGGAGCTGTGTGGATCTTAGGGCAGTAGGGGGAGCTGTGTGGATCTTAGGGCAGTAGGGGGAGCTGTGTGGATCTTAGGGCAGTAGGGGGAGCTGTGTGAAACGTTCAGGCAGTTTTGCATGCTTCTGGGTAGGAGGGGAGGGAGTGGAGGATGGGAGGTGGGGAGTGAAGAATATTGGGACGCACCCCAGGTCTTAGGGCCCTTGAGGCAGGTGTAGTGTGGGTCTTTGGTCAGTAGGGGGAGCTGTAGTGTAGTTGGGTCTTTCATATGTGAATGCGGCACTGTTTAACTGCCGCCCTCCCCCCCCCCCCCCCCCAGTGGAGACTCGAACCCTGCCCAGGTCCAGCTCCATGGCAGCCGGGCTAGAACGCAATGGTCGAACCCGCGTCCAGGCCATCTTCTCCCACGCCGCCGGGGACAACAGCACCCTGCTGAGCTTCGGAGAGGGCGACATCATCACCCTGCTGGTGCCAGAGGCCCGTGACGGCTGGCACTACGGCGAGAATGAGAAGAACAAGATGTGAGTGTCTTTAGTCTGCCAGGGCTCTTTGAGCTACCGCTACATTTGGTCACACCAGGTACCCGCAGGCTACCAGTACTCATCACTAAAATGTGCGCAATCGGTGCTAGCTCTCTCCTGTAGCACTGTGGGAAAAACACAACAGCAACGTCTCTTCTTTCCAAAAAATGTAATGACACGGTTACTCACGGACATCCACACACCTTGTTGTGCACGGTTTTTTCGAGAATTACTTTCTACCAAATTACGCCAACTGTGTATATCCGCGCAAAAGTCTCCACCAAAGTACGTCAGTATTCTGGGGCACGGTGCCAACATTGCACTGAACGCCCCGAATACTGGCGTCATTAAAATGTGCGGCCCTCGTCCGATTGACGCTAAATCTCTTCTGTCGTACTGTGTGGACTGTAGTGTGTAAAACAGTCACTGACTCCATGAGCTCTCCTGTAGTACTGTAGTGTGTGAACAAGTCACTGATTCATGGGCTCTCCTGTAGTACCGTAGTGTGTAAACGAGTCACTGATTCATGGGCTCTCCTGTAGTACTGTAGTGTGTAAACGAGTCACTGATTCATGGGCTCTCCTGTAGTACTGTAGTGTGTAAACGAGTCACTGATTCATGGGCTCTCCTGTAGTACCGTAGTGTGTAAACGAGTCACTGATTCATGGGCTCTCCTGTAGTACTGTAGTGTGTAAACGAGTCACTGATTCATGGGCTCTCCTGTAGTACTGTAGTGTGTAACGAGTCACTGATTCATGGGCTCTCCTGTAGTACTGTAGTGTGTAAACGAGTCACTGATTCATGGGCTCTCCTGTAGTACCGTAGTGTGTAAACGAGTCACTGTAAACGAGTCACTGATTCATGGGCTCTCCTGTAGTACTGTAGTGTGTAAACGAGTCACTGGTTCATGGGCTCTCCTGTAGTGCTGTAGTGTGTAAACGAGTCACTGATTCATGGGCTTTGCGCATCAATCGAGTGCAGCCGCTACAGCTGCAGCCCATGTTGCGTCGTAGTAAATCAAGAGCCACAAATTGGGAACTAAATGTTTATAGGGAAGGAGAAAAGGAATTATAGTGACATCCACGTATTCATAAACAAACAGGGATCAGTGAACAACTGAACTCCTCAATAACTCTCCCTTCCATTACCGTCCTACAGTCGTAAACCACATTTCCCATAACACCACTGCAGTTTTAAGGCAAATGTCCAATTGTGCACATGTAGTTTATGTTTGCTCGGCAGATACCGTCATCCAGGGGGACTAGCATATTGTAGCCGTGTACATGAACTCCTGGTCGTTCTGGCTGTTTTACGTGGCTGTTCAGATTAACTACTGTGACATCTTCAAGATTTCAAGAGCGGCATTCCCTCTGGGATTAAAACGGGAAGCCTCCAGACGCAGGTGTAGTTCCCTCTCCTCCACTGCGCTGTTTTCTGAATGAATGCATTCTCCCTACAGGCGTGGATGGTTCCCCTTCTCTTACACACGTTTGCTGCCAGACAGCGACAGCGAGAAGCTCAAAGTCAAGTAAGTGTTTGTACGTGTGTGTGTGTGTGTGTGTGTGTGTGTGTGTGTGTGTGTGTGTGTGTGTGTGTGTGTGTGTGTGTGTGTGTGTGTGTGTGTGTGTGTGTGTGTGTGTGTGTGTGTGTGTGTGCGTGCGAATGCGTGCATACCTTCAGGAACAGTGGTCAGTAGTCTTCACCTGTCTGTGTTCAGCTGGCTTGCGTTCTCCCTGTGTTCAGCCCGGTTCGGTGTTGAGCAGTGTTGGGCTTTGCTCCGTTTTCCCACAGTCTGCACCATGGCAAGAGCAGCAGCACAGGGAATCTTCTGGAGAGAGACGACCTCGTCCTCCACGCACCCGACTACGGGCTGACCGCCCGCATGCTGGCGCAGAGTCTGGCACAGAGCAGGCCCCGCCCCTACAGCATGGCAGTGCCAGGATTCCCACAGGTGAGCACACCTCAGGTGTATACACACACACACACGCACACAGATACGCACACACACCCACACCTGCACTGGCCTACAGGTCACGCTTCACCAAGCCGCGCCGTGCAGTTGAGCCCGTTCGACCAATCAGTGGCTAGCCTGCGGAAACACTATCGCAGGCAGCTTTCAGTTAGTCGCATGCCTGGCCCGTAAATGAAAGGGATGAATTGTGCGCTTTTACTTCCTGTTGTTTTAGGGACACCCTGGAGGGAAATGGGGGCTTAATTCCACCAGAGCTGCTGTAGTGTTAACTGTGTAGCTATGCTGTCCTTAGCTCTCCTCAGCCCGACAACATCTGCCGTCTGTAAAGGGCGTATCGTCACTCTAAGAGCAGCGTTGCGCTGAATTCTTATTCATTACACCCTTATTTAACCAGGTTGTTCCATTGAGTTTAAAGGAATCTCTTTATTAGAGAGTTCTGCTCAAGATTAAAAAAATAATTTCAGGAAGAAACAGAAATGGATATAAGTATAATGCCTGGCAGTCAAGTAAACCACTACAAATCAACACATCGCCAGGTATAAATATAATTAAATCCCAATAAAAACCATTTGACAATGTGAAATTGATTGCAAGCAAATGAGTACTTCTAGTCTACCAGTTCTTATTGCGAGATCTGGTCCAACAGCTTTGAAATAAATAAATAAATGTGGTCCACCCGTTAATATTGTAATATTTTGTATTATATATCGTGGCCTGCCCTCCCGTGGTAACGCTAAACACCCCCCCCCCCCCAGTCCCGCCCTGGCCACAGTGTTGGGCTTGGACCCGCAATCACCCAGCCACGCTGTCTTCCTGGATGCCGTGCGCTTTGGTACTGCCGCCACCTGTTGGTCACCGTGCGTACTGCTGCTGTTAGCACAGGACCACAGAGGCAGTGATAGTTTAACCCCATTGGGGGTGGTAATGATATTAGCCTCCCCTGTGATCTTGGCCAGGATCGCTAAGCTAAGCATTCTTCTTCTGCCGCATTTTCTGTGGGTCATACAGCACAGACATGACCACGTCTCCTAATGAGTACATCATACAGCACAGACATGAGCACATCTCCTAATGACTGCATCCTACAGCACAGACATGAGCACGTCTCCTAATGACTGCATCATACAGCACAGACATGAGCACGTCTCCTAATGACTACATCATACAGCACAGACATGACCACGTCTCCTAATGAGTACATCATACAGCACAGACATGAGCACGTCTCCTAATGACTACATCATACAGCACAGACATGACCACGTCTCCTAATGAGTACATCATACAGCACAGACATGAGCACGTCTCCTAATGACTACATCATACAGCACAGACATGACCACGTCTCCTAATGAGTACATCATACAGCACAGACATGAGCACGTCTCCTAATGACTGCATCATACAGCACAGATATGAGCACGTCTCCTAATGAGTACATCATACAGCACAGACATGAGCACGTCTCCTAACGACTACATCATACAGCACAGACATGACCACGTCTCCTAATGAGTACATCATACAGCACAGACATGACCACGTCTCCTAATGAGTACATCATACAGCACAGACATGACCACGTCTCCTAATGAGTACATCATACAGCACAGACATGAGCACGTCTCCTAACGACTACATCATACAGCACAGACATGAGCACGTCTCCTAATGAGTACATCATACAGCACAGACATGACCACGTCTCCTAATGAGTACATCATACAGCACAGACATGACCACGTCTCCTAATGAGTACATCATACAGCACAGACATGAGCATGTCTCCTAATGACTACATCATACAGCACAGACATGACCACATCTCCTAATGAGTACATCATACAGCACAGACATGACCACGTCTCCTAATGAGTACATCATACAGCACAGACATGACCACGTCTCCTAATGAGTACATCATACAGCACAGACATGAGCACGTCTCCTAACGACTACATCATACAGCACAGACATGAGCACGTCTCCTAATGACTACATCATACAGCACACACATGAGCATGTCTCCTAATGACTACATCATACAGTGTAGACATGAGCACGTCTCCTAATGACTACATCATCTGAGCATTGTGCTTACGCTTTATTTTTTATTTTTCTATAGCCTGGAGCGGAGGACTACGACAGCCGGTTCCCTGGCAGGTAAGACTCCGTTCCCACGAGATTCCGCCTTTGCACTCTGGCACCCCCAGAGCAGTCCCATGCAGGTGGGCATGTGTAGACCATGACCGTGGAGCCGAGCGTGTGGGACAGGGGCCCTTTAAAATGCACTGGAAGCCTCGTTCCATAGTCTACCGGGCCGGGCACAGAAACGGAACAGACCTTACCAAGCAGACAGACGGACAGGCAGACAGACGGACAGGTTGTAGGGAGTTACTCATCTCAAGACGGAATAATATTTTACTCTACAATAGCATGGAAATATTTATCTTCGGGGATTTATTATTTGCTTACCAATAAACAAATGTGATATTTATGTAATTATTTAGAATGTATTATTATTATTATTATTATTATTATTATAATATCTATTTACTTATTTGCTTAATTTATTTGTTATTATCATTCTTATTATTGTGGTCGTGCTGTTAGATGTTGATTATGTTAGAAACCAGCCAATCGAATGGATCACAGAAATCAGATCTGGCATTTTCTATTCTATATTTTCATATAATTGGGGTTTCTGTTCAATATTTTCATATAATTGGGGGTTCTGTTCTATAAGTTTCATATAATTGGGGGTTCTGTTCTATAAGTTTCATATAATTGGGGGTTCTGTTCTATAAGTTTCATTACTCCTCCTGTACCTTTTTTTCATCCTTTCCTTGCTTTTGTAGCCTTTCTTTTCTTTTTTTCCTTTTCTTTTTATGTGTCAGGTCTTTAGCTGCTTGAGGTTTGTTAATGGACAGTGCAATGCAGGAAAGAATTCTACGCCCCGGGTGGTAGCATTTCACCTGTGCTCTAAGCTCCGCCCCCACATGGCATTAGACCTACCCATGATCATTTGTGGAAGTCACATGACCTCTGGCCATACATGTGCCCAGTCTGGCTTCCCTTGTTTGATATATTTGATATATTATTATTTCAATCATTGATTGTCCAGATTCAGTGAATTCAGGGAAAGGCACAGTGTGTGACTGAGAAATATGACATCATTGTTGCATTTTTGTGGCATTGTGACATCACTGTGACATCCATTGTGATATCATTGTGACATCACGGGCTGTCACGCTCATGCCTGTGCCATACTCCACATTTCATAACAGTCCCTCCCGGCCAATGAGACGGCTGCAAGTTATCCATTCTCCTATGTACCAACCTGTCAGATCCCCTTGAGAACAGTGACTGAATAAAACAAGCAAAAGTGTATTAGCTTAGCACCTTAGGAAGATCTTAATGGGGGAGGGGGGTGTGATTCAGTAGCAGGGGTCATGCCCAACTCTCTGGGATGCCCCCTGCTGGTTGCGTTGTATCCTACCTGGCACCGTTCCTTCTCTCTTTGTTCCACAGTTCCGATGGCAAATTGATTTCAACTGTGTGAGAACAGACAGACAGACAGACAGACACAGGCAGCACCGGGGCATAGGAGTTCTCTCTCTCTCTCCCTCTCTCCCTTTCTCCCTCCCTCCCTCCCTCCTCCTTCCCCCCCCCGTTGCTCTCTTTCTTTCCCTCGCTCCTTTCCTCCTCCCCTCTTTATGCTCTGAGCGTGCGTCCCCTTCTCTCTGCGGAAGAGGCCGTTAACATCCCTCCTTTTCTTCAGACCGTGGGCCGGCTCTGTGCCGGCTCTGGGCCGGCTCTGGTCCGCCCTCTGCTTTACGGACTCAGAATCTCCTTTAATGAAATCACTGGAATGGACTGCTCTCCAAAAAAAACAACTGTAACGATTGCTTGTCTTTCATGCATGTACGTGGGTTGTTTTTTTTGTTTTGTTTTTGTTTTATATTGACGTTATTCTGTAAAAAAAAAAAAAAAAAAAACAATGAAAAGAAATGGAAAATGACTGCGTTGAACCCGCTCTTCCACCCGTGGAGATCGTTTGAATGTCATTTCATTTTAATGCAGACCGTTATCAAAGCCACGTTTATTAAAAAAAAAAAAAAAAAAAAAAAACTGTTGTTGAGATACCAGCCAAATGTATCACTGTATATTCAGTGAGGCCAAAAGACAGTGTCAAAAAAACCTCAACTCTAAAAAAAGAAAGAAAAAAAAACTGAAGGACATTGTTGAATTACAGTATTGCACGTCTTTGCTGTAGTTTTTTTTTGTTGGGGAGAGTGTGTAATATTGGCAGTATTAAACAGTGCTCACTCTCTGAAATGATGATGCAGATATTTATATTTTTCTAAAGTTTGTTGTTTTGTGTTTTTTGATCAAGCCCGAGTAAACTGAAAAATTACCACACTAAAAATTATCTTCCAATGTAAAACGGTCTCTGCAACGCTCGTGAAAAGGATTAAAGACTTTGGCCAGGGTTAAAGGCACTTATTTAAATAAATAAAGCTTCTGCTCAAGAGGAGAACATTTGTGGAGTGCCCCACGAATAGCTGTATTCGTTTTGCTTTCTTTTTGCTGTGGGAAATACTCCGATGCATTCTGACTTTATGTGGCATCATTGCTGTTGGTCTGACCCAAACTGCTTTCTGTTGATGATCTTAACAATGGATCGTACCACAACGAACCCCACTGTAGGGGAGGATCGATGAATTCTGTTGTTGTACTCGCATTTATTGGGGGGAAAAAAACAAAAAAACAAAAAAACAATCCCTTGCCCCATATAAAAGGATTTAGGGCAATATAGGGTCATGCATGAAAGAAAAGGCAACTGGTACCTCTGTGCTACCCAGCCCAATAACCCTCCCTCTCCCCCTCACCCTCACCCCCGTCCCCTGACCCCAAGTTTATTCTGTATTGAAACCTGGTGCCTTTTGTACAAGACGTAACGTGTACAGTAAGTTCAAATTTTTCCCAGAGGTTACCATGACGATATATACACGTTTATATATATATATATATATATATCTCTATCTGTGTGTATATATATATATATATATATATATATATATATATATATATATATATATATATATATACATACATACATCTCTGAGGAGTGGTCCGTTGTGTCATTTCATTAAAACAGATCTCATTTGGCCCCTGCGGGGATACTGATCTGTGATTGGGCGGCTGTAATTGCCCCGGAGACACTGACATACGATACCGATCCCCTGTTGTGGCAGCCATAGCAGGTCGTCTTGGACCGAAAGCGCATAGCGGCCGCAACACGTGCGAATTTGCGGCCGCGCCTTTCGCGCAGCATAACGTAACCTTCGTTTTTTTTTTTTTTTTTGTCCTGAGGGAGAGAATAAAGGGGTCTGACGGTGGGTGGGTGGGTTGTTTATTTAGTTTGTTTTTTTTTGGTTTGTGTTGGTTTAAATCTCTCAGTCGTTTCATTCAGCCATCTGCTGCTAATGCCTTTGTAAAGCAAAGACTTTAATAAAAGACAAACCTGAAGGAGAGTTATGAGCTGTCTGTTTTTGGAGAGATGTCATGACTTCTGTTGTGGATGGAACATTCAGTAAGGCCCATGGCATCCCCTCCCATCAATGCACCTAAATATATATCATATTATTGACGATGCTGCATTTTTGCATATATGATTCCATATGTAACTGTGTTCATGGTAAATTGTCTGCATATTGTCAGTGTCATGCAGAAAAAAAAGTCTGTTTTCCAACACTAAGTTATGACAATGGCGGTGGGGTTTTGACCCAGCTTTATTTGTATTTGAGTTGGGTGATATTTACAGTACACAGAGCTGGCTGGGAACATTCAATATGTGTTTTTAAAAAAAGGCTAAATGACAAAAAAAAAAAAAAAGTTTGTGCCGACCTCTAAGAAGCTGATGTAAACCAAGCTGTTCAATATAAGCACTATGGCGCTTTGTCATAGTAATTAATTCGCAACCATTACAAATTTTTAGCTTTGTCCACTCTTTTACATTAATTTCAGTGATTCCTACACGGCTTGAATTTCATGGCTAGAGTTGAGGTTGTAGTGGGCCTGAATCGTGTAAAATGCATAATCTTCTGAAATGAACTCATTTCAAAGTTTGTGTTTTTGCAGTGTGTGCACGTACGTGAGAATGACCACACGGGAGCATTTTTGGTTTTAAGATGTGGGGCACGTCAGAGCCATAATCTCATAAGCCTGTCTGCATCTCTGTTTCGTAAAAGCTAAAAAAAATATATAAATAAATAAATGCAATGGAATTTCTGTGAATAGTGTAATAACTAAACAGGATGATCGGTTAAAAAAAATAAAAGTAGCAGTACAGTATCAGTCAAAAGTTTGGACACACCTACTCATAGAAGGTTTTTTTCTGTTATTTTTACTGTTTTCCACATTTTGGAATAGTAAAGACAAACTACGAGATAACACAAATTAAATTATGCAAAAGCCAAAAAAGGGTTAAACAAATAAAAAAAAGTATTATATTTTAGATTCTTCAAGTAGCCACCCTTTGCCTTGATAACGGCTTTGCACATTCTTGCCATTCTCATGGATCACTTGAAGGGTTGTTTCTCCTGACAAATTTTCCTATTGAACTCTATGGAAAAAATAAGTCAGGAGAAGAAACCCTTCAAGTTATCCATCCATATCTACTGCATATATGGCAGCAGAGTGATGGTTTAAGGCTTGTTTGATACGTCAGACCCTTGATGACTTAGAGCCATTTAGCCAACTATGTGTTCCACACTGTTCCAGTGTAATTTAAAGCTAAATCTAGTCCCACCCCCCCAATTCCCATAGAGATCCATTCAAATGCAGAGGTTATAGTATCGATTCTAAGAGTACCTGGAAATAAGATATCAGGAGTCTTTTGATATCCTTTTATACAGTCATGATGGCATCACCTTTTTACCTGTGGAATACCTGTTTACCAAGTTGTTTGAGAGAATGGCAAGAATGTGCAAAGCCATTATCAAGGCAAAGGGTGGCTACTTTGAAGAATCTAAAATATAAGACTTTTTTGTATTTGTTTAACCTTTTTTTGGTTTTGGCATAATTTAATTTGTGTTATCTCATAGTTTTGATGTCTTTACTATTCCAAAATGTGGAAAACAGTAAAAATAACAGAAAAAAACCTTCTATGAGTAGGTGTGTCCAAACTTTTGACTGGTACTGTATGTCTTCGCTGTTGCTGTTGAGCCATTGAATGGAATGAACCTTTCAGCTTTTACTAAAAAAATAACTATAAAATGTCCAATTTCTCTATCCCCAACATGTCCAGGTATCTGTCTGTGATTGACTTGGTTGGCTTCCTATCGGCAGACAGATTAAGCGGTTTGCTAAAGGGCCAGTAGGGGGCGATACCTGACATCAGGTCTGCCTTCAGTGTGATCACAACGTGCGTAGCCATTCATTTTTGAGCAAACATCACTGGTTGTTTGTTTGTTTCATTTATTTTCACTTTGTGCACAATGCGGTAACTTTGATAGTTGAGTTTATTTTTCACATTAGCAGAAAATATATATATTTTTTTTTTATCTGGTGAGTTAACATTTGCCAACACCTGCTAATGTGTGATGCCCCAGAGTTAATATGTAATCGCAAATAAAGCACATTGCAATTTATACTGAAGCTGGGCAGACCCTGCTGGCCAACCCGCCCCGCCCCCTCTACCCTAGCCCCGCCCCATGTGACACTGCCTGTCGAACGGGATCCCGTGGGGTCTCCCCTTGAACAATGTCAACTTTCTCCATCTCTGTTTTGATCAATTTAGAGACAAAAGCAATAGAATGGAAACGAATGGGACCTGCCAATGTTTCTTCTTTCTGCACTAGAATAAAGGCCAGGTATGATGCTTTGCCCTTGGATGGGGCGCACTATTTATTTATCTATTTCTGTATTTATTTATGTCTTTTATTTTGGAACGCACGCCTTTGTTATATTGTTGTAAAGAAAGTAAAAAAAATAAAAAATACAAATTTTAAAAAAGACTTTTTGAAGATGAAGAATCCGGCAACAGCGTAAAAACGGTCAGCCTAATGTGCATGCTTTTTTTGGGGGGAGGGCACCAAAACTGTCCAAAAGTGACTTTTTAGTGACTTTTGGTGAAAGTGACCTTGAATTTATGGTGACATTCTGCTAAAAAGAAAAATGTTATTTTTTCTTTATCTCGGAAATAATAGTCATTTGTTGTACCCGATGAATCTCTTTTAAGCTGAGGCGAGGCAGCACGTCTTTGTAATGTGGGGAGCTTTGTCTCTAAATTGATTGACAGGTGCCACATCAGAAGGTTCTGGCTGCAGACAGGCAAAATTGGTCCAGAATTGGTCCACATTCTCGCCTAAAGCCATCTTATCCACTGATGTGACGACCCTACATCGTACCCTAAATTTACCCTAATATAAAGCCTTGCCTTAACCCCAATCCCCCCTCCCCCCTCCTCCCCTCCGAAAACAATCTGAACCTTAATCTAGCCCACGTTTACGAAGGTGAATTTGTTATTTGACTGGTTGGAAAAGTGCTCTTCATGGGCGGATTAGCTCGATGGCTGTTCGGTGCAGGTTTATCTCTAGCCATCAGCTGATTCACTCAAGTCTTTATTTGAAGCTCTGGAACTTTCTTTTCATGTTCAAATTCCGCTCGTGTGAATTGCGTTTTTTTTTTCTGTTTTTTTTTTGTTCTGTTTTTTTTTTGTGCTGTTGTTCGTTGGAGACCGCTGCCGGGCGCACACGTTCCAATCACCACATGCACACACGTTTGGTGTGACCTCCCCTTTTTGCTGTGGCCGCTGTTTAGAGATCGTTGCATGCGCTCTGTGGGCAGGAAAGAGACACCCCCCCCCCCCCCCCCAAACCCCCACTCCTTGCCCTCAAGTGACATACAGTTTTATCTCGATGCATGAAGTCCTGTGAGTGTTGTGTACTTTTGTGCGCTTGTGCGTGCGTGTCCTTGGGTGTGTATATGTACAGTATATACCGTGATTGTGTATGTGCGTGCCTGCGCGTGCGTGTATATGCCTGCTTGCTTGACTTTCCTCTGTTCCAACTTTTTGGACTTTTGAAAATTTGTTGTCTTTTAAATTTTGTTGCTGTGTTTTTGCTTTTATTTGGTTGAAAAACCAAAGGATAGTTTCTGGTATGGGTATGGGCTGTAGTTTTAATAAACCCAAGGCCTACTAAAAGAGGGTGGATTACCATATACTAGATACTACAGGGTAAGTTCACGATTTTCATTTTAAGAAATATCTTAGACGTGGAGACTTAAATTATTCACCGATAAGATTACGCTATGGCCTCCCAGGTATCGCCATCCCAGACTATAGTTCTAGCAATCTGTGATATGATGCCTCAAATGTACCCTTATCATAAGAGTAAATTAATTTAAGGCGGTAAATACAGATCTTGTCAGTGGTAATGAGACATTTCATCAACACTGCAAACTTTTTGCATATATGCCTCTCACGCACCATGAGGGTGGGGGTGATTAAAGGTTAGAGATGATTGTCACCTGTTCCTGGATCAGTGGAACAGCTGTGGGTGTGTTCACTGTTCCTGGATCAGTGGAACAGCTGTGGGTGTGTTCACTGTTCCTGGATCAGTAGAACAGCTGTGGGTGTGTTCACTGTTCCTGGATCAGTGGAACAGCTGTGGGTGTGTTCACTGTTCCTGGATCAGTGGAACAGCTGTGGGTGTGTTCACTGTTCCTGGATCAGTGGAACAGCTGTGGGTGTGTTCACTGTTCCTGGATCAGTGGAACAGCTGTGGGTGTGTTCATTGTGTTTCTTTTGCATACTGTAGCAGGAACGACAGAATAGTTTTGTGTCAACATATTGGCTTAAAAGAAGATTCAACAAAAAGATAGATTTTCTACCACTATTCTGTGGTAGATTTCCCACCAGTCGATATTGTCCTTTCTTCTCATGACACATTCTTAATTTATTTAGATTCCTTTGGTTTGCAATCATACGGAATATTTAGGATTCTCTGTTTTGGGAAATGAAAGTTAGATACATCTGTAAATATAAGACGAAGATCAGATGTCGGCCACTGTTTTTCCACTTAAAAGAAAAAAGCTGAATGTATTTGAAGTGACAGTTTTTAAGTCATCAGATCTGGGTTCAAATAGTATTGCTTTTGGATTCAGATACTTTTCTGTGCTCTATTGATCTTGTCTGGAGCATTTTAGCCTGCTAGTAGGAGCAAATGGGCGGGGTTTACACTTTTGGGATTATTTAATTTGTTCCAATACACCAGGCAAGTTTAGTCAAATGCAGAAAAGTATTTGAATCCAAAATATACAATTTGAACCTTGGTCTGCAAGTAATGTTCAATTATTTATAGTGAAATTAATGCAAGAGTGGGCATCGTCTGCTCTCCAGCTCACTTAAACAGAGCTCACTTTGCAGGGTATACTTATCTTTTTGTAGTTCTTCACATTTTTCCTGACGAACTTGGACACAGCTAACCGGAAGAAGCAATTCCTGCTTTCATGTATTAAAAACACATCTGGGGCAAATCCAGAGCAACAAAACCCATGGCCTGTTTTTACCTTCCAGTGGTCCAGAGTTATCCCGGTTCTGAGTGACATGGAACTACCCCCCCCACCCCCCACCCCCACCTCGTAAGTGACCAGTCTCCATTGCCATCGCCATGTAGCTAGCCAATCATACTCTCTCCCTCTTTTGCTCTTTCTGCTGTCATTGGCTGTCGAGCTTCACCAGTGGGGGCAGGGCTTCGCCTCGCTTAATTTTCTGGCCTATGGCCTCTCTGTATGGGTGTTCAGTTAATTGTGATGTCATGTGTACCAATGAACGAATCAGAGGAGGTCATTGGTTGTTAACTGAGAGACTCGTGGTGGTGTGGGAGACTCGTGATGAGAAAGTGAGTCTCGATGAACATCGTAATTGGTGAGGCTACCACGTGCTGCCGATCACCAACTCCTATGAACCAATGAAAGGAGAAAAACACAAGGATTGGTTCAAATAAGTGAGTAATTGATGGCACACCTTAGCTTTGCCCATTTTGCCGTTCATGGAGGCTGCTTCTCACGTGACTGGAGAAAGCCATCAGAGCATCTTGGTAGAAATAAGAACTAACCATGCATGTCCATCGTCTCAAAGCAAATCAAAGCAGCTGATGACTTGTCTAATTACCAGTAGATTTTAAATTGTTCTCTTCTATTTTGTTATGTAATTTTTTTTCATTTACATGCCTGCTTATACACACACTAACATGAAGATCAAAGCCTCTTTTAAAGTCTGCTTCGACCTGCGTCAGTTAACCCGCTGGGAGCGTGCGTTTGCAGGTGAGTTACGTTAATGGTTGCGGCTCCGACGCTCGGAAACGCAGACGTTACATTTTAGTTCCCGGCACAGCGAGGCTGGGGTTTCACTCGTGACCCGCGTAAGATGGAAGGGTCCCGGCCCCCTCTCCACTGGGACGGTCACTGAAACCCCCGGAGGTGGGAGGCTGCGCCCCAAAAGAACTAACGCTCACTGTTCCTCCCTCCATCTCCCCCCCCCCCCCCCCCCCCACACCTGCAGTGACCCCTTTCTGGAGATCAGTCTCAGGTCAGCCGTCCACGATGATCGTTGCGCCCCCATCTTCTATTAGAGGGGTCGTCCTCTACTTAGACAACCAAGGCTCCTGTGGGGAAGGGTTTGGGGGGGGAGGGGGGAATTGCCTCCCGCCTCTCCCCGGCCCTCTCGTGACCACGCCCTGAGGATCCGCCACCCTTGCTCTCTACCGTCTCAACTCCATGGCCCGAATGCCTGTGCCGCCGCCTCAAGCCTTCCTAGCTTGAGATTGAGCACTAGAGAAACGGACACAGGCCACTCTTTACACAGTGTGCATTCGTAAGGCCTTCACAAAGCATGCGTAGCACCTTTCTCGTCCAGGCACAGCGCCTACGCGGCTTGCTTATTAGCATTTGCGCGGGGTGCTTTTTGAGTCGTTCCTTCACAAAGCACATCGCGTTCTGTCCGTGAAGCGTCTGACGTCGATGCAAATGTTACGACGTGTTCGTAAAAGGTGTTATGGCGGCTTCGTGGAGGCATTATGAATGCGCTTTCTGTAACACGAGACCAATATGTGTTTTAAAGTGTGTTGTAAATACTCTGTATGGTATGCATACTTACAAAGCTTAATGCTAAGCGTAGCTCATGCTGTTTCCTCTAACTCTTTGGGTTCCCGTTTTACATTATTTCATCTGTGTTTGACCGACAAAGCTTTTTAGCGCCATAGACTTAGATGCAACTTAAGTGATAGGAAAAGGTTAAAATGTTTTTTTTTCCCGCCCTTTCTGCAGCCATTTGTATTAATGCTGTTAAGAAGAACTTGACATTTGTACTCATTTTTAAAATGTGTAAAGCTTTCACTATACACTTTCTTTTATGTTTTAGCACTGTTGCAACTGGAGACAATTGAATGAACCTGTACTTCTCCGGGTATAAAAAAACAAAAAAAAACACTTGTAGATTTTGCTATGCCGAAAGGGTTTAAAGGTTTTGTACGAATACCGAGGTGATTTTTTATTTTTTGTCTTTCAATTGACAGTTATTTACTTTGGTATAACTTCATGTACTGCTGTTAATATTGTTGTTGCTGTGATAAGGCTTCAATTAATACCTATACACACAGTTCCAGGACAGTTGTGAGAAAAATTGATTTCCCCCTTTAAAACAATTCAGCAGGCTGACCTGGGGTCAGTCAGAATTGAATAATTTCTATTTAACAAATAGATCTTTATTTTCTTGAGTTTGATTGAATGGATACTTTGTGATGAGTGATGATCCATTCTTTGTATAATTCATAATATCAAATGATTTAATTTCAAGCTCAAATACTGTTGTAGCTGTCTGCTTATAGGTACTGTATTTTTTTTATTTTTTAAATGAACCTGAACCAGGCTTTGGGTAAAATGCCTTCTCTGGGGAAGCATTTGTACAATTAACCCACTGTATGTATGTATGTATGTATGTATATAGGCTTAAAGTTAGCCCTGCTGGCTTAAGTTACCAAAATGTTTAACCACTATTATTCTTGAATCAGGGGTGGTACGATGGAATTGGACTTTGCTTTCTGGACGGCTCATACAGTATATTGGCTTTATATAGGCTTCCCAAGCAGACAGAGGTGTTGACAGGGCGTTGGAGTCGCTTGCTGTTAGCATACCCAGAATATGATAAGGTTGTTGAAACATTCCGGATGCTACAGCCCAATGCTTGTGTTCATCAGGAAGTCCTCTGTCTGTGGATGTAGTAAAATCGCCACACGTTGCCCACTGCTAGTCTCGCTGCATTGCCTAATTTCACCGTACGCTGGACCGGTGCACACGCGGCAAGGCACTTGAACAAGACCACATTCCATTCCGCAACGTTTCCGTATCGCCTCGGCCTGAAGCTGAGAGAGGGAGAGAGGGAGAGAGGGAGAGAGGGAGAGAGGGAGAGAGGGAGAGAGGGAGAGAGGGAGAGAGGGAGAGAGGGAGAGAGGGAGAGAGGGAGAGAGGGAGAGGGCATCCATGTGTTTAAGTGTGCCTTCCACTGCAGTTGTTGGTTTTCCGTGCGTTCGCGGATTGACAAAAATCCCTTGTATCTTGGCTAGAGACGAGAGGAACCAAAGCACAAAATAACCAAAACTGAAACTTGCTTTGATTACTCTGATACTGTGTTAATGTGTTGTTATTATTATTGATAGTCTTATTATTTGTTAAATATTGTATTTCCCCTTTGTAGACTGATACTGGAAATAATAATAATAATAAAAATAATAAAAAAAAGAAAATATAAAGGGCTGCTGAACAGCTATAGCATAGCATAGGCCTACTACTGTGTTCACCTGATTGGTTTTCTTTTTTGTAAGGTTCAGCATTTTTGCCATGTTTATACAGTATGAACTAAAATGAAAAAGAACGCTTTTGGTTTTTCGTTTAATTTTACAGGATAGATCAATTGGCTTTTCATTTGTCACGCAATTATGTGTAAATAATGGCACATCTTCACTGCATTTAACGTAGATTGTTAAGCACCATTGCATTATTGGACAAAAATATTTAGGCTTGAGGGGGGAAAAAAACGGTAGCCGACAGTGGATATTGAATTGTTGGTGTCATTTATGTGTATATGAGTAAGAGAACATACATTTTGTGTGTGTGTGTATGTGTGCATGAGGGGAAACTGGATTGATAAATACTTCTTGTTTGCCAGTACTAGGGACAGGAATAGGCCATTGAAATGTTATTTTTTTATAAAGGTGTGTGTGCGTGCGTTTAAAAGACCAGGCAGTTTAACCGATTTTTAGGGTTTCCTGTTTTGTACACACTTTCCTTCTCTCTCTGTTGATCTGTGTACCCCAGTGTTGTAAAGACACATGTATTACCCTGTATAAAATGGAACAAAATAAAGTTGATGAAACTATGTCTTCTACCCCCTACCCCCCGCCCCCTCCCCAACATTGTTTTAAATATCTCATTCTTACTGTTTTCTCAAATGTGCCAAACTGGCCTCGCGTTTTGTATGAACAGTACTGAATTGTAAATATTGTGTTTCCTACAGGGCATCTGCTATGAGAATTACTCTTTAACTGCAGTGCCTTGCGCTTGGGTATGGAGTAATTGTAAACGTTAATACATAAGGGTTCTAAAAGACCTATAAGAAAATGTACACGTTGAACCGACCATTAATATAATTGTAGTAATACAGTTAATACTGCTAAAAGGAGAATAAAACAGTTGTACAAAGTCATTTTAAAACTCAGAAAAACTGGGACATTAAAAAAAAAAAAAAACTATTTTTTTTTAATGATACAGTAGCTGTTTAATTGGTGGATGTTGGAGAGCATCTATCAGGTGACTCCAGGAATGCTGTCACAATTGGTGCAAGGCCAAAAGATGCTCAATGAAAGTCCACTTCCTGTCATCTGTGAAGCAGTACTGGAAGTCCCGTACACTACTGTGTAGTCACATCCCTTTGGCAACAATGAACTTACAATATGTGGCATTCTTCCTTCAGTCGGTTTAAAATCTATGTTTAAAACTCTTGAATAGTGCAGAATTACTGTCTAATTCAAACTATGTCCAGAGATTGGAGAATTCTGTAAAACAAATCCAAAAATGTTGATTTGAGGTACTGGATTTGCAGACTCCAAACAGAAATGTAAGCAACAGACCATGCACCTGTAGGCTTGCAGACGCTATGTTTCTGAGCTACAGCAAAATCAAGATATTCCCTCTCAATGCGTGAATGTTATGATTACATGTAAATCAATGGGTTTGCAACCCAGATATAACCAATTCCCAATTTTTCTTGCGATTACCATTATGAAAAAGTAGCATGTGCAAATATGTCAAAATGTGAAGACCATAATATAAGGAATGCATCAATATCCACCAGATATGTATATGTTATATATTATTGCCACTGTATATTTAATACTACTTGTAATTTGTGTATTCAGTATGTGGAAATAATATACACTACACGGCCAAAAGTATATGGACACCTACTTGTCAACATCTCATTCCAAAATCATGGCATTAATATGGAGTTGGTCCCACCCTTTGCTGCTATGACAACCTCCACTCTCCAGAGAAGGCTTTCCACTAGATGATTTTCTTCCATTCCGCCACAAGAGTCTTGGTGAGGTTGGGCACTACGGATCCCAAAGGTGTTAGATGGGGTTGAGATCAGGGCTCTGTGCAGGCCAGTCAAGTTCTTCCACACCGATCCCAACAAGCCATTTCTGTATGGACCTCACTTTGTCCACGGGGGCATTGTCGTACTGAAACGGGAAAGGGCCTTCCCCCAAACTGTTGCCACAACGTCAGAAGCGCAGAATCAATCGTCTTGAATGTCATTGTATGCTGTAGCATTAAGATTTGCCTTCACTGGAGCTAAGGCCCAAACCATGTAAAACATCCACGGACTAACGGGTGTCCGGATACTTTTGGCCTTGTAGTGTATATTTTATATATAGATGTTTTTTACCTGTATATTCAATGATGTATTCCTTATATATTTCATATTTTAGCATATATTATGAGAAAATTCAGTTGAACAGAGAGACAGATACACTGTCATTATGACTGCTACATAAATAGCTCCCAACCAGATAGTTAATAATCTCCATACAATTACCATTTGTAGGAAAGTGTAATATCTGCATCAATTGGCGGTGTAGCCATTCTACTGCAAATTTTCACTTGTACATTTTCTACATCTTAATTAACTGTACATCTAAATTCACTGCACTGTAACCTCAAATGTAGATTCTGTCTTTCACTTGTCCTCTCAAAATGACTTTGCTGTTACAGAAAAATAATAGGTATACTCACAGTCCTACGCCTAAAACCAATGAGATTCCACAGATACGCTATGCCCGTTCCATGAGACGTGACCGTTGGTCGTAGAATGAGAACTTTGATAGACATTTTGGGCCGATTCACCATTAAGCCAAAATGTGACATAAATGCTAAGCCCTTAACACACTCCGGAAAATGTTCTGTTCATTTCCTTCAGACAGAGTGCTGGGATCTCCATGGAAACGGAGTCCAAGAAAATGCGGGTCTAACAGGATGCTTACCACTCCAGTTTCCTTGGGTCACAGGATAAATGTTAGCTCATTTTTTTTTTAAATACCCTCCTGCATTTGATCTGTGGAAAGCTCAATCCACCCTCCATATAATCTTATAACTTACAGCACCTCTACCAAGCCTCTTAAAATGAGCCCTCTTTCCATTTGGGCTAAATATTTTCATATTGTGGAGACTGGCATAACAACATGATGTTAATGATGACAGTAACAGAAGTTGGGGGGGGGGGGGGGGGGCATCATTGTCATGGTAACCACTGGCTCTCCTCTCCCCCCTCTCTCTGGAGATGGAGCGCTTGCTGTCAGACAAGAGACCAGGGAAAGTTTTTTTTTTTTTTCCAGTTCTGTGTATAACCATATTACAGAGTATAAGCCGAAGCCGGCAAGACTGAAAGAGTATAGTGACTCTTGACAATCAACAGCCACAATTCACTCTGACTCCACACACAGACTCTCCAGTTGAAATGTTTGTTCTTCATCTGTGCTAAAAAAAAGTTGAGTGTATGTTCCCTCCTGTTGATATACACCGCTTAACTTCAGGGAACCTTAATGATCACGTCTTGTTTTTTAGAAGATAAGTCGGAACTCTCCCACCCTCTGTTGTCAAGGCTGTTTTTCTTTTTTGCTCTTTTTTTTTTTTGGGGGGGGGGGGGGTTCTCTGAGTTCACACAGCAGCATTGGGTGTGACCACACCTGCATCTATACACTGGCTCCAGCACTATAAAGCATCAGCTGCCTGCCGTAACAGTCTCTTTTAAGATCTGACCAATGAGCATGAGGGGCGGGACCAAGGTCTGACCAATGAGCGCATGGACGGACCATGGGTGATCAATGAGTTGAAGCAGCCAACAAATTCATCCTTGTGTTGGTTTTTTTTTTTTTTTTCATTACACAAAATGGTGACCTACAGCAAATGTGCTTCAATGCTGAAAGCAACATGTAAGTTATATTTTTAATGTAAGTTTATATATTGGTTACATGTATTTGTATAATTTATAGATTTCCCTTTTATTTTTCACTTTGTTGCCAACGTCATGATGAGTCCATCACCCCAACAATCTTGTGGTGTTGAGGAGGGGCTCCCTGTAGCATTACGAGGCACTGTCACAAAAGGAGTCACTGAGGTTTGGGGAACCCCTGTGTCCACAATAAAAATAAAAGTTGAAGGCAGTATGTCTTGTGTGAATGTAAGACACAGGGCACCCTCACATGCACACACGTATGCACACATTCATACTCACATCATTCTCCCTCACAGTGTCTTCCCACCTTCTGCAGTTCTCTACACGGCAGAATGAGACATTATTCTGGATGGGTCAAAGGTCATATTCTGGCCAAGCTAAGATTAGAACAGACCTAGAAGTGCTAGTTCTTAATTATTTCACATTTCAACAAGATATTGCCTCAGTCAGAGATTGCATATGAATGGAGCTCATCAGACCAGCAAACCCAAAATATTTGAATAATAAATTAATATTCATGAAAAGGAGGACTCCATGTCAGCCAAAGCTGTTTTTTCACGTGCATGTATGTCATGCGGTAAGTGTGAATAAATTCCCTTTTCTTTAAAAATGAAACTTTGTCGTGATATAGCACTTGTGTCGTTTCATTGAATTCTTGACCATTTTAATGGAGAACTTGTTCACATGTTTTTAAAGGTTTGAAAACCATTGTGGTCTGACTTGCTCCAATAATTTGCAATGGCTCAATCAGTGGTGATATCTGGTTGAAATGAGGAATTGTGTCTGTGACATAAACCTCCTTTGTTGAAATGGGGTGGGAGGTGCTGTGTGAGATGCACAGGGGCGGGCAAGGTCATTACTGGGTAGGAAAAGGACGTGTGGTGGGCACTGTGTTTCTCATCGCAGGTTTTGTGGTTTGAAACGGTGGTGGGTGAGGGGCACTGGTATGAAGGGCTTATGTGATGTCAGAAGAGGTGAGGTCATCAGTTTTCAAATTGATCTCCCGCAGAGTTCACGTCGGGGTCAGAGACGTGAGTGATGGAGAAGCGCGAGACACTGAAGCGGGAGTAGGGCATCTGCGGCGCAGCCATGGGTGGCCCGGAGGCCTCGGGCGGCAGGCTGGGGGCCTCGGGGGTTGGGCTAGGGGTCTCGGGGGTTGAGCTGGGGACCTCAGGCTCCACAGAGTCTGGCAGCATGGATGTAGGACCAGGCATCAAGGGGAAATCATCGTCCCATTCAAACCCTCCACCTGCGTACAGAGAAGGCTGTGTCAACATTCAAAGCTCTACAGATCAAGGCCTGCATTGGATGTAAAGGCTCAGAAATCTTTACAATCACAATTTACAAAGCTTCCCACTCCACCCCAACCACACTCTTACTCTCTTCTGAAATGTTGCCATCTGAAGAGTCATCGGAGGTGTTGAGCCTCTCCTGGGGGCGTGTCTCCGCACCCACTGCGCCCCGCTCAGCAGGCTCCGGCCCAGGTGGGAAGCCATGTTCTGCTAGCTCCTGGGTGGGGCTCTCCTGCAGACCCGAGTTAAACCAATTGCAGTGAGAACAGATGTCACTCTGGCTGAATACAGAACAAGAGACTAATTAGAGTCTGAGCAAGAGCGAGTCTAACCGATTATATCAGTTAGATGCTGGACAGTGCCTGTCCAATCAGGGACAAGGCAGAACTGCTCACAGATTTTTCATGGATATTACTGAACTTTACTACATTTGAGAGGTCTTACCTGGTCGAACAGGTAGACGGTGACATCGTCAAAGAAGGAGACAGCCTTTTTCTTGTGCTCTAGCTCATCGCAGAAGGACTCGGTGAGCAGAGTAGGCATCCTGAGCAAGCTGCGCAGGTGATGAGCATCACTGCAGTCGCTCACCACCAAGGGCACCGCATGGCACTCCTCCTCGCTCTCCTCACTGTGCTCCTGCACGCTGTAGCTGCGCAGCTCCTCGTCCGACTCCTCACTGTCCTCCGACTCCCTGTCCTCCCAGTCCGCCTCGTCCCCATCTCCGTCCCCGTCTCCTGGGAGCAACACCCCCCCACCTTCTGCCGGGAGGAGGCTAGTCGGAGAGGATGAGGAAGAGGAGGCAGTGGAAGGCGAGGGGATGTCAATTGCCTCTGGGAAAGCTTCCCGCTCTTCGTTTAAGTCTTCTTCTTCCTGCCTTTCCTCATCCACCTCATCCTCCTCTACTTCCTCAGTCACCTCCTCCCAGATGTGGTCATCACCACCCCCAGTAGAGTCTTGGTCTCGTTCCTTTTCTTCGCCCTCACTCTCGAACATTGCGAGCGCTTCTGCACTGTCACAATCCCGCGGTCGGGCCTCAGGATCCCCCGAACTCTTTTCGCCACCGTCACCGGCAGCACAGGACTCCTGCAGTGTGGATGAGCTTGCAGAGAGGGCGGAGGAGGCAGAGGAGGTTGAGGAGGCAGAGGAAGGAGAGGGGGAGGAGGAACATTCAGAAGCAGGCTCCTCCCCCGAGTGCTCAGGATCCAGCCCCAGGCCCTCATCCTGAGAGGACTCTTTGGTCAGGCAGCCACCCATCTCAGGGGGCGAGGGGGAAAGTGTGGAGAGGACTGGACCGATGGGGGAGTCACCTGGCCTAGGCTCAGACCGTGCCCCTTCCGGGGACATCTTCCCTGTGTCCCTCTCAAAGATTGTACTAGTCTCCTCTGGGCCAAGGAGATGTTCTCCCCCCTCCTCCTTCTCCAAGGGAGGGTCAAGCCCCTCCCTCCTCGCAGACCGTGTGAGGTCCCCTTTTTCAGCCTCCTCCCCTGGAATCTCTGGGAACTCGCCTCCACCCTCATCACAGGGAAGCCTTTCGTTCTCAGTGTCGTAGTCAGAAAAATAGGCAGAGTCCCTGTATGGGTTCTTCCCACCGAGCACAGTAAGTTGTGGCTCACCATTGCTAGGCAGTGTCACTGGAGAAGCCTCATCTATGAGGACCACCTCATGCACTGACTCTCCCATTTCTGGACCCTTAGTGAGGGGGAGCTTTCCTGATGGTGGGGTGCATCCCTCTAGGTCTCGGGACTCTGGGGGCTCTTTCGGGATGAACTCGGGGGACTCGTTATTCTCTGTGTCGTACCCACTGTCCAGAGCTTTGGGCTGGGTGGAGGAATGGAAGGAGGCTGGGCTGGATGTCTCACAGGAGCTGGAGGTGGAGGTCAGCTCCACAGAGTCTGGAGTCACTGCCTGTTTCTGCAGTGGCTCGAGTGGCAGGGTGTCCACCCGTTCCATCGGTAGGGCAGCAAAAATGCCTGAGGTGACGTCCAAGATGACATTGTCGTAGTCCTCAATGTCCACCATGCTAATGCTGGAGCAGCTATTCCCCGACCCACCCTCTGCTTCTGACAGGGCTGCATGATGGGGTGGTCTTTTCCCTGAGGGGGGCAGAACCTTAGCAACTGCCACTCTGCTCACATGCATCTCCTGCGTCACCACTCCCTTTTCGTTTAATGCTCCACCCGGAGAAGTGTCAGACTTCTCCTCCCACAGCTCTGAGTCTGTCCTGGTGTTTAGCAAGATGCCTCCGCCCCTCATTGAGGAGCATAAATCCTCTTCCATCCTCGGGACGTCCACTTCTTTAAGGCCTCTGCCTGTCACCATAGCTCCTGAGGGTGGGTCCAGAAAAGGGGGGCTCTCTGTAGTCAAGCCACATTCGTGGGATGGTGCTGCATCGTCCTCGACTTCGAAGCACATATTAACATAAGTACAATGTTCAGTAGATGATGTCAGAGGGTGGGATTTATGAGGGGATACAAATTTGCTATCATTGTCCACACCTTCTAAATAGGCACTGGTCTTGTAATTGTTCTGTGTTGGGCTCTCTTTGGCAGCCCTCATATCTGGCCATGTATCTGTGCAAGGATTACCAGTGCGGTGGAAGTCCATGAACATCTCCCCAGTGCCCTCTGGTGGTCCCCAGGCAAATGTCAAGCTGTTGTTGTTAGCAGAGTGGTTTGAGGCCCAGCTGCGGGTCTCCCTGTCCAAGAACAGGTCTGCCTCATCCCTTGTGGCATGGTCCTGGTGCTGTCGCCACCCACCGGTGACTGCACTATCCTCCGTTTCGATCTCGATGCTGACGGAGCAAGCAGCAGACACCACAGGGTTCTGGTGCTCACCGACGGTGCTCAGACTTCCCGTGGGTTCACTACTGCCCTCCAGGTCAGGGTTGTGGTGGCCTGTGCAGGGGCTGCTGATGGACGGGGAGCTGCTCAAGGGGCTCTCGGGCTCTCCCTGTGCCCGAGGAGGGCTGTGTGATCCCCAGCTCCCTCGTAGGACCCCAGGAGGGGTCCCCTTCCTTAAGGGACGGCCTTTACCCGGTGAGAGCGAAGGCGAGCGCTCATAGTAGAAGCCCTCCCGCTCCTCATAGGAGAAGCATTGCCCTGACTCCCATGCTCCCATGGGGCTACCCCCAGCTGCCGCCTGGCCCAAAAGGGGCTCCATGGTGAGCGAGACAGCTGGGCTGGCGTCCGAGTCGTAGGCGGCAATGGCAGCCTTGTGAGCATCAGCCAGCCAGTAGGACCCTGGGGTGTGGTCCTCTGTGGCCGCCTCCCTGCCGTAGTCCCCACCCTCAAACCCAGGGCTGTGGTCCAACTGGCCAGCACTCTCCATGGGCTCCTCAATGCGGATGTAGTATTCGCTGCTCACAGAGGGGCTGTGGGCACTCAATACGGGGACCACCCCGGGCGTGTGCATGGGCTTGGGCTCATAACAGGAAGGGGAGACCCCCAAGGTAAGCCCCTCTCTACCACCACCATCCCCGCTCCCGCCCTCGGGGGGGTAGTAGATGTCCTGGTAGTGGGGGTTCCCCTGGCCCAAGGGCCCGCTGGTGGAGGCGGTGTGGAAGGGCCGCTCAGGCCCCGCCTCCTCCCACTTGTATTCAAAGCTGAGCCCGTGGCTGGTCTCGGTGACCGTCAGGATGTCGTCCCCCGGCTCACCGTGGAAACCGTCACCAGTGGCGAAGTGTTCCAGGAGGGGGAAGGAGGAGGAGGAGGAGGAAGAAGGGGCGGGCTCTGCGGCTGAGGCGCTGTGGCCCATGCCAGGCCGAAGGGAGTTCCAGCGGCTCTCAAAGTCCTCCTCTGGCTCACTCGAACCCTTAGCACACAGGTAGCTTAGCAGCAGGTGGACCTCCTCCATGCTCGGCCTCTGTTCTGGCTGAAGCCAGCAGAATTGCATGACCTCATACCTGAGAGATGGAAAGAGAGAAAGAATGAGGTTGAGAGGAGGAGTGAACGAGCAAGTGAATGAGACATAAGGATGGCTGAGGAGCTTAGAGAGAGTGCTGCTGATTGGTCGGTGTGCAGGGGCAGATGGGTAATGGCTCACCAGCGCTCAGACAGGGGTACTTTCAGTAGTGGTTTTGGCAATTTGAGTTGCTGCTCCTTCACAGCGTAGGTCAGCACCTGTCTGTCAGAGTAGTGTCGGTACGGCTGGTTCCCCAACTCAAACAGCTCCCAGATTGTCACCCCCAGAGACCTGCAACATTAAAGAGATGCTCAGTTTTCCCAGAGTTCTTGAGCACAACCTATACTTATCCCATTCTTATCTTAAGAATGCAGCTTACCCAAGCATTATGCATATACATATAATTCTATTTATACAAGTCCATAGCAATGTTGATGATTACTCCCAGTTATTTCACATGGTCTTAGGCCCATTTTGGAAGGCATTCATACATTTATTTTGTGAAATATAGTCCCCATAAAAGTACATTGTGATGTTTCAATTGTGTTTTTTTTTGTGGCGTACATTTGTATAATTTCTGGCATATGCAACAGTGACTATTCTTGCTTTGCTATGTACATACTTGTGGTTGTTGTGGTTGATTTTGTGCTGAGTATAATGGTATAACAGTGAGTTCTCTGAGCTTGTGACATAGACAACAAAAAATACCTTCACAAACAATGGTGAGATCATTTGAGAGCGTGGAAGAGGGTACAGTGCCTGATTCACAGTGTTAAACAGCGATGTCATTGTTTTCCACCACAGCATGAGAACCAGCTGTGGGCCAGTGCCAGATGGTTGTCATGGTGACCATTCCTTACCAGACGTTGCTAGGCTTGGTCTGGTCCACTACCAGCAGGTTGCCGTGGACTTCGTCGATGAGTTCCGGGGCGATCCAGCGCAGTGGCACCCACAGCTGATCTGGGGTCACAAAGTAGTCGTCCTAACAGGGAGTAAAGGAGTATCAGTGGTACAGGGGTACCAGTGTATTGGAGGACATATGGGGTAACTTGAAGATTGATGGCTAACAGGAGCACTGTTAGTCATGAATAGCACTGTTAGATACCCACATATACCAGCTACGATATTTTATTCAGTAAAAAGTAGCATGAGGTGTGGGTTTATGATTTCATGAGCTTTGGCTTTTTCTATGAGTTTTCTATAATTTGGCACACAGCGCCTCCATGTGGTCCAGTGAGGATTAGTGTGGATTCAAAAGAAAACATTCCAGATAGCAAAAAAATTGTAATTCTGTGCTGGTAATTTATCAAGTGTTCCAAAAAGTTAAAAAATATTTACGGTGTCCCACCAAACATGTGGATTCTAACTAGAAAGAAAGAATATGAAAAAAGAAGAAAAAAAATTCACAATGCTAGAGGAACAAACAAACAACAAAGGACAGACTAAAAATGTTGGTTACGCTAAGCCACTTCACACTTGAGCAGTCTCCACAACCTGTAGCATCTGCCAAGGTTTCATTCCAACTTTGGGAGAGACACACTGCTGGACTTCCTAGTCTTGCGTAGTCAGACATCAAGTCTCACAAACATACTAGGTACTCTAGCAATGAAATCATGAAAATATTGGGGGTGACATTTTTATATTTTATTAGGGATTACATATCTGCCTGACTCCCCAAACCTACACACATGTTCCGACTGGCACTGACTAACAGACAGTGTCTCCCTGCCTTAAATGGCCAAGATAGACAAGCCCCTCTCCTTTTGATGTAACATCACAATTATTACACAAAAACAATCAACACACATGTCAAATAGACCCGTCTATTACCTCCTTCTAAATATACATTGCAGTACTAATATATTTCTTAATTGACATCATTTTATTATACCCGCGGTACCTTTAATTCTCCCGGAAGTGATTTGAGGCGTGAAAACAGTTTTTTTTGTGTATTTTTTTTTTTTGTGTGTGTGTGTGTGAATATATAGTTCTGTGGTGGAAAAAAAAGCAGTTGCGCATATGTAGGCTACCGGCAGTTTAAATTTAGACGGTTTGATTGTGGAACGTGCAGAAAACGGACTGAAAAAAACGAAAAGAAACAAAATAAAATGTAATCGGACTATTGCGCGGAATTGAAGGACATACGGCAATGTTTATGGTCTTTTAACTGTGTGGAAGGGTTTGTGTCGGAGCCACGTTTAGTTTCGCGTTTGGTGGAAAAGAGACTGAAAACGGAGAATGACAAAAATGGAAACCAGGGCCACGTTCAATCTGAAAACGGTGTGCACCGTTTTGCTACGGTTTCCGGGTTGAACGACATGTTTCCTCGAAACGGTGTGCAACGGGCTTTGAGGTACGTTTTCTCTCGTTTGGTGGGTGTGTCAGAGGTGTTACCCAATCAGCAGCAACGTGTATATAAACCCCGCCGTATTAAAAAGGCAGTGTGCACAATGGATCCAACTAAAGTCCTTTACAAATGCGTCTACAACAATTGAAGACATGTTTGTATCTTTTGCTATTGTATGTACCATTGTGGAGTGACACTTTCATAAACCTTTCTACTCCACTCTACTCCTCTAAATATATAATGGTAAATATTACAATAGCATATCACAACAGTGATCAGCAATAATGATAGGCCTAATACTCATAATAAAATAATTAGCTCCTAAAGATTTTAACACAGTCTCGAAGGTAAGAAGTGGATTATCCTTCACCTGAAATGTTTGCATTGTCATCCTGAAATGCGAGTCAAATGTTGGATCACTATACTTAGGAACCACAGTTTCCACATACCCCTTCACTCGATTGGGACGTTCTCTGCTATTCTGGACTGCAAGGGCAGTGACTGTAACATCGAGCGTATTTTGAAGTATCAAACACGTATTTAAACCATAGACTGTATAAAAATATGGACAAAGCCACTGTGACGTCACCCATTGCCTTTCCACGGCCTCGTAAAAACTGAATTGAGGCTCCGGATGTCTTTTTCGCCGCCCGTTTGTACAAACTGCGTCTGCTCCGTGGAGCCAAAGAGGACTCAACCTGTCCCTCTGATTGGTCCTGAACAAATGTTAATACCCTGTCCAAACGACACAATATTTTTAAAAATCAGCAGATGCAGAGGCATTAGATGAAGGAAAGGCACCTATTGCAATTACATTTTTTTGTGGGAAAAATTTATTGACAGTATTTTGACCACATTGCTGCCATTGACTTACATGGTGAAAGACCTATACTGGAGCCAATCGCAGTGGCCCTAGTGAGCAACGGCACAATTGCCGCTCCCAGCCCAACCAGGAAGTGAGCTTCAAAACGAAAGCCCAGTCTTGGCCCCTTGATTTAAACCGATTTCATCAGGCTCCGAAAATTCTTCGCAAAGAATGGCCTTCTCAGCTGCCATAGTTGCAACGCTTGCGTAACACAACATGGTGTTCAACGCAACACCGTTTCCATTTAAAGAAACGTTTTGCTACGTTTTGTCAGTGCTGAACGCAGCCCAGCATAACGTCAGCATAAGATAAAAAAACAAATGTTTAATATCGTTGCTTATATTGCAACACAAAACAACAATCAGTATAAATTCAGAGAGCTTCTGGCCGAATGTTTTAATGAATACAGTTAATTCAGTCAGTTTTCCACGATAACTTCACACACATTCACGTAACACGTCCGTGGACTTTTATTTGTCATTTACTGATTTCCATACTCATTTGCAGTGACTTAAATGTAATTTTTATTGCACAACAAAATGACAAGCAATAAACGTGACAGTCCTAATATTTTACTGCAAACTTCAGCCCATTTAGGCTGTCGTTTTTTTCCGACTTAATGTCACATAACAGGTCAGAATTATTCTATAGTCTAGGCTAAGCCTATAGTAGCCTACGTCAACAATATTTGCAATAGGCTATCCAAGTGCTTTCCTACATTGACTTTTAGTAGCTAGTCTGCGAATATCTTTTGATAACAATCTATGAAACGCTGCATTAGTCCGAGTTGACACACCTCTGCAAATACAGGCCTACTGTTAATGGCTTTTCCGTGAACAATAACGCTACTACTGTTTAATTATCCCAACTTCACACATTAGGCTAAAGAATTCACTTATAATTGCTTTTCCATATTCTTCCGGCGGTTCTCTCTCCTAATTATTTTTGACAAACTGGACAAGGGAGGAGTGTTTTGACATTTTCGGATGCGTTAAGTTACGCAAAGCTATGTTACTCTTAGCTAGCTATAGGTTTGATATTTAGGCGACATCATTCGGGTTTGTTTTGTCAGCCACACTGCGACTGTATTGCGCTCGCGCTCTTCTTGCTACTGGATGCGTGCAGTAGGTGATTCTGATTTGCTGTTCAGCTGTGATTGGCTCAGACAATGTATGCTACACTTTTTGATAGGTCAACAAGTGTATTGCGCATATCGCATAGGCATGACAATGGGCGGCGTAGTGTTTCATTGGTTTTATGGATACTGGACAGACATTTTCAACTGCCTCAGTTCAAAAATCATTGTGGGCCAAGGCCCACAGTGGTTATTTTCTAAAGAAATGTACTAAATAATTTTCTAAAGTATGTTACACTTTAAAAGAATACTGCTGAGCAAACATGCACTCTGAATTAAACTGACTTTATTTCTGTATGTTTTCTTTTGTCCTGTAAAATGCACATTCAATGAACAATCACTCTTTCTCTGACCCACTGGCCCTAGTAGTTCTGTCCAACTCACGCATTATCGTCAAAATTTCTGAACACAATTTATGGTGAGCATAGAGATTTCAATTTTCTAATTCTTAATATAAAAATAAATATCTAATTATGACTTTTTTTTTTTTTGGAGAAATATGCCCCCTCACACTGAAACAGGGTGTCTCTGTACGGGCTTCTGACTGTTTAAGCAGCAATAATGCTCCCACAGCAGTACACAAGTGAGAGACAGGCCTGGTGGTTCAGGCCATTCATTGTTAGGTACCGTACCTCCTTCTGCCCCGGCTCACCTTGTATTTGTTGTGCGACAGGCCGTAGTCCCCGATCTTCACTGTCACCTCCGACGTCAGCAAGCAGTTCCTCAAGGCCAGGTCACTGTTGGGGGGCAAGGGAAGGACACTCTACTCTCTTCACATAAGCACACAGATCTCGGCGTGCGTTTCCGATTTGTGTCCGTGGCTTAATCAACAAACTCACATACTTGAGCGCTGAATTAAAGCAGTCTCGTGTTCCCCCGCAGAGCAGTACTGTGTCATATGCACATAAAGGTCTGGGTGGGGGGGGGGGATTAAGGCTTTTCTAAAGCCTCCTTGAGAGACATTTCTTTAATGCTGACCCTAATCTAGTCACAGAGAGATCGTCAGGCATTATTGCCTTTGAATGTATCCATGGCGATGGCTGAGGATGACAGGGGTAACCCCCGGCAACAAAATCACTGATGCTGGAGTCTGTGAGATGCACTCGGGCAGCATCAGGATATTGTTACCGGGAGAGACCAGAAGACGACCAGAAACGGTTCTGACAGGATGGCAGTTAAGTGTGTGCTGCGCTGCCTGACGGACAACAGAGGCAGCAGAACGCCACGCCCTTTTACCCACCTGTGAGTGAAGTTGTGTTTGTGGAGGTGCAGGAGGCCTGAGGCGATCTCGCACGCCATTCGCTGGAGTATCAAGGGGTCAGGGGTCATGGAGTCTGCCGCCCGACAGCTGCGGAGGTAGCCTTTCAGATCCCCCTGTGACGAGAAGCAGGAAGTGCCAGAGTGATGTACTGTCTCACCCTTCTCCTTTCGCTGTCTCTCTCTCTCTCGCTCTCTCTCGCTCTCTCCCTCACACATGCACACACATATTTACTGGCATTCTATTATATTTTTAAAGCTAAAATAAATAAATAAAATAAAATAATTATTATAATAATAATAAGAAAAATTGTTTTAGGTGCAATGTTGTGTCTTAATTGAGCACTGTCTAATTCTAGCCCTGTAATAGCCACTGACTATCTGGCCACTAGAGGGAGCCATTCAGACCATTCACTCAACCACTAAATTGCCAGTAGGCTCTGTGAAAAGGAATGAAGACAACACTGCACCAGGGGTACAAATTTCACATCACAAAGTTGCGGTGCCCACAGTACAGTCCTCACCAAGGGGCAGAACTCCATCACCAGCAGGTAGGGTGTGACCTCTGAACACTGTGCCAGGCACTGCAGGAGGGCGGGGTGCTGGAGGGCGCTGTGGGGGGGTGGGGGGGTGTTGGGTGGGGTACAAAATAAAAAGAGTCTCAGTGTAGAATGACATCATATTACACAACAGTAACGCACAGCTGGAGAGACTGCGTCAGTATGCGAGAAACTGCCGGGGAAATGCATCTCTTGACTGCCCGTTTGTTTAGGGTTAGGCTTACTGTATCTGTGACTGCCTGTTTGTTTGGGGTTAGGCTTATTGTATCTGTGACCGCCTGTTTGTTTAGGGTTAGGCTTATTGTATCTGTGACTATCTGTTTGTTTAGGGTTAGGCTTACTGTATCTGTGACTGCCTGTTTGTTTAGGGTTAGGCTTACTGTATCTGTGACTGCCTGTTTGTTTAGGGTTAATGTATCTGTGACTGCCCGTTTGTTTAGGGTTAATGTATCTGTGACTGCCCGTTTGTTTAGGGTTAATGTATCTGTGACTGCCCGTTTGTTTAGGGTTAATGTATCTGTGACTGCCCGTTTGTTTAGGGTTAATGTATCTGTGACTGCCTGTTTGTTTAGGGTTAATGTATCTGTGACTGCCTGTTTGTTTAGGGTTAGGCTTACTGTATCTGTGACTACCTGTTTGTTTAGGGTTCATGTATCTGTGACTGCCCGTTTGTTTAGGGTTAATGTATCTGTGACTGCCCGTTTGTTTAGGGTTAATGTATCTGTGACTGCCCGTTTGTTTAGGGTTAATGTATCTGTGACTGCCCATTTGTTTACGGTTAGGCTTACTGTATCTGTGACTGCCTGTTTGTTTAGGGTTAGGCTTACTGTATCTGTGACTACCCGTTTGTTTAGGGTTAATGTATCTGTGACTGCCCGTTTGTTTAGGGTTAATGTATCTGTGACTGCCTGTTTGTTTAGGGTTAGGCTTACTGTATCTGTGACTACCTGTTTGTTTAGGGTTCATGTATCTGTGACTGCCCGTTTGTTTAGGGTTAATGTATCTGTGACTGCCCGTTTGTTTAGGGTTAATGTATCTGTGACTGCCTGTTTGTTTAGGGTTAATGTATCTGTGACTGCCCATTTGTTTAGGGTTAGGCTTACTGTATCTGTGACTGCCTGTTTGTTTAGGGTTAGGCTTACTGTATCTGTGACTACCCGTTTGTTTAGGGTTAATGTATCTGTGACTGCCCGTTTGTTTAGGGTTAATGTATCTGTGACTGCCCATTTGTTTAGGGTTAGGCTTACTGTATCTGTGACTACCCGTTTGTTTAGGGTTAATGTATCTGTGACTGCCCGTTTGTTTAGGGTTAATGTATATGTGACTGCCCGTTTGTTTAGGGTTAATGTATCTGTGACTGCCCATTTGTTTAGGGTTAGGCTTACTGTATCTGTGACTACCCGTTTGTTTAGGGTTAATGTATCTGTGACTGCCCGTTTGTTTAGGGTTAATGTATATGTGACTGCCCGTTTGTTTAGGGTTAATGTATCTGTGACTGCCCATTTGTTTAGGGTTAGGCTTACTGTATCTGTGACTACCTGTTTGTTTAGGGTTAATGTATCTGTGACTGCCTGTTTGTTTAGGGTTAATGTATCTGTGACTGCCTGTTTGTTTAGGGTTAATGTATCTGTGACTGCCTGTTTGTTTTGGGTTAGGCTTACTGTATCTGTGACTGCCCGTTCGTTTAGCTGACAGCCTTATAGCATCCTTTCTTTAAAAAGAAACAAGAAGAAGCATTCTTCTTTAAAAAGAATGCTTAAATTCAAATGTGAATGTGCCCGTTAGGCGTAAAAGAACTATCCTGCTGTATTATTCCTTACTTAGGTATAATCCCTCGACTGGGACTTGCTTTGCAATGAAATTGTGGCTGCCTCTGTTTGAAGATGAGCTCATTGTTAATACTGTCAAGTGTGTGTGTGTGTGCGTGTGCGTGCATGCCTGTGTGTGCGTATGAAAGTGTATGTGCGTGTGTGTTGCTTTTCTCTGAGATGGGCCACTCCTGACAAGGAAGACAGGTGACCTTTATCAAGACAGAAACAGGATGAGAAAAAAGGATACAGATATGTTCAGAAGAGAGAGGGAGAGGTGAGGAGAGAGAGAGGGTGAGAGAGAGAGAGAGAGAGAGAGAGAGAGAGAGAGAGAGAGAGAGAGGAGAGATGCTCACCGGTATGGCTGCGCCTCTTCCAGGAAGTGCATGTGGTCCTGCACGCTGGAGCTGGCCTTGAGCTCCTTCACCACCACCTGCGTGGTACTAAGGCCAGCATTCACCTCTCCCAGTAACACCTACACACATGTCCGCGGGAGGGAGGGAGGGAGGGAGGGAGAGAGATATAGGCAGAGAGAGAGAGAGAGAGAGGGACAGAGTGAAGTATGGAGAGAGAGAGAGTTGTAGGTAAGTAGGGAGAGGTGTAGGGAGAGAGGGATAGAAGACACAGATAGGGAGGAAGGGAGAGATATAGGCAGAGAGAGAGAGAGAGAGAGAGAGAGAGAGGGAAGTAGGAGGAGAGGGAACGATATAAAGAGGAGATAGAGAGAGGAGGGTGGTTGGGGAAAGGGCATGTGGGCCAAAGTGTGTGTGTGGGGGGGGGGGGGCAGTGGGTGAGAAGAAAAAAACAGTGTGAGCGAGAGGATAACAGAGAGAGCGTTGAGATCCTACAGTGTCCCATTATTTCCTATCAGGAATTCTGAAGATTTGCGAATTACATACAGAATGTGGGACACACACACACACACACACATACATACACACATGCACACACTATTGCTGCATGAGCAACAGATTCCATATGCAGTCCATTAGTCATTGTTGAGCACATGATGCATGACCCTGTACTTTGGACAGTATTTGTATTGGGATAGAAAGTACTGGACAGAACCCCCCCCCCACCCCCCACCTTGCCAAACCAGCCATGGCCGATCTCCTTCAGGTACAGCAGGCTGTGACGTCCCAGGTCTGCCGATTTAAGCAGCTGAACTGGAGACAGACAGACAGACAGAGGGAGGGAGGGAGAGAGGGACAGCATTAGAGAGCCGGCAGCAGATCGCGCTTCCCAATGAGAGCATCAGATATCACAAGAGAAGATTGATATCACCGGAGGGCTTAAAATAGGGAGATTAAACCAGGCAACAATTTAAAGAACACCCCCCCCCCCCCACCCACACACACACACACCCACCCCAAAACAGGGAAACCTTGGGAGGAACCAGACCCACACACACACAACCCTCCCCCACCCCACGTCAATCAGACTGCAGATATTCATGGCTAAAGGTAGCCCAGTGCAGCGTCTTCAGAAACAAAGACAGGCAGAGGCGCAGCTGGAAGGAGCGTGACGTACATCTTACCAGGACAGAAACGCACAGAAACCCAGCACCCGCTCAAAGCCAGAATCACAGGAGGGCTGGGGAATTACTTTATCTTTAGCGATAAGCCCAGCTTTTCCTCACGCCGTGTGAAAACCCAGAGTCCGGCGCTGGGAGAGGGGGGGGGGGGGGTTGCATGGGGGTGGCGACCCGGCTCAGGTACAGCTCCGCGAATCCTCCCGGTTCACCAGTAGTGACGGCAGAGCCCAGCTGTCCCATACCGTCCCGCCCCACCCCATGCCTGCAGAGCTTTCTGACCCGGGGCAGCAGTCTGAAAGGACAGCTCGGGCGGCGAGGCAAGGCAAGGTCCAGGCAAAGTCCACCCCGCCGGTCCCGTTGAAGCGCCACAGGTGCGTCCGGAGCCTTTAGGGGAACTATCACGGAACCAACGTTCCCGAGTCCGACGCACGGTTTTTTCGCGGTTTAGAGAAGCATTCGCCCGTGCTGAAATCTTGACGCGGCTCCCAGACCCCACACCGCGCTCCGCCCGGCGCTCCTCAGCCTCCGGCTTGTCAAGAGACAATGAGAGAACTGGCGAGAGGAACCTCTCTTGGTTAGCGGGAAGGAGACAAAGACAAACACACAGAGCTGTGTGAGCGCTTATGAGCCCACAGAGCTGCCGCCCCCCTCCGCAATGTTCCAGAGGCCTGTCATTCCTTACGCACGCTCACGCAGACGGACCGCACAGAGAATCCAGCCCTTTGTCCGCCGGGCGGGTGACTCCTGGTACCGGGGGTACCGGCTCGGACACAGGGCCCATTCTCTTGGGCCCCCCGGCGAAGTTGCCATGGTGACAGCTCTCCGCCCCCCTACCACATCCATCACGGCGCAGAAACACAGGCGATGTTTCTCTCCTCTCTGAGAACTCAACTGCTCTCTCTTCATTTCTTCACTTGTGGAATCCGAGACACGCCATTCCCATCCCACTCAAGGCATTCCTTCAGTTCTGTGTGTGTGTGTGTGTGTGTGTGAAAGAGAGAGTGAGATCATAGGAGTGTATGCCTGTGTTTGGGTGTATGAGTATGAATGTGTGTGGCTTATATTTGTGGTACGTTTGTATGTGTGAGTGTGTGTATGTTTGTTGAGTATTTCTGTATGTTTGTAAGAGAATATTTGTGTGTGTGTGAGTATTTCTCTATGTGTGCGTGTATTTTTCTGTGTCTTTGTTTATGTGAGCTTTTCTGTGTGTGTGTGCACGCATGTGTGTGCGTGTGTGTGTGCATGTGTGTGCGTATGTATGTGTGTGTGTGTATGTGTGTGTGTGTGTGTGTGTGTGTGTGTGTGCGTGTGCGCATGTATGTGTGTGTGTGTGTGTGTGTGTGTGTGTGTGTGTGTGTGTGTGTGCGTGCATATGTTGCTGTGAGACTGCTGCTGCAGCTGTATTGGAGTGCACAGTGATGAACCTTGTTCTGCGGAGGTGGCTGGGAGTGTCTCCTGAAACACACAGGAAATGCAGTCCCACCTCCATCCTCCTCACCCCGCAACACCTGCAAAGGGGAATTGGCTGATTGGCTGGCAGCCTTTACGCTTGCTTATCCAGAGCACGGCCCACCTCACCCTCCCCCCTCCTTCTGAACCGAGTGAGTCATCGCCACAATGATATTGTGAAAACAGCGACTCCTTTTCTGAGCAAAACCAGAGATACTCAACCCAGGGCCTGGAGAGACATAGAGCCTGCAGAGATACTCAACCCAGGGCCTGGAGAGACATAGAGCCTGCAGGGATACTCAACCCAGGGCCTGGAGAGACATAGAGCCTGCAGGGATACTCAACCCAGGGCCTGGAGAGACATAGAGCCTGCAGAGATACTCAACCCAGGGCCTGGAGAGACATAGAGCCTGCAGGGATACTCAACCCAGGGCCTGGAGAGACATAGAGCCTGCAGAGATACTCAACCCAGGGCCTGGAGAGACATAGAGCCTGCAGAGATACTCAACCCAGGGCCTGGAGAGACATAGAGCCTGTAGAGATACTCAACCCAGGGCCTGGAGAGACATAGAGCCTGCAGAGATACTCAACCCAGGGCCTGGAGAGACATAGAGCCTGCAGGGATACTCAACTCAACCCAGAACCTGGAGAGCTGGGCAATATACCCCAATTCAGAGTGAGTCGGATTTATGATACAGAAAACCCGGGGTTGAAGTTTAAGTTAGCTCGCAAACCCCTTAATCTCGTTTTGTAGTCCACCCCCCTGTAGAGCCTGCAGGGATACTCAACCCAGGGCCTGGAGAACTATAGAATCTGTAGGGATACTCAACCCAGGGCCTGGAGAGCCATAGAACCTGCAGGGATACTCAACCCAGGGTCTGGAGAGCCATAGAGCCTGCAGGGATACTCAACCCAGGGCCTGGATAACTATAGAGTCTGCAGGGATACTCAACTCAACCCAGGGCCTGGATAACTATAGAGTCTGCAGGGATACTCAACTCAACCCAGGACCTGGAAAACTATAGAGCCTGCAGGGATACTCAACTCAACCCAGACTCTGGAGAACCGTAGAGTCTGCAGGGATACTCAACACATGTCTTGGAGGACTGCAGTGTCTGTACTGGTTACAGGCAGGCACCTACCTGACCGGCCGGGCTGTTTGGACACAGGAAGCGAGACTTGTGTGAGCGGCAGGACGTAGACCTCGGGTCCGCTTTGTGAGGCGGGGGAGGCGAGGGAAGATGGGTCGGCCTGGTACTCCTCTCCCTCTGTGTTCTCAAACTCCTGGGAGGGGAAAAAGCAGAGCATTCATTCAGACGGTCAGTCTGTCCCTCTCCAGGCACAGCACACGCCCCTAACTCCGGCCCCAACTGAAACCCAACAATGGGTCTAACTCCAATCCAACTCCAGCTCCAACTCCAACTCCTGTCCAGCTTGAGCTCTGACATAACTCCAACCCAACTCCAACCCCAACTCTAACTATAATCCTCACTGAACCCCCAAAAATGTCCCTTTGCCCCCATTCCCAGCAAGCAGGGCCTTGAGAGAGTGACACTGTGAAGGAAAACGACTCTAAAGAACAAGAGCGGTCTGAAAGGAGGGTGGGCCTGGGGGAGAGTTTTCCTGTAACTCCAGCTGGCAGAGTCCCTCCCCAGCCCGAGAACTGAGCAGTGAGGCTTGAATGGAAATCTCCGACCCGCCCGCTCACCCCACCGCCCCCACCTCCTCTCCCCTCCATCCTGTCTGGAGGTCAGTGCCTCAGTTCTGGGACCCGAGCTTCACACGGCCTGGCCTGCCCTTTAGGCCACATATGTTTTCACTCTGCTGTACATCTGGCAACAGCTGCCGGGACACCTCCCTACCACACGTACAGTACACCATAGAGTTCACATTCATAGCCAGTGGTGCAGAGCTTACCAATCATGCACACAACCATAGAATTCACTCTTGCAGTCAGAACAACAGAGCTTACCAATGACACATACAATCAAAAGGTTCTAACATTCATACGGCTGCTTACCAACTACAGAGTTCATGCTAACACTGATACTACCCACTACATGTATAACCATAGAGTTCATAATAAAACTCAGAGGCTTACAAATGACAGATTACCACAGAGTTCATCATAGTCACCAGAACTACAGCTGATAAAACACCATTTGGGTCCGTTTAGGGATTGCACCAAGTGCAAATTATTAATTTAATTTTACTTTCAGCCCTTAATTTATTCAAAACCGAGATTTCCACTTTTCTAAACTGTGTAACGCTGGAGGGCCTGCAAAATGCAGCTTATTACTGCAGGGCCCTCAGAACAGACGCATCAAAACATGCAGCGCGTTCGTCGGAAAGAGCACACCTTTATCCAGAGACGCCTGCGTTCCACTTACCGTTCAGTCCGTACCACTGGAGCACTACAGCGGTGTCACAGCGGATCTGAGCATGCAACCTGCTGGTTATGGGTCTAGATCCATAACAGACTAAGCACTGGGCCGCAGTGCTGCTGGCCACATGCGGAAGCTTCCGACCCCGTCTGCTCTACACCAGTGAAAACCCAGAAGAGGCTCTGAGTCTGTAAGCCTTTAGTATGCACACACACACACACACACACACACACACACACACACACACACACACACACACACTCCTCCGCGTCCGTGAATCAGGCGGTAGGTCCAGTGTGCTGCAGTGCAGCTGCAGTTAAGCTCCTGTTCCCTGCTCCCTCTGTCCTCCCGATCGTTCCCGCAAACCTCCCTTCCTCTGCTGCCGCGATAGCGGTTAGCAGCGCTGGCCGGCACCTCCTCCTGGTCCCGGCACCTCCTCCTGGTCCCGGCACCTCCTCCTGGTCCGGGCACCTCCTCCTGGTCCGGTAGTGTTCGAGTGGTCCGGGCACCTCCTCCCGGTCCGGTAGTGTTCGAGTGGTCCGGGCACCTCCTCCCGGTCCGGTAGTGTTCGAGTGGTCCGGGCACCTCCTCCTGGTCCGGTAGTGTTCGAGTGGTCCGGGCACCTCCTCCTGGTCCGGTAGTGTTCGAGTGGTCCGGGCACCTCCTCCTGGTCCGGTAGTGTTCGAGTGGTCCGGGTGTCTGATGTCTGTCCCGTTCAGTGACACCCACAGCGAGAGAGTTTACCTGGCCGAGGGAGGGCTCAGGAGAGGGTTTGAGAGGGAGACGGAACCCCCCCCCCCCCCAAACAAGGTAACGCCCCACAGAGTCTGCAGGGGACAGTGTAGCAGGGCAGTACAGGAGAGCAGGGAGAGCAGTACTGAGCAGGCATGGTGTGGCCAGAGCTGTGTGTGTGTGTCTGTGTGTGTGTGAGAGTGAGAGAGAGGGTGTGTGTGTGTGTGTATGTGAGAGAGAGAGAGGGTGTGTGTGTGTGTGTGTGTGTGTATGTGAGAGAGAGAGGGTGTGTGTGTGTGTGTGTGTGTGTGTGTGTGAGAGAAAGAGGTGTGTGTGTGTGTGTGTGTGAGAGAGAAAGGGTGTGTAAGTGTGAGTGAGCAGCACGCACAAGCATGCGTGTGTGAGAGAGAGGGTGTGTGTGTGTGTGTATGTGAGAGAGAGAGGGTGTGTGTGTGTGTGTGAGAGTGAGAGAGAGGGTGTGGGTGAGAGAGGGGAAGGGGAGGGAGGGGGGGGGGGGTGAGTGTATTTGGGGGGCTATGAAGTACAGCAGCGGAGGGAGAGTAAGTTTGTTGCATTCTGTGCTCATGACATCATCACATTCTCTCTCTCTCGATTATTCAGAATGACTCCATTCCAACTATATTTTGGGATTATATAATTTCTTCCTCCACATCCTCTCTCTCTCCCCCTCAGAGATAGGGGGAGCTGGTCTGTCATGATGATCCTTTAGTTCTGCCCCATGACCACTGACACGTATACACACACACACACACACACACACACACACACACACACACACACACTCCTGTGAGATCTCCTGGACTGCAATACCGGCAATATTACTTAAGTGTCCCTCTAGGAGGCAACATTGTTGTAATAGGCTTGCAACAGTATTATGGTACCTTAAGTAGTAAGCCAACACAATCTGATACCGCAACACAAAAGTCTTATTTGGCCTGCATTGACGCCATCGGCACCCAGTTCCCCACCATCATTGTGGCCACATCTGGACTGTCATCTAGCTGCTGCTAATTCTATTAACATGGACATTGGCTGTTTTGACAATGCTGGTCATTAAGACCTGGACCCTGAGCTGACCAGAGGAGGATGGGTTCCCCCCTTGAGTCTGGTTTCTCCCAAGGTTTCTTCCTAGCTTCACCAGGGGGTTTTTCCTTGCCACTGTTGCCTTTGGCTTGCTCTTGTGGGGGTTTAGGCTGGGTTTTTCTGTGAAGCGTATTGTGACAACTAGTTGTGAAATGCGCTATATAAATAACTATTGATTTGATTTGATATTCATTTGCTTATTTGCTGGTCTAAGCTTACCAGCACCACCAAGTTTTTGTGGATTTTTCTCGCACTGAAGTAATTCAGTTTAAGTACAGTAGAACCTCTACTATCAGGCATTCTACTTTCCGGAATGTTTTACTTACTGGAATTTGGTTTTTTTTTGGGTGCGTGCATCCCCCCCCATTTCCCCCTTTACCCAAAGTGACCTATGTAATCAGCGCACCGCAAACCTCTCCCATAGACTGAAAGGTGGGGTGAGGGAATCATTAAAATGTAATTAAAAAATAATAATTAAAATAAAATTGCCCAGGCATGCAAGCTCAAACATACCACACATATCAGCAGCTTAGTAAACAACTACGCCACCGGCACGACACCGAATGCCATACCTTTATTTTGTTGTAGATTTGTGAAAACAATTAATGTCTATTTTTCTTTGAAAATAACAGGTGCTGTAAAGTCGTTCAGCCAGCAGGTGGGGCCCTAGAGCAATAAAATAATAAATTTGCTTTAAACAACAAATCTATACTAATAAGGCTTCAGTCCTACGTTGTTCAAAATACTATCCACTGATTCCCAGAGGCTGCCAGATAGTCGAGGTTTTACTGTACCTTGTTGCAAGGATGTAACAGCAGTGTAGCACACAGGAAATGACTACAAACACAAAATCTTTGGTTGCTCTGCTTTCTGCTTTCGTTAGCCCTGTATTTCTAATTGAATCTGTGGTCATGCATGTTTGACTCATGACTCTTGACACTTTTTTTGACAACCTCCAAGGATGTATGTGTTTTGGGAAGTGGCAGTCTGTTGTTTGAACTCTGTGGTCATGCTGTTCTGCATCCCCTTTGCCTTGACCCACTTTGAAGTGCTGTGTTGTGAAATCGTAGAGGCACAAGCAGGACCTGGGACTGTGCTCAGCGAAACACGCTCCAAGGATTTTTCATTCAGAGCACGCATGCTTCCCCCCCACCCCCCTCCCCCCAAACCTTGAAAAAGCACACACTGCAGTTTGAGGACTTTTCAGACAGGAAGAGCTTACTCACCAGCATCAGCTCTCCGACATTATAGCAATAGTACAATCTGTTCTCTGTGGAATGGTCGGGAAGCGTCTTGGGGTGTCTTTTTGGGTGCGTTAAGAGGCAGTGACTTCTGGGCACTGTTACACATGTGTGTTTGTAATGTGTTTGCGGGGGGGGGGGGGGGGGGGGGGGGGGGTTGGGTTGGGTTGGATTGGGTTATCAGGGTCCACTGATTGTCTGCTGCTGAAGGTGAATGAATAAGTGTGTGATTAGTTCCCTAGACTGGGGAGCTTTGGTCATCTCAGTGAGTTTATAGTATCTCTTGTTTTGATTCATTGTGTCAGGAACAACAATAATAATAATTATAAATTCCACTTATATAGCGTTTCTCTTTTGAGGGGGCCAATCTCCCTGTGCTTTACAACAATGTCTGTGGGGGTTTTTGTTGTTGGAAACCCCACAGACCCCACAGGCCTCATAGCAAGATGGTCGATGGCCCTGGGTTCGGAGCCAGGCCAGGGGCCTTTCTGTGATGGAGTTTGCATGCTCTCCCCGTGTCCGTGTGGGTTTCCTCCCGAGGTCCAAAGACCATAAGTATGTGAGTGAATGGAGGTATGAGTATGTGAGTGAATGGAGGTATGAGTATGTGAGTGAATGGAGGTATGAGTATGTGAGTGAATGGAGGTATGAGTATGTGAGTGAATGGAGGTATGAGTATGTGAGTGAATGGAGGTATGAGTATGTGAGTGAATGGAGGTATGAGTATGTGAGTGGTGTGTGTGCCCTGTGATGGATTGGCAACCTGTCCAGGGGCCCGCTATTCCTGCCTCTTGCCCAAAGCATGCTGGGATGGGTTTCAGCCCCCCCCCCCCCCTTCACAGTGGATACTCAAGAACAAAAAACTGACTTTGTGAAATACGATCGCTAAACTGCTAACACACACACACACACACACACACACACACACACACACACAGTATGCATACATGCACACAAAAACATAAACGCACATGCACACACACACGAGTACAGCATCAGGCCTTAGTGAGTTACCCCCATCCCCCCATGACTCCATCCATCTGCCGTTCTTAGCAACAACCTTTTGAACAATATCACTGAGCAGCCCTTCATCCATCTTACGGATCCCACCCGCCCCCTTCCACCGCACGGCATCGCTGATCCTCCAGCGGAGTCAGAGCGGCCAGCCGCCCCCTTCCACCGCACGGCATCGCTGATCCTCCAGCGGAGTCAGAGCGGCCACCCGCCCCCTTCCACCGCACGGCATCGCTGATCCTCCAGCGGAGTCAGAGCGGCCACCCGCCCCCTTCCACCGCACGGCATCGCTGATCCTCCAGCGGAGTCAGAGCGGCCACCCGCCCCCTTCCACCGCACTGCATCGCTGATCCTCCAGCGGAGTCAGAGCGGCCACCCGCCCCCTTCCACCGCACGGCATCGCTGATCCTCCAGCGGAGTCAGAGCGGCCAGCCGCCCCCTTCCACCGCACGGCATCGCTGATCCTCCAGCGGAGTCAGAGCGGCCACCCGCCCCCTTCCACCGCACGGCATCGCTGATCCTCCAGCGGAGTCAGAGCGGCCACCCGCCCCCTTCCACCTCACGGCATCGCTGATCCTCCGGCGGAGTCAGAGCGGCCACCCGCCCCCTTCCACCGCACGGCATCGCTGATCCTCCAGCGGAGTCAGAGCGGCCACCCGCCCCCTTCCACCGCACGGCATCGCTGATCCTCCGGCGGAGTCAGAGCGGCCACCCGCCCCCTTCCACCGCACTGCATCGCTGATCCTCCGGCGGAGTCAGAGCGGCCACCCGCCCCCTTCCACCGCACGGCATCGCTGATCCTCCGGCGGAGTCAGAGCGGCCACCCGCCCCCTTCCACCTCACGGCATCGCTGATCCTCCAGCGGAGTCAGAGTGGCCACCCGCCCCCGCCCCCCGCCCCCGCCCCCGCCCCCGCCCCCTTCCACCGCACAGCATCGCTGATCCTCCAGCGGAGTCAGAGCGGCCACCCGCCCCCTTCCACCTCACGGCATCGCTGATCCTCCAGCGGAGTCAGAGCGGCCACCCGCCCCCTTCCACCTCACGGCATCGCTGATCCTCCAGCGGAGTCAGAGCGGCCACCGGCATCAAAGGAGCCAGTCTCAGAATGGGCATGCTATCTGATCACGAGCCCTTTTCATAGACGGCTCGTGGTAAACGGAGGCCAGATCAGATTCCCGTTCGTACCGCGCACGTCGGCCGCCGCGGACAGCGACTTTAGATTAGCAAAAGGTGATGAACACAATCTTTTTCTGTTTTTCTTTTATTCTGTGCTTCTTTGCTCTTGTTCATATGACGCAGTTTAATGCTCATAAGAATAGTTTTGTACTCGCCGCCTCTCTGGGGACTTTAGTTTACCCCTCAAGAGGATTACTGCACTTTGATCCCCAGACTTTCCTCTTGTGGTTGCATTGTGAATGACTCTGGATGAACGTCTGCTAAACATGTCATCTGACAAATTCAAAACATTGGTGCTCGCCTTCCAGGCAGTCCGAGGATCAGCCCCTCCATACCTCCAAAAGCTCATCAGACCCTACACACCTACCAGATCCCTGCGTTCCGCCTCCTCAGGACGACTGGTACCCCCCCCCCCACTTCATACTAGCACCCGGTCTCGACGTCTGTCTGTCCTGGCCCCACGGTGGTGGAATGAGCTCCCCGTGGAGGTCAGAACAACAGAAAGTCTGACCGCCTTCAAGCGCAGATTGAAGACTCACCTCTTTAAGCTGCACCTCTCTCCACCCCTCCCTACCTCCTTGTGACCTCCCTTGATTGTGTTTTATAAATCCTTGTTTAAGTGTTTCAAGCTTCTAGTTTAGTACTTGTAAGGTTACTTATTGGCTTACTGTTGTGCATGCCAATGATTGATATCGTGTGCCCCCCCCCCCCCCCCCCCCAAAATAAATAAATAAATAAATAAATAAATCATACTGACTGCGCCTGGTGTTTGAATTTGTATTTACCTTTTAGGGTTGTTTTAACGCACTTGTTTCAGGTTGGAAAATGCACTAATGTACGTCGCTCTGGATAAGAGCGTCTGCCAAATGTCTAAAATGTAAATGTAAATGACACAGACCCAGATGGGTTGAACTGTTAATAGTGTTGTTGGGGAAATAAATCTTTCATTTGGGGAGCAGTAATTACGGCATGTGGACTCTCCTCTCCGGGGCCTTAGTTTAATCATGAAGACAGTTAACACACCAGAGTGAACCCAAAGCCTTATTTTCTAGCAAAGGGATTCAGTTAAACATTGCAGTATCTCTGTCTGTGGATCACAGTTGTGAAATTTTAAATAATGTGACTGCTGCAGTTCCCTGGACTACCAGCAGGGGGAGGAGTTGACGGAGTGAGCTCACCTTGAAGCCGATGTCCCCCTTCTTGCAGCACAGGCAGGCCAGCATGAGGAAGATGAAGGTGAAGAGGCCAGAGAAGGAAACTGCGACCACGGCCAGAGAGGAAGACCAGGAAAGCTCGCTCAGTGGGGCGCCATCTGCAGGACAGAGGAGGTATACCGGTTTCATTTTTATTTTTGACGACAAAAAAATATATAAAATTAATATCAATTATTTTCACCAACAATATTTATGGAAATCGGACAGAATGGTGACGCCCTACATGGACACTGGCCAGATGCGTTTCCTCCTGTGCAGTGAGTGCAAATGGCACGGCCCTTGTGACAAAATGACACCACGATTACAGATACGGTCTGGTGTGATATGTGCACGTAGACGCGTTCCAAACGCCGAGAAATTGGATTTGTGCGTCAGTCGTTTTGTCAAAAAAATTGCTGCCATCTTCTCGAATAATGATACCCTACAGAGTCGGCTCTGCTGTTAAGCGAGTGCCGCGGAGGCTTCAATCAGACGTTTCCTCCGCGCAACGTCCCGCGAAATAACACGTTGTGAAACTGCTAAAAGTGGAATTTAAATCGGCTTTTCATTGCAGTTTGCGCCCGAAATGTAATCTGCTCCGTGAATTAACTTTGTATAATAGCTCGCCGCAACAATGTGCCTTTTCTTCTCCCTACGAATTCTGCATTACACAGGAGAAGGGAATATGATTATTCCGTTCCTTGCTGAATTTCATTATAGAGAGCGCTGTCACATTCCTTTGGTGGGCAGTGATTCAGAGCTCGGTTGTTTTAGAAACACTATCCCAAAGAACGGGTTTGTAATTCTCGTTTGTCTGAAAGATCGTGAGGTCGCAAGGGAGGAATGCACCTGCCCCTGCAACAGGGACAGACCCCCCCCCCCCCGCCTCTGAGAAACACAGTATACATGCACTGTTAAAATGTACACAGTGTATGGACTGCATGTTACACTTCGGCAATATTTACTTTCTGTCCCACTGACTTAAGCTGAGAGATGCATACAAAAAGACACGCAGATTGTGAGAGAGAACACATGGGGGGAGAGAGAGAGAGAGAGTGAGAGAGAGAGAGAGAGAGAGAGAACACATGCGAGAGAGAACACATGGGAGAGAGAGAGAGAGAGAGAGAACACATGGGAGAGAGAAAGGGAGAACATGATGTAATGACGAGCAGAGGGAGTGAGAGAGAGAGGAAGTTGCTGACATCTCTGTGCCTTCTGTGATACACAGCAGTGTAACGGAGTACAGGATGGGGTAACAGCTGGTGGGGGTGCAGGGGGGAGGGGCTGCTGCTTCCCCCATCTTTGCAGTCCTGACACACAGTTTGTCCGGGACACCTTGTCCCCCATCCCTTCACACAGATTGAGGGGGGGGGGGTTAATCCCCGCCCCCATCCCTCTCCCTCCCAGACAGGACCACAGTGCCAAGTGTGGCAAGAGTCAAACGCAGCCAAATAAAGAGACAATGGGCTCTGGGGTGCCACTGGGACCCAATGCAGTGTGGCCTATGGAAGCACTTCACCTGCAGTTTTACAAGTGTGTGCACATGCAGTAGTTCTATGAAGCTTTACCTGCCCTGAAATCATTAGCTAAATTCATTAACTAATTCTCAGAAATGACAGCAGTCACACCATTTAATAATAGCTTATTGAATTTTATCATACTGTGATTTCTTTTATCGTTGCTTTACTGTATTTTCCCACTCACAGCACAGGGTGGTGAGGCTACATGCAGCTCAAGTGCTACTTGTGAGTGCGCTGTACGTTTTGGGGATTTATATGGTAGTTGACCGTCAGCTAGGGTAGCTGGCTAGCTGCATTACGTCTCCTAGCAACACCGCACAGTTTAGTTCTGAGAGTAGGACGCCACATAACAAAACATGCAATTATTGCTGACGGTCTTCATCAAAAATATATTTGTATTCCATAGCGGCTTTTAATATCATAGTAAACGACATTTCAGTGTCAGCCATTTTGACACTTAGAGGCCTGACCAACCAACCTTACAGGAAGTAACTGTACAGTTTACTCCCATGTAATCTGGCACCCAGCCTGTAGAGTGTGCTCTCACTATAAACCTTTGAATCTCCTCTCCAATTGAGATTTTGCACAACCCCAATGCAATGTATCATTTAATATATGTATTTTTTTAAATAATAAGTTTAGCGCGGAGCACGGGGCTGAGCGTATCCAATTCCCACCCAAATTTGGAATGGCCAATCGTCTGCAACCGCTTGCAGTGTACATTTTCATGAACACCACTGCCAGTTCAGGAGTGTAGAAATCTGCAGTTCTCCTCCGCAACACGTGGTGGCGCTAGCTGCTTCGTTTCACACCGCAGACTGCAGCTACACTACAGCTAAGCTTGCATAGACCAGAGACTGAGGAGGGACCTTTCATATGCGGCTTTGACTGCAATCTCTGGGCGCCCGATGGGCCAGCAGGGGTTGATAGATACCAATGCACACAGGACCCTAACCCTCCCATTCCCTGGGCAATGCAGTCGCCAATTGTGCGTCGCCCTACGGAGCTACTGGCCACACTCGCTACCGGCACGGTCCAAATTCGATCCGAGGCGTTAAGGCTCATCCATGCACCACAGTGTGGTGCCTTATCCGAATGAGCCATCAAGCAGCTATCATTTGATATCTTTATGCAAATGTTCATTACACATAAAATGTATTATTGTTTTTAATATAATTATTATACGTTATTCTAACTATTATTATTCTTATGAATAATTGCAGATAATCAATAGCACCCTGCTGGCTCATTTTCACTGACGGATCCCAAACTGAAAGACAATGTGAGCTCAAATGTCTGTGTGATGGTGTACAGTGAATCATTTAAACTTGTAAAACAATTCATGTGTAATACTGTACCCTGCCACAAGGGGGTGCCATTGGAAACGTAAGAGGTGTCGCACAAACCTTTCTGGATTTGGTCCTGCGTTGCACTGATAATAAAAAACACCCTTTAAACTGGGGAGAGACACATAAATTGTATCTGTAATTTTGTGTTGGCCTTCTTGCCACCTCTTGCCGAATAGTTTCTTCGGCCGCCGCAGCCGTGGTAACCTTGGTGGCGTTGCCATGGAAATGGACGGAATGCATGGGCGGCCCATCCTGTCAGATTGCCTTCAGCAGTAAATCGGCCCAAATGTTTTGTTTTCCTTTTCCCCACAACGCCCTGAGGGGTATACTACGAAGCGAGATTAAGGGGATAGTGGGCTAAATTAAGCTTCAACCCTGGGTTTTCTGTATCACGAAGCCGACACTTTTAATCGGGGTATATTGCCACGGCAATTTACTCTGCACGGCTAACCACGGCAGGTTATGTTCAGGATAACAGATTGAAACATATAAAAGCACCGCCCATTGACCAATCAACTCCTTGGCTTTGGAAAAAGGCGTCTCCATTCCAAAGGATCCCGTAGAGATATGTGTGGATACTGAGGGAATCTCTTCACAGGACGAGATTAGTGAGTTCTGCAAAGGATTTTGTTCCGGAAAATGCTTGAGACATTTTAATGAAAAAAACGTTGATGTGATTGCTTCAGCATTATTTTAAACATGCTGTATCAAGTTTAAAGTTTAGCAGCTCTAGATTGTAGTAGTACAGTTGTCACAATAGAAATAAACTGTATGACAATGTAGGCCTATAGAGAGTATAGATTTATTTGTTACGAGTGGTAAGGTGAATAAGTTATTATTAACAAGCCTAACAAATTTAACCTACACGATGAGCATTTTATTATTATTTTTTATTGCCAAAAGCTCCTTCCTGGCTTTGTTGGAGGTAACGGTGTTGCTTTTTGCTCATATGATTGTTTCATGTTCTAATCCGTCCATTATATCTGTCCGTATCAGTCTTTTTTCCCCACAGGAGAGAAATACGTTGTTCTAGTACAGCCCATGCTGCACCACTATAGGCTCGTTGTTGCAGACACCGCCCCTTTTATGGGAACGCGCACGTACCTTGATTAATAAAGCCCGTGTTCACTTAGCAAGTTGATAACCACGCTCGTAGTACCGGACGGTTAAGCCAGATTGCAGTGTTTAGGCTTTATGAAGCCAGCTAACGCAAAGAAACCCTGGCTATGTTAAGCTTCCTTCGAAGTATACCCCCCTGCTGGCCCACAGGAAGACAACAAAAGAGCAACAGGAAGCGCTGCAGATGGGGGCTGATGGGAAATTGCCCTGACATGGCGTCTCTGGATTACATGGAACCAAGCTGTTTCGAGCTGTGTCACAGTACCCCTGCTGGCGATTGGCCGCTGTTGCCATATGAAGCATCCGAATAGGTAGAGGGAAAAACACAACATGGAATCAACCAATCAGATCGCAAAGTGAGCTGTGTGTCAGAAGTCTGGGGGCGGAGTTATCCCAGAGCAGCCTCTCACAGACTTGCTG
>CM056387.1:31859379-32224379 GCA_029718625.1 Synaphobranchus kaupii
CATACAAACACACACACGCGCACACACACTTTCTCACACACTCACACACACACAAACACATTATCGCATACAAGATTCACATACAAACACACACACGCGCACACACACACTTTCTCACACATACACACTCACACACACGCAAACAACAAACGCGCACACACACACTCACTCTGTTGTGTTGTGTCTTTTTCTGTCTCCCGCTCCCACTCATCCAAACTGTCTCTATAGGTCTTTCTTTCTGGTGAACAAACACTCTTTCTACATCTCTCTCTCTCTCTCTCTCACCCCTGTCACTCTCTCTCTCCCTCCCCCCCCACCCCCTCGCTCTCTCTCTCTATCTGGGATGTGTGTTGGCAGAGTAGCAGACCTTGGTCCAGTCAAACTGAATGTGGTGCTGGGGAGATGAGGGAAGTCATGTGTTACATATTGCATGAATGAGATGGTTTGTGACAGAAAGCCAGCGACCACATAAGCCAAGTGTGCTGGGATTCAGGGTGATATGCTCACAGTATGCTCTCCTGCGTCACACCCCCACACACAAGAACGCACGCACGCAAACACACACACGCGCGCGCACACACGCACACAAACGCACGCACATATACACACACACACAAAGTCATGTCCTCTCCATGATCCAGCTTCTTGGCTGTGTCCAGTTCTGCTGCTGCGAAGCCCTATAAATCAGGAACCCAGCGGGCTTCAGAAACACCAGCCAATCACGGCCCTCCTCTCCAACACTGCCCAGCCTGAGCACAGAGAACACTGCAGCACAGAGCGGGAGGGCGTTCAGCTCTCAGTAGGGTACAACCGCTGGGCCTATCGGGCACTGAGCTTAACCTGAACTGCTTCATTAAACACCACACTGTGTAAATGGGCGTTATCAATATGGACTGGATTCAAACAATACCACCAAAACTGTATATGGGGAAAGTGCAATTCAAACTGTTAGTCACCTGACAACAAATGGGCCTTTTTGAGCCCTTGTGAGTTCTGGTGGAGGAGGTCAGATTTTGCAGCCAATGAGGGAAATTTGCCACTGAGTGACAGCCAGGCAACACAGGTTGAGTCCGATCTGTGTCCAACTGGACACTCAGCGGTAAAAATAACAGCCACTTAGAACTGAAATTAGTTGTGTAGGTCGGGACTTTATCAAATGCTATGCGAAGCGGTGTATTCTGAGTGTGTATTCCTAATGTTTGCATCTCTATAGAGCAGCAATTGGAAGATGTAAAACTGTGAAAGAAGAATTCAGAAACAATCTTCTACCATCCTGGTCATTTCATATAAAAATTTGACAATGCAGTAGCTGCCTTTTTAAAAAAAATGTTTAATTAACCATATTTTTGAATCTTTATTTTGATTAATCTAGACACACGTGTGGCTTGAATTGCACTGTTGTGAATTACCTTTTTTTTTTCTTACATTAAAACAGTGGGGATTCTTTGGTGAGAAACTGACTTCCTTTTTAAAGAAAGTGCTTAACACCAGTCTGAAGGTTCTTGAGTGTTGCTGATTAGACTGACTCTGACTAGATTTAAATCTGATTTGAATTTAACTGATTTTTACCTTTAGAGTGGCTTGGCAGTTTTGACAGAAGACTTCAGTCAAAGTGTTGCATTAAATCATCCAGGACAAGGGATTTTGCCAAGAAACTAAGTACATAGACAATAAAACAAAGAGTCGGACAGGAAAAACACCAATAGTGCTCTCTGGGTTTAAGTGAGCATAACACCATCCATTGGAAAAAAATTATAATTTTCTCTTATGTGCAGAGAAAAAAGCAAGTTGCTCGTTAATCTGAGCTTTGTCACAAGGCACTGGACAGAGTGTATTTTACTGAGTGAATCAAAGAAATCCCGCAGACTATCCCCTCACCCCAGAAAAGGTCTATGCAGAGAAACTTTTGCACAGCCATGGGAATGAAAATCTGGATGTTTTAAAGAATAATGAGACCAAGCAATTTGCACGGTACCTCTGCTCTCACTCTAATGACCAACCATGCTTGTCTAATATCATTATCATTATCAATATCATTATCATTTGTAATGGGTGATGTGAGGTTCGGCGAACCAGACGCGACCAATAAAAAGCGTAACTAGAGAGATAAGAAAGTGGAAATAACCGCACCAGGGAAGGAATAAACAAAAGAATGGGAGAAACTTCCCAGCACAAGCCAAATGAAAACAACAAAAGGAGGCGAAACTCGAAAATAGCGAGTATAAACAACGAAAGAACCTCACGCTCTCAATCAGACAGCGAAGACGAGAGGTTGGGAAAAACTAAAGAAAAGCCCGAGCAAACGGGTGAAGGAAAGAAACAGAAATTCAAACCTGTTACCTAAGCTCTTGTAGCAAAAGAGCTGAATCCAAAAGGTAACAGGTCCTGTTCTGTCCAACAAAGAGAAAGATAGGACAGAAAAGATAAAACCAATCCTATCCTAACTCTAACCGGACTTGCTACGTTTCTTATTTGAAACAACCAGAAATGCAGTGACCGAATTCCTATACCTTACCGACTTCGATGTCAAACAGCAAAAACAATATCGAAGTGCCAGAAGGCGGATGTCCTGAGCTATATATAGCCGACAGGAAACTGAAAACAGGTGAGAGGAATAATGACAGGCGAGATCCAAACACTGGGACGGAAAAAATCTGATAGAGCGTCCCGATGACGCCAAATCGAATAACGACCTCAGAAACAACAGAGGCTGCCAATAACCATTGTCCATTATCATCCTTATGCTGAGGAAAAGTCCTTGTTTCCTTTTTTCAATATGCAGTTAAAAGCTCTACTTATGGTTTTGATTGTGTTGTCTCTTCAGTCATGGAGTCCCCAAGTCTCTCTTAGATGCCCCTGTCCCCAAATGCAGTCCCTTTATTGGGGTGAAAGCTGAACCTACAATGAACCCACAGAGGGTTACAGTTCAGAATATGCACTAAACAGCCTGCTGCCAATTTCATTTATTATATCTATTAATGGGTTATGCAGCAATAAGAAAACAACACATAGCCTATACTGTCTTTAATATTATTATAGTTACTTTCTAAATTATGACATATTGCAGCAGTGTGAAGCTCTGTTGATGACATATTGCAGCAGTGTGAAGCTCTGTTGATGACATATTGCAGCAGTGTGAAGCTCTGGTGATGACATATTGCAGCAGTCTGAAGCTCTGTTGATGACATATTGCAGCAGTGTGAAGCTCTGTTCATGACATATTGCAGCAGTGTGAAGCTCTGTTCATGACATATTGCAGCAGTGTGAAGCTCTGTTGATGACATATTGCAGCAGTGTGAAGCTCTGTTGATGACATATTGCAGCAGTGTGAAGCTCTGTTGATGACATATTGCAGCAGTGTGAAGCTCTGGTGATGACATATTGCAGCAGTGTGAAGCTCTGGTGATGACATATTGCAGCAGTCTGAAGCTCTGGTGATGACATTGCAGCAGTCTGAAGCTCTGTTGATGACATATTACAGTAGTGTGAAGCTCTGGTGATGACATTGCAGCAGTGTGAAGCTCTGTTGATGACATATTGCAGCAGTGTGAAGCTCTGTTGATGACATATTGCAGCAGTGTGAAGCTCTGGTGATGACATATTGCAGCAGTCTGCAGCTCTGTTGATGACATATTGCAGCAGTCTGAAGCTCTGTTGATGACATATTGCAGCAGTCTGAAGCTCTGTTGATGACATATTGCAGCAGTGTGAAGCTCTGTTGATGACATATTGCAGCAGTGTGAAGCTCTGGTGATGACATTGCAGCAGTCTGAAGCTCTGGTGATGACATATTGCAGCAGTGTGAAGCTCTGGTGATGACATATTGCAGCAGTGTGAAGCTCTGGTGATGACATATTGCAGCAGTCTGAAGCTCTGGTGATGACATATTGCAGCAGTCTGAAGCTCTGGTGATGACATATTGCAGCAGTGTGAAGCTCTGGTGATGACATATTGCAGCAGTCTGAAGCTCTGGTGATGACATTGCAGCAGTCTGAAGCTCTGTTGATGACATATTGCAGCAGTCTGAAGCTCTGTTGATGACATATTGCAGCAGTCTGAAGCTCTGGTGATGACATATTGCAGCAGTGTGAAGCTCTGGTGATGACATATTGCAGCAGTCTGAAGCTCTGGTGATGACATTGCAGCAGTCTGAAGCTCTGTTGATGACATATTGCAGCAGTCTGAAGCTCTGTTGATGACATATTGCAGCAGTCTGAAGCTCTGTTGATGACATATTGCAGCAGTGTGAAGCTCTGTGTGACCATGTCTAAAGAGCGCTTTATGAGTAAAAATGAGTTTCATTGAACAGAAGACAGGAGAGGGTGTTGTTAGAGGGTGTTGAGACTGTGGTGAAGAGCAGCCCAGTGCAGAAGAGGGGCCCGGTGCGGAAGAGCAGCCCGGTACAGAAGAGCAGAGCAGTGCGGAAGAGCAGCTTGGTACAGAAGAGCAGCCCGGTACAGAAGAGCAGCCCGGTACAGAAGAGCAGCTTGGTACAGAAGAGCAGCCCGGTACAGAAGAGCAGCCCGGTACAGAAGAGCAGCCCGGTACAGAAGAGCAGCTTGGTGCAGAAGAGCAGCCCGGTACAGAAGAGCAGCCCGGTACAGAAGAGCAGCCCAGTACAGAAGAGCAGTTCGGTACAGAAGAGCAGCCCGGTACAGAAGAGCAGTTCGGTACAGAAGAGCAGCTTGGTGCAGAAGAGCAGCGCAGTGCGGAAGAGCAGCTCGGTACAGAAGAGCAGTTCGGTGCAGAAGAGCTGCTTGGTGCGGAAGAGCATCCCTCTGCAGTGTCACAGCTCTGCAGTCTGACTTAGTGCTGTTACTGAGGGCCTGCTGTTAGACAGAGCTGTCCGTGGTGCTGAAACACAGGTGATGCACACAGCAGTGATTTAGCACAGAGTGAGAGACATGGGGAGGCTGAGGGGAAGTGAGGGAGAGAAGAGGAAAGAGAGAATGTCATGATGTCATTGTCATTCATAGCCCCCCATATACGCTCACCCCCCTCTCTCTCTATCTCACACACGCACACACACACACACATGCAAAGTGAGAGGGAGAAGGGCTTCATGATGTATGTATGTGTGTATGTTCCGACATGAGGAAGACACACTTTTTTATGGGGCACTACAATCACAAGGGCTGGCCCACCACTAACCCCCAGCCACTGCTACTTTAGAGTGATCAGTGATGTCACAAGGCCCTGTTCTACACAGATCACACAAAACACTGCCTGATTCTTGAGATCAGCCTTTCAGGACTTGTGTACGTGTGTGAGCATGTGTGTGCGCGTGCGTATGCAGGTGTTTGTGTGCATGTGTGTTTGTGTGCATGTGTGTGTATGTGTGTGTGTGTGTGTCATTTCACTCCTGTGTCATTGTTCGGAGGCGATTACCATCCCATCACTCATCCACCACGCAAATCAATTCAGTCTTTTGATTGAGGAAAACGGTATGCACACATACCATAAGGAATGAGTCTTTCTGTGAGGGCATCCCCAGAATTTCCCTCTTCTCTTCAGAAGTAAGTTTCTCCCCTTGAAGGGTGGACATCTCCGCAACACAACCCCCCCCGTTCTGGAGGGTAGACTATCCCCTAATGGCCACCAACATCGTTTCCGTGTGAACATGACGTGGTAATCCAACAACATTTCACAGGTTAAGGAGCCCAGCAAAAACACTGAATGTAGAACCATTGACTGAACCAGCATCGGAGACAGAGCAGTGACTCCAAATATTGTTGATGCGTAGCTTCGACTGTGTGCGTGTGTGTGTGTGTGTGTGTGTGTGTATATGTGCTGAGTGGGGGAGAGGAGCTGACACCAGCTTGGAGCTGACAGGTAGGCTGATTTACAACGGCTCCTGAATACACAAATTAAATTTGACCTTGAGATCAAGCACGAGCACGAGAACGAGCACGAGAGCTGAATAATCTGTCCGGGAAGCGGGTGCAGGGGGAGGGGCGCCAGACCATAAACTACACCAGTAATGAAAAGACAGATGAAATCTCAGGCCAGTAAAGCAGGAGCCAGGTGCCCGGGACCCTCTGGAATGTCGAAACGGTGCTCATCACCGCCACCCAGGTCAAGCCGGCGCCGTGCTAGCGCCGGGTTAGCGCCACACACAGTTTCTCCCGGAGATCAGAGCCACTGCAGGAAGCCACATTCCCTTTGAGGGACGAGTACCTGGGGCCCAGCTCTCCCCCCGACACACAGTCGCAGCCCTACGAGGAACAGACCGCTCGGTCGCCGTGGGAACACAGCGGAATGCATAGTGTGTGGAAGTGAAGGCCCGTGACCTCAGCAGGCCCGGACCAATGAGCGCTCTCTCGCTTGCGCTTCTACTACCTTGGGAGGGAATCACAGGTGGAGGAGGAAAGACTGACAGATGTGTCTGTTGTTTCAAACACATACAGTACTGTGCAAAAGTCTTAGGCACATGTAAAGAAAATCCGTAAGGCGAAAATCCTTTAAAAAATAATTAAATTAAAAGTTTCTAAATATCAAACAATTGACTATAAAGAACAGTAAACAATAAAAACCAGAATCAAATCAATATTTGGTGTGACCACCCTTTCCCTCTAAAACAGCATCAACTCTCTTAGGTACACTGTTGTTCAGTTTTATAAGAAAATCAGCTGGTAGATTGTTCCTAGCATTTTGGAGAACTTGCCAACTTCTGCAGACCTTTGCTGTCTCGCTTGCTTCTGTCTGTCCAGGTAATCCCAGACAGCCTCGGTGATGTTGAGAACAGGCCTCTGTGGAGACCATACCATCTGTTGCAGAACTCCTTGTTCTTCTTTTCTCTGACGAAAGTTCAATTAAGTTTTTGGAAAATCAATGTTTGGAAATCTACAATTTGCTCTTTTCCACTGACACACTAATGCAGAAGACAAAAAATAAACATCTACGAAAAAATCTACATAAAAAATCTAGGGTGCCTAAGACATTTGCACAGTACTGTACATACAGTATATATCCTGGGTTTTCAACAGGGGGTCCTTGAAAATACTGTAGGGGGTCCCTGGCCAGACTTGACATGCAATGACTATATATAGATTTGGGGGGAAATATTTCAATATATAAAAATATTTTTATATACACTGCCTGGCCAAAAAAAAAGTCGCTGTTGCACCCGTCATGCATAGTGCCCACTGTACAAGCCTCTGGAGGCAGTGTTATGATCTGGGGTTGCTTCAATTGGTCAGGTCTAGGTTCAACAACATTATGCAGCAATAAAATGAAGTCAGCTGAGTACCTGAATGTACTGAATGACCAGGTTATTCCTACAATGGGCATATTCCAGGACAACAATGCCAAGATTCATCGGGCGCAAATTGTGAAAAGAGTGGTTCAGGGAGCATGAGGAATCATTTTCACACATTAATTGGCCACCAGAGTCTTGGCCTTAACCCCACTGAAAGTCTTTGGGATGTGCTGGAGAAGACTTTACAGAGTGGTTTGACTCTCCCGTTATCAATACCAAGATCTCGGCCAAAAATGAATGCAACTCTGGACGGAAATAAATGTTGTGACGTTGCATGAGGTTGTCGAAACAATGGCACGACGAATGCGCGCCGTAATCAAAGCTAAAGTCCAACGAAATATTAGAGTGTGCGACTTTTTTTTTTGGCCAGGCAGTGTATAACCCTTTTTTAACTTATGGTGGGGGTCCCCTGGATGCCTTTGAGCATGGGTGGGGGTCCCTGGATAAGAAACTGTTGAAAACCCATGGTATATATGGTATATATGGTTTGTCTGTTATGCATGTTCTGCATGTAGATCTGTGTGTTTTCTCTGTTAAGTTTCTACACTTACACATACATACTCTATCGTTCATTCTGTACATGGACACATGGTTTCTCTGTTGGACATTTTATATGTGTACATCTATGTTTTCCCTTAGGTGTTTTCTACTAATAAATATACATGGATTATCCTTTATGCATGTGCACATATGGTTTCTCTGTCATTTTATATATGTGCACATGTATGGGTTTGCTGTTATACACCTACATAGACACCTACATATGTATACATTCTGTGTGTACAGTGTACAGATATGGTGGTGCAGCACATTTCACTAAAACTGTGATCTGCCATCTGTAAATGGAACAGCAGGCAACATAAATGTTGGGTGTTGGGGTAGGGTGGCTGATTTTGGGATACTGGGATACTCTGTATTAGTTTTTCTATTAAAACCCATCAACTTATATCACTCACTAATAAGGAGGACAGTTTAGTTGGCAACCCATGCTGTTGCTTGAAATGCATTTTAAAATGTACAGTCTAATTCACTATCTAGCCTTGCACAAGCCATTTTAATTAGCTAGCTTGAAAACTAAATAGATTTTCAACCTTGTAGTCTGCTATCTCAAATTTAAAAAGGTAGGTAGCTAGTGATTAAATATTTAGCAGTCTTAATCTGGTTTCAATATTTTTAGCTTGATATCTAGCCTGTATTCGCTGGTGAATATGCCTTCACTGTAGCTAGATTGTTTCTCTCCCTTTACTTCATCTACAATGAACACTTGTGCTCTTCAATTACAGTCATTGATTGGATCTTTTTTTCTAACTGCTAATGACTCACTGAAAACTATTGGGAAACCTGATCCGAGACCTGACCGTTGTGAGGGGAACTCTCGCTAAAGAGAATGTTGTAATCTGAAGTTAAAATAATTGTTTCTCATGACATGAGTCACAAATGCAAAAACATGACACCAGAGAATCGATCAATTGTCATCGATGCCTTGTTTACTAAGGACAGCTTTCTCCTTTTCTTTTCTTGTTATTTTCTTTAGCGAGACGAGGAACGGTGGTTGTGAATGTTTTGACTTACAAAATGTAGTCACCCTATCTGTCAGGTAAGCGAGGAGAGTTGGGAGCTAGTTAGCTACTGTGCTTCCTAGACAACATCCACCATTCCATCCAACCAATCAATGACATTGTATGGAATCGGGAATGGTTCGATTGGCCCATTACATGGAAGTAAATGACACCAATCGATGAGGTTGAGTAAGGAGATTTGTTGGAGGTGTGAGCTAGCCAGTGGAATTTTGTCAGCAATGTAACACTGACAGTTTTGAGCAAGCAGAGAATTATTTCACAAATGAAGAGGGAGGCTATTGAGAAGAACAAAAAGCAGGACTTATACAAGCAACTGAAGAATCCAGGTCTATGGAGCACAATGCTATGCGCATGGCTAAAGACGCTTTATTTCTGTTTGCAAAAACGCATTTACATTTATTTCAATTTGCACGCTGTCACATGCACATTGTTTATGTGTGCAAAGCCAGCTTTATATGTGCTCAAATCCCATTTTTCCTTGCGTCACTCCTGTCAGGAATACAACGGCACATCATGTATGCTTGTGATGTCGTTACTATTCCCAGCGGCCCCTGGGGCTAGTTTACATAACACAGGTCGAAGCAGGTTTCTCTTTCTCTCGATCCGTCCTCCTCCCGCTCTCTTTTACCTCTGCTCCCATCTTACCTCTCTTCCTCTCTCCCTCGCTCTCTTCACCCCTCCTCCCCCTCTCTTGTGCTTTAACATGCAGAGGTCTGGCAGACTGCTCTACACACAAATCTAAATCCTAAATTAGTGCATTGAGATACATGTACACCCCATGCACACAGTGCAGGCAAGCAATTATATACACACATCATCCATGTACACATGTACTTTTGCACATAAGCATACACACACACACGCACACACATGCATACAGGCATACACACACACACACACACGTACCTTTTGCGCATACACATACATACACACACACACATGCACATGTCCTTTTGCACATACACATACACACACACACACACACACACACGCACACATGCACACACGCACACACACACACATTCTATTATTTGTTCTCACCCCAATACTAGCTAAACTGACTCACTCCTTGACACTCATCTCCTTGTACCATTTCCTCTAGCCGGGGATGGGGGGGTTGGGGGGGGGGGGGGCGTGTCACAAGCACGTCGCCCCTCATTGGCTCCTCGTTGCACTCCATCCATCGCCATGGCAACATCGATCCTCCATTCAATTATTCCCCCCAGTCGGAGAGATGGACTGCGACCAAGTGCATCTATCCCGCTAACAGCCATGTAAATCACGGCTCCCGAGAAAGCGGGCGGAGACGGTGGGACCTTCAGCCGAAAGGAGTCTGTTTGTGCCGTCGGGCCCGCTACCGCCATTTATCCTTCTGCCCCCCTGAACACCGCCGCAGAATAAAAAGGGGGGGGGGGGTGCAAACGTATTGAACAAACTGAGATCTACAGGACACATTAAGCCCATTGAAGGTACCCGCCGCGGATCGGACACCAGTGGGTTGCAGGTTTAAAACAGGTTCAAATCTGCACACACTGTACCCCACCTGAATTCCTGTTTAGTAAGCGTCTGGTGTGCGTGGCGTGCCAAGGCCTGCAGGCAGGGGGTAGTCTAAATAAGCGCGGAAAAGAAAACATGGGGATACACGTGTGTCCAAATGAAGACATTTAAATTTAACATGTTAAATTTAACACGCCATGACTGCTATGGTACCAACTGTTTACGTAACCAGCAAATGGTTTCTTTACTTTTTTTTTTTTAAAACCTATTTTATTACAATGCTATGTTCATACACGCATGCTCATATGTTAAATAGTAACATATTACTTTTTTATTCCGTTTCATTTGTATGTCCATAGATGCTTTGGTAACAATACGTCAGTAGCCAAAGTCTGTCAAAGGCACCTTTGAACTGAACTGAATATCAAGCATTATTTGGGTCTTAAATCTTGGGACCCAGTGACGGGTGAATAGTGATGCTCTACGGGTTTTTCTCCACTGACATTTAGGAAACAAAAAGGCTTTCCTTTGCTCCAGCTGCCGGGGGAATTCGCTGCGGTGCCTCGAACGAGCGAAATGCCGCCAGGCGATTCAATCTAGTGAACCGCGAACGCGCTGCCAACCGCAAAAGCGCATCAGTTCTGACATAAGCCCTCATGGAGCAGCGGGGGGTGGGGGGGGGGGGGGGGTGGTTGAGCGGACACAGAAATTACACAATTAACTTATTACATTAGGAATTATGAAAATGAAATTAACCCAGAATTAGAGTAGAAGAGGGGATTATGAGCTAGATGGACTGGTGCATCGTTATAACAAAGAGAGATCTCTCCACAACATCACCTGTTCAAATGTGTGATAGGCCATCAGCAGAACACGCAGGAGCGGGGGAGGGGAGATATGGGTGCTTTTGCTCACCAGAAAGAAATAGCTGCAGACGGTGACATGTGTGTGTGTGTGTGTGTGTGTGTGTGTGTGTGTGTGTGTGTGTGTGTGTGTGTGTGTGTGTGTGTGTGTGCATGTGCATTTCAGACTGTGTGTGTTCGCGTGAATGACAACCTGTGATCGTGCATGTGCTTTTGTGACAGGTTATCAATTTGTGTGTGGGTATGTGCTAGATGATGTCTATTTGTGTGTGTGTTTATGTGTCTGTTTGTGTGTGTGAGAGATAGAGAGAGAATGTCCTGAAAGTTAACCAGAATGCTGAACAGAGTGTTAGCCTGCCGTACTAACATTTTAAAGCATTAAAGTGCCTCTCTTCCCCTTGACGGTGCTGACGGTAGCAAGCCAACAGATTTAGTTAACAGCTGGGGTTTACAAATATTACTGCCCATCTGCCACCAACTAGTTGTGTTTTTGCCACTAAAGGACAAAGATGATGTAGCATTAGAAAGCTAATGGGCGTGGCTTTTCTGTTGCTCCAGCCATGCCCCTCATAGCCAAGCACAAAATAGTTTAAATAATAATGAATAATCATACGCAAAATTACTACCATTGCGCTGTCAGGTTCATGTAGACTATTTGGTTGATCAATTGGTCTGTGACTCTGTGGGTTGCATGTCAGAGGTTCTGCCGTATGAGTGTGTGTGCATCTGCATGTGTGTGTGTGTGTGTGTGTGTGTGACCCACCAAACAAGTAGCACTTTTGTGTAGCACTAGTGTCTCAGTCTTCATGTTGTAGTTTATCATGTCTCTCATAATCGGGCCTCACTTCTCTTAAGACCTAGCCATAGCTTACTGACTTAGCCTTAAGACCTAGCCATAGCTTACTAACTTAGCCTTAAGACCTAGCCATAGCTTACTGACTTAGCCTTAAGACCTAGCCATAGCTTACTGACTTAGCCTTAAGACCTAGCCATAGCTTACTGACTTAGCCTTAAGACTTAGCCATAGCTTACTGACTTAGCCTTAAGACTTAGCCATAGCTTACTGACTTAGCCTTAAGACTTAACCATAGCTTACTGACATAGCCTTAAGACTCAGTCATACCTTACTGACTTAGCCTTAAGACTTAGCCATAGCTTACTGACTTAGCCTTAAGACTTAGCCATAGCTTACTGACTTAGCCTTAAGACTTAGCCAAGGCTTGCTGTGTGAACTAGACTCAATGTTCATGTCTATGGATAGCTGTTACTTTATACGTTGTCGGACCTGTTTGTAGTTGTTTCAATGACCTTCGGTATGCACTTTTTGTACGTCGCTGTGGAGAAAAGTGTCGGCCTAATGAATGTAGTGTGTGTGTGTGTGTGTGCGTGCGTGCGTGTGTATGTGTGTGTGTGTGTGTGTGTGTGTGTGTGTGTGTGTGTGTGTGTGTGTGTGTGTGTGTGTGTGGACATGCGAGAGAGCTCTCTAGACATAGACTCTAGATCTGCAGGCTGAGAATAAGAGAATAACATTCTCTGTGTCATTTATTTGATGTGTGGAAGTAGTAGCCCATCACCTCCCCCTGACTCCCTAACCAGACTGACTCTCTACAGCTGAGCCGAATCAGCGCACTCGCCTACTATTGAGTATGCCAATTCAGTATACTATTTTAAAAAGGTGTCAAGTACGGGACAATTCTTGAAAACTGAGTGTTCTTATATCGCCGGATGATATACTTATTTCCGCATTTTCCCTGATAATAGTATGGAGGATATTCTTTGCGTACTGCATGTCACTAAACAGTATGCAATAAGCAGTAGTACACAGTAGTAGTAGCCCCAACACCGGAATGCTCCTCCACCCTCGCCCCCCCCCCCACCCCCAAACCACCCCCCATGCCTCAAAAGCTGCCACATCCGTCCCAGATAAACAAAGTTGAATGCATCACGTTTGGGAGGGAAGGACCACACCTCTACTTCTGCTGTTACCAATAAACACAGGTAATATAATGGGCCCGCCATCTCCGGATGTCCAAACGTTCGCACAGCTCACTCAGTAGAGTTTGCTGACAGTTTGTTCTGTTCCGTTTATTTACAGGAGGTGTATGTGAGGAGTGCCCTACTTGGTTTCATCTGTATCCGGTCTCCTTACCTGGACAGAGAGGTGAGGTTCTGAGCGACACTTCCTGTTAGCGACGCTTATCTTTACTCAGATACTGAGGTAAGTAATAACAGGGTAGCCCTGTACAGCGGGGTGAGGGCGAGGTGGGAGGCCATGTTTGGGGTGGACAGAGTCCTCTGGACCCTCAGACACGGACTGGCCTAGGCGTGAAGAAATAATTTTCCAGTGTGAAATTAGATTTGAATTAAACAGAATATATAGGTGCAGCTATCTAAGAGCTTAGCTGTCTAATCGAACCTTCTTGTCACAACACAAATAGTTGTTTGTTAGATTAGTATTACACGTAGGGCCTGATTTACATTACATTACATTATAGGCATTTAGCAGACGCTCTTATCCAGAGCGACTTACACAACTTCGTATTACATGTATCCATTTATACAGCTGGATATATACTGAAGCAAAGCAGGTTAAGTACCTTGCTCAAGGGTACAACGGCAGTGTACCCTGGGAATCGAACCAGCTCCTTAACCATTATACTACACTGCCTGCCTACTTTACTAAGACCTTTACCACATGCAAAATCTTTTAATACACCCAAAACCCAAAACATGCTCCAATCACTGGTTGTGTTATTGTTTCTGCGTGCGCTAAAAGGTTTTGCACATGCTAAAGGTCTTAGTAAATCAGGCCCTTCGTGATTATAAATGGGCCTCTGTGGCTTTGTGATGCCGCATTCTTGTATTCTTGAGGGAAACACTGATGTTCTCCCACTACAGTTTGTTGCTCTGGATAAGAGCCAACTGCCAAATGATTGTATTGTAATGTAATGTTAACTAAAAAAATCTGCGCATTTTCAAACACCCCGGATTTCGTGAACCCTTATGATCACTTCCACTTCCTTGCTATTAACTTTGAAGGCTTGTTCATGGTCTGGCATGCATCTGCATTTCTTAATACTTAATACTTCATACTTGATATACATCTTTCCAATCGTTCCATCAACCCCATTATTCACCTCTCTATCCCTCCTGTACCCACACCGATCCCCACACTGTGCATTGCTATCCTGGCTGCGGTTCATTATTGCTCCATCGGCTCCACAATGTAGGCATGCGGCATTGACTCCCCTCCTCTCTCTGTCTCACTCCCTCTCTCAGTCCTCCCCTGTTCTCTCTCTCTGTCTCACTCCCTCTTTCAGTCCTCCCCCGTTCTCTCTCTCTGTCTCACTCCCTCTCTCAGTCCTCCCCCGTTCTCTCCGATCACTGACTGTAAGATATTCCCATAATTTCTCCTCCTATACCGTTTACAGTCAATCTGCTTCCCTCTCGTTTCATTAACTCACTCCCTCCCTCAGTCTTCCCCGTTCTCTCTCTGTCTCACTCCCTCTCTCAGTCCTCCCCCGTTCTCTCTCTGTCTCACTCCCTCCCTCAGTCCTCCCCCGTTCTCTCTCTCTGTCTCACTCCCTCCCTCAGTCCTCCCCCGTTCTCTCTCTCTGTCTCACTCCCTCTCTCAGTCCTCCCCCGTTCTCTCCGATCACTGACTGTAAGACATTCCCATAATTTCTCCTCCTATACCGTTTACAGTCAATCTGCTTCCCTCTCGTTTCATTAACTCACTCACTCTCTTTTTTTTATCACTCCATTGGTCTTTCACCGGCTCAGTCTCGCACCGGCAACTGCACTGTATGGAAGGTGAGAGTGTCACGGTTCGTAAATGTGACCACAGGGTACAAGTTATTACAAAGGTATAACAGAACTCTAGGCTAGGCTTAGAGACGCCTCCTTTTTTTGGGGGGGGGGGGGGCACACCTCCTATAGCACACTCAACCAGCAGGCAGTCTGTCCTGTGTTACACTGCAGGAAAACATCTGAAGTCGTGTTTTAATTCTCTGACCGTTCAACCATCATGGCCAATCATAAAACCCACGAGGTGGGAATCCAGTGAGCGCATATAACAGCCAGCTCCTGCAATATATCCAACACAAATGGTGCACACAAGTTACAGTATTCCAATTATTATTATCATCCAGACGTGACAGCCCTTCGTAGAAGAAGCCACCTTCTCTGTATGCACTGCAGAGAAATTCGGTGTCATTCATTATAAATACATGTTGCACAGTTCCGCAAAGAGTGCAAAGCGCAATCAATCACAGCTACAAGCCCGTGCGCAACCCAATACAATGCCTGACGGCGCATCATTCATGAGACACGCTGGCTGTTGGTTTATCTCGATGTTTTTGTTTTGTTTTTAAAGGATACGTAATATATCTAGGATTACCTTTGACCTTTTATCTTAGGTGGACTGGTCAGAATTTGGTGTCGCACATGGGTTAAGACTCAGGTAAACATGGGTTAAGGCGCAGGTAACGTAAACAAATTTAAGCGATCGTAAAAATAAATAAATAAATAAAAATCAAGATCCACAGCTACTGGTCAGCTTAAAAAGGCATTCGCGTCAAAAATACGTTTTTTTTCCTTCAGAAAAACAAGGAATCTGTAAAGAATTAAATCATATTTTATTTTGGACTTACCTGAGTCGAAATGTGAACTGAAGGCAAGGCTAGGGTTGAAGAAGGACGAAGACATGACCATAACACAAATAGTGGCTGACATCCTCTTCTTCTTTGGGCTTTGAAGTGTAGTAGCGCTGTATTTAAAATAAATGATTGCTGAGACTGCTTTATTAGGAAAAATACTTAGGGGGTCGATTCAAACGCTGCATCGTTCTGCGGGGACGCTCACGGCGTCAAAAAACTGGTTGCTCCATTTTTTTAAATAAATCAAATGCGTCGGATTCAGACGCAGGTGTTGACAGATATGTCCGCTCGCTTTTGTTTTGTATCGGTAGCTGCTGCCACTGACCTAACGGCAATAAAAACGACCGCCTTCCCACGCGCTGCTTTTCCTTATTCTGCCTGTGGGCAAAGTGTGCGGCGATTGTCGGAGCGGAGCCAGAGGTGTCCGTGAGTGTCGTATCAACGTGATGCTGTAATTTAAATCGTTATGTCCTCCCCTTGCCTCTGCACCAAACCTCGGGCAGGGTCCCGATGCCCCATTCCTCCGACCGTACAATTCGCTTGTGCTCTTGAGTGAGCACTGAATAAATGACATTCGTAATAGAGCAATGCATTCGGCTTCAGAACGGGAGTCCCCTTCGGCTCGTTTGCCTTGGTTACGGGGCAGCAGTTTCGCCGCTTACAGGGTTTTTTTGAATTGCATGAAAAAGAGAGCACTGGACCGATGCTGCCAGGGAGAGCGCCATCTTGCCAATGTACCGTAATATGGAACAGCACGTATCTGCAGCCAGAGAAGGGAGACACAGGAGGGAGTTGAACACGCAGTGTAACATCCACGCTTATGACTCAATTTGTACATGTGACTATGCACATTAGCATGAATAATCACAATAATAATCATAATAATGAGAAAAAGTAATAATAGTAGGCCTAATTGGGTAAATGACTAGCATTGTATTTATGTATTTGTCCTTCTGTGTCTAATGGTATTGTAGTGTTTTTATTATTCTTTATGGAACAATGAGATTTGACAGCAACAATAAGCTATTGAAGGAAACATGTTCTGCCACCATTTTTTGTGGTTTGGGGGGTGGGTGAGGGGGTAGGGGGAGGTAGTGGTGACGCATGCTCTGCCATTACAGAAAGTGGACCCTGATGATACGGCCACACTGTTAGTAGGCGATCTCTGTTGTGGGGGTAATCTGATAGGTGATTCCGTACATTAATTTAATTCACACAGTAAAGAATGACCTGTTTTAACTTTATAGTTCTGTACATTGTTGCATTGTGGGCAAAATGGTATCAATGGCAAAACTGTCATACATTTAAAATATTACAATAAAGCAATATGTGTAATTATAAAAAATATATATATAAATACCGCAGAATATATTAGACCTATAGCCTATACTAAATTAGCCTACAATTGTCTACTGTATTGTGTATTAAATGTGGTAATATATACTAAAAACGCAGTGTTATGCAGTGTATGATATATATAAATGGATGAATAAAGATTAAATATTATATCAGGAGGAGTATCGATTTCAAAGGCGGAATCCTAGGCGTACGGACAAGAAAAAAATCACTGGACCTCCACCGAAGAGAAACAGGAAATACATTTTTTTCAGAGTCGCATATCTCCTGCGGCAACAGTTATCTTTCTAAACGCGCTGCGCTTCGGAAACGATATTAAGCTTCACTTTACGTGTCACAGCGCAGCGAGAAGCGAGCGGCAGATGTGAATGGGTGAAAGGAGCAACTGTGACGTAATCGAGCAAACGCGCGAAACCTCTGGATTCGCAGTGCATTCCCCCGCTGTAGCCGGTTAATTCCAGTGTTGTACGCCCCCCACCACCACCAGCCTCTATCAAAGCTGCTAGCTGAAATCGTGCTGTGATAATGGCACTGCGTCAAGCAATACCTCAAGTGGTTTACAGTGCAACTCATTTTGTAATGCAAGGTGATACAACATGTCAAGGGCTATGAACTTGACGGACAAGCAAACAAATCTCTCGTCTAAAACTGCACGGAGGACAAAAGGCCAGATATTTATCTGTTGTTGTTCTCCGGCAACAATAAAGGGTAGCCTGTTGGCTACACGCTCCCAAGTTTCCTGATTCCAGGCTAACGTATGAAACAGTTAAACAGCATTATAGCATTTCTGCAGCACTGAAAGCATATAGAGGATGATGTTGTGCATTAGCCTCTTTTAAAAATGTATTTATTTATTTATTTTCCTCAGGAGGTACGCTGCCGATCCAGATTTCACCTGCTCCAGTGTCACCAGCCGCCAGCAGACAGGCATGTGATGGGCACACAGACCGGTCTGTTAACTGTCTACCAGGAAGCCAATGGCCCTTTTGAGTGGGCCAGAATGTCAATGCACTTAATCAGTCCTGTAGTCACAGGCTTGAGTCTGGGTTGCTTCCGTCTGATGACTATGACTTGGAGACCACGGCGTGGAGGCCCAGTTGACCATGTCCTGACAGGGCAAGTGTGGGCTTAATTCAGATGACGTACCTTGCGGCTATTGCTGCATTTTATTTGCTACCATTGAGGTGCTTGGCACCCAGGGAGCCACCGGTGTGGGACACTGGCCCGGAGGGTTATATGCACTACAGTCCAGCCCCGCATCGGTATGGGTGGCATAGGCTGCGGAGACTGTTCCGAATTGGGTAGAGTGGGGCAGAGACGGTGTGAAATGCCCCAGTGATTCAAACTCGAGCCTGAAACCACACTGGTGCAAGCCCCTGCCTGTGCACTGATTACTCCACTAGACCAGTGTCTCTCTGCAATGCAATTGTCCATAAAGCCAACGGATAAAACTGAGGATTGCATATGCATTTTGTGTATTTTAACTTCAATGAATTTTGGGTAAGCTGTCCCACATAGGATTTTAACACATTTACCTTTAAAAATGGGTAAAATTCACCACCTGACACATTTCTGGTCAGCCCGTTTCCACACTTACTGTTGTGTCAGACCCTGATTAAGGTACTCCTGTTCAGAGTAGGATATGGACAGGTTACTTAAGATGTTTTAACTGTGCTTAGGCTAAATTAACTGTGATTAAGCTGTATGAACTGTTTCAAGATGTTTTAACTGACAGTGCTTAAGCTAAATTAACTGTACTTAATTAGCTGTATTAACTCTGCTTAAATTGTGTTCACTGTCAATTTTTCAATCTTCATCCCCACTTTCGGATGCTTTGCTGACATGATACGAATTTGTATCAGAGATCAGGAAAACAGTGGGTAACCGTGCTGCCATTACACTTTACAGCCAACAGGGGTCAGGGTTTGACCAAGAGTGGAGAGAAAATAACCCAGCCAGGACAACGGGAAAAATAAAAAAAAATAAAACACTTATTAATTAATTATTGAGGATTTAGTATGCTTTATCATTGCTTTGATTTTATTATTTTTTTAAAGCAAAAAAAATGAAGACATTTTATATATACAGACATCAGAGGAAAATTCTTTAAATATTGTACATAACAGCATCACATTTGCATGTTGAACCTGTTTGCTGCAATGCTGCCTGTCCGGTAACTCTTGACAGTTAGTTTCATTAAAATGGTAATATAAGCTTTACTTCATACCAGCTGTCGAACACTTCAAAAAAACTTCCCAAAACTTCCTTGTGAAGAACTCGAAACAGGTTATGCAGCATCTTTCTCAATTCTACTCAGCGGCAAAAGTAAGTCATTCCACCAGTATTCACAATTAACTTTTTTTTTTGCTAGTACCTAATTTATGGCTCCGGGTGGCTCATAACAGCAGAGTTTACTTGAGCAAATTCTGCTTCTCAGTGCCATTGAGAAGATAGACATCACAGAGAGCGACAGAGAATACTTCAGACACGCCTCAGCCCAGCTAATAAAAGAAGACTAAACGGTTGCTTCGCAGCCAGGACAGTCCGAGGTATATACAGAAGGATCCTGATCTGGGTAACTTTGCAGAGGACTAGCCTGAAACAAGAAGAGCTGAAGCACTCAAAGCTCAGAGACGCAAAAACGTTACTAAAACAAGGAGCCTCACATTTTTAACTTCTTAACAAGTTGGGAGCGACTCCTCATTTTAACTATCGTTGCCCCAATAAAGATTTTATTTGTTACATTACAAGCTTTAATGAAGCAGTGCAATTTACCTTGCTCAGGAGCTACGCCTGCTACGCCCCTGCAGACACATAAATTAGTTTTAATTGTTGACAAAAACAAGGCTTATGAATTTATCCAGATCTATTTTCCAGGCTATTTCCAATGATAATATTTCTGCCATGAATTGACAGGGAATTGCAGTAGTCGAGGCAGGATTAAATGAAGGCGTGGGGGACTATTTCCAGGTTGTGAAGTGACAGGAAGGGCTTGGCTTTGGCCATGGCTCTGAGTTGAAAGGAACTGGCTTTTATAACTGACTTTGTTTGTTTATAAAGATTTGAGGGCTGAGTCAAAAATGACACGGAGGTTTTTGGCATGGGCTTTGACGAAGCAGGACCTAGGTCCTAGGTCATTGGAAAAACCTCTAATAGAGTCAGACGGGCCGAATAGGATTACCTCAGTCTTGCTTTCATTTAACTGAAGAAAGTTCTTAGCTGCCCAGCCTTTGATATCAGCAAGACAATCCGCCAGGTTCAGAGTAGCGATCCCTCACTAAGAAGGAGGCCGTAAGGTGACTGCTGACGTCATGTCAGAAGAGATGTTAGAGAACCCCAAAATCAGGCAGCGGGGGTCTAGACAGGGGCCCGAAACCCAGGCTACGCTTCTAAGGTGTGGAGTGTAAAACCATTTTTGGAGTGGAAGATACGGGTCCTATGCTGTCTAATGGACAGATGGAGTACTCTGGCACCTGTGTGTGTGGGGGGGGGTGTATTGTTCCACGGGAACAGGCGCCGGAGGCGCTGACTTCCGCATGTAGAGGTTGATGAGGCCGGCCTCGTGCAGCTTCTGCCAAACCTTCATCTCCAGACTCATGTCGTGGTTGGCGTAGAAGCGGAGGCGATGGAAGCTCTTGTCGTAATAGTGGTCCGAGTAGCTCTTGTAGTCGGGGGTGATGAAGCCGTACGCGTCCACCTTAAAGCGCAGAGGTGGCAAACAGGTGACCGCCGAACATGTGACCTGACCTGCCGCTCACTAAACATTGCGTTACATTACAGACATTTAGCAGACTCTCTTGTACAGAGCGGCCTACAGAGCCTTTTACCTTCATGCAGCTGGATATTTACGGAATCTATTCAGGTTAAAGCACTTGGGTCAAGGGTACGTCGGCAGTGTCCTACCTGGGAATCAAACCTACGACCTTTGGGTTACAAGCCCAGGGCTGCATTCGAATCCAATTTAACACACTCCCTTCCCTTGCTCACTTCCCTTGAGGGAGCTATCTTGTGACGCAATTTGCTACGTGCAGCAAGCAAACTTAAAAGGTGCTCTGCAAGGGAGGATTGACGAGAAACAAAAACGTAACCGAACCGCCCTCGCAGCATTTCGGAAATGCTACACCATAGAGTTGAAATGTGAACGCCGCATAGTTCTGTGGTAACCGCCCACTTTTTCCATGTGGAGCATTGCATTGTGGGATTCCCTTCTTGTTGGAAGCTTGCATTTTATACCCTTGATGAAAGGGAATATAATTACTCCCTCCCCTTTCTTAAATTGGAACCGAATCACACTTGGTGTGGCTGCCATATTTCATCCTGGCATTTTGGGGATTCTCCCCTTGAAGCAAGGGAACGACAGGAAGAAAGGATAAATTTTGGATCCAAACGCAGCCTACACTGCCACAAAATGATATTGAAGGCATGTCTCATTGCCTTCAATATAATTTTATTGCGCAGTCTCATAGGAATACATATATTCTAATATAATGCATTGCATTCTAAATATATACATGCATTCTAAAACCAGCAATTTGCTCCAAATCTTGTTTTCAAAACAAGTTTTCAAAACAGTGGCTTATGACCATGATTGCATCGCGGACCAATCAACTGTGAGATTGACCTTGCCAGTAGCCAGTTCACCAGCTAGACATTTCACAGCGACCCGTTACACCGGCCCTATTTCACAGAAAGAAAAATAAAAGGCAAAAATATGGATAAAGCTTGCTCTAAAACTGGAGTAAACATAGGTTCTAATTTCAGAAGGTGGTGATATTTTCGGGTTTGTGTCTCTTTCTCTGTGGGCAGGGCCAAGGGATGTTGTGACAACAAATGTGGGGAAAAACTGCATACTCTGGCTTTAAGCCTGTACAGAACACCACACCCTATATCTCTATCAAACCTGCCTTCCTCTGTTTCCTTAACTGGAGGGTCATGAGCAAGGCATGAAGTTAACCTTTTCACCTTTTCAAAAAATCAACAGCTCATTTCAACATTTTACCAGCCACATTGACTTTTACAAGACAAGACACTTTTACAACCTGGATGGTTACCTTCCAAAGTGGCTGCTAGAGTAGAAAATCTTACCAGGCACAGTAAAAATTTTACCAGCATTTGGCTGTCGGCGGGTACTAATTTCACACCCTGTTGGTCAACAAAATTGAGGGTGACTGCAGCGTTTCCAGAGTCACAGTGTACACGTGTCCGTCGGCCATACGGTACCTGGTCACACGTGTGCATGGCCGCCATCAGCATGACTCCTCCTGTCGTCGGGCGGTACCAGTCTCGAAAACGGCCTTTAAGAAGGCGAGAGTGCAGGAACCTGCAGAGTGCACGGTGTCACAGTGAAACAGTTCCCCCCCCTCTTCCACTTATACACACAGTCACTTGGGGGCGGGGGGGGGGGGGGTACCCCAGTTATTTAAATCAGCTGAACAGTCAGGGTCCAGATTCATGTTATCATCTAGGAGCTCATAAGGCTAGCAAAGCATGACATGTTAAAATATATTTCAAAATCAAATACACATGTCATAAAGAATTATGATATTGGGGTACAGAACAGACAGACAGAAATGGAGGTGTATATGATAAGCAGATGCAGTCAGGTACCTCACCTGTTTTGGATGTACCGGATGAAGTCCGGGTGGTAAATTTTGAATTTCATTGCCGTTGCATTTTTTCCAAAGTAACTGGGCGGTCTGGAATGACAAATATGACAAATGACTTAATTACAGTCAAATAAAGTCTGTGAGGATGATATATTTATGTCATTAAACAAGTAATAATGATAATAATAATAATAATAATAATAATACTAATGCATTATAGACATGGTGAATTACTGTGTTGATCATTATTATTAGTGTTGTTATTGATGAGTATGATTATTATTATTGTCATTATGAGTAGTAGTAGTAGTATAGGACTAGTACGTAACCCCACTGTATCTGGGCTATGTGAAGTAAGAGAGACACGCCCTTACGATTTACTCCTCCCTGGCCTCTTCTTCACCTGGGTCTGGGTCTGGGTCTGGGTGGCAACGGCCTGCAGGAGAGTGTAGTCGCGCCCCTGATCAGGTAAGAAAATGTACCTGGTCTCCTAGGCGATGGAGAGAAGGGTGAAGGGAAAGACCGGATGAGGAGATACGTACAAAAGAAGGTCAATGAGCGGAAAGCAGGCAATGCTGAAGGTCCTAGCGTCTGGCGTTAAGATGCCGCTGACGTGTGCCTGGCACTGCAGGGCTCTCTGCTAAAACTACCCAGCAGGAGCAGATGTCAAGCTTTACCGCGCGTCTCGCCCTCTCTCTCTCACTCCCGTTCTTCCCGTCTCTCTACACTGTGCTGTCCAATAAAACTAAAAAGTCCTAAAAATATAACTTTAAAGGGGAAGTTCACCCAAAAAGAATTTTTTAAAATGTTTCTACATACCTGGGGCTCTATTTTAATAAACCAAACGCAATGGTGAACGCAAGAGTAATCGCTTGGCGGTATCGCTCTGAGGGCGTGTCGGCGAGAAATTTGGTAATTTCATGACGGCAATCTTGGCGCACCTTATGGCGGTATTGCTAAAAGGCTGGGTTTAAATGTCCAAGGTGTGTCTCTATGGTAGCCAATCAAATTGTTGTTCTCATGCTTTAAAAAAAAGCCAGTTGGAACACAATCGCTCCATGCAATTTCATAATGAGCAACCCAAACGCACTGGACCGTCAACTTGGATGTGTGTATGATTCTACGTGGGAACATGCATTGAAATGTTCATTTTAAAAGCTGATCCGATACTTACCATTTATCTAGCCCTATTAAACCGCTCAGCCAGTTGATTTCTCTTTGCTCTGGCTGTGATGGGGACCGCGACCACTGGTGCAGGTGGGGCAAGCTAATTTTGTCGCATGTCACCTGGACATTGATGGAATGTGTTCCTTTGCGATTGACGTCGGTATTCTGACGTTGATTCAACGTGATCTCGATGAGCAAATTGATGTTGAATCAACGTCGGCATTCCACATTGAATCTAAGTCGATTCAACGTTCGCTTGCTATCTGGGATATCCTTTCTGTGTATTGTGTAGTGGTAGGCTTAAGATTCAACTGTGCCAATGTGTAATTTAAATATTATAGGCTATTGGCCTACATGATCGCAAGTTTCTTGTAAGCTGTCCTGTTTTATTCCAGTAGTTTAAATTAAAATTAATTAATAATAATAATTATATGCTATTTGTTCATTAAATGGAAGTGTAATGTTGGCATCACCTATAGACACTACATAGAACTACATGACTAATAAGTTGCCAAATTACCAGAGTCTATTGCGTTGCCGCTAAGAGGTGGTTCCAGCTGATCATAACGCAATGGGTTTTCGTTGGTTCAAATTGTCACTACACCAAAAGTATTTTAGAACACGCCCCAGACAGCGCCACCCATCCCACTGCAGCGCAAGCGAAAGGATGTTATGTTGAGAATTTGTTGATCCTAGCGGTATTGCTGAGAAACGCCATAGCGCCAGTTTTAAGACGTTGATGCTGTCAACAAGCTAGCCCCTGGAGTGCTATCTATCCAACCAGGTAGTTTTGCTGAGAACTCGCTAGTTTTGTAGAAACCCGCCGCAACTCCCCTTGACATCACCCCAAAATAACGGACCTCAACGTGTCCAGAGTTTGTGATGGTGTGTATATAGTATGGGCAAAGTCTTAACCAAAGCACGCCGGTATTCTGGGGCTTATGGCAACCCAGTGCGCCCTGGAATACTGGTTTGCTTTGGTTGATACTTTGCGCGGATATACACAGTTGGCGTACTTCAGTAGAAAGTAGTTTTCTGAAAAACCGTGCACAACATGGTCTGTGGATGTCCCTGAGAAACTGTCATTATATAAACCTTGTCAGTATATTTGGAAAGAGACATTACTGTTGATTTTATCGAATGTACTTTTTTGACGCTTTGAGCGCCACAAACTGTAGACTTGTTGAGGTCCATTCTATAGAATAGAATAGAATAGCTTTTATTTTCCCACTAGGGAACTTCAGTTGTAGCCACCAGCAACAACAAAAAAGAGATAGACAGTGGGGCAGACCCACAACACACAAACGAACAAACACATCAAACAAAGACATTCAATATAATCATTGCATTAATCAAACTAATTAAGTGAATTAAAGTGTAATAGCCTACAGCCAAACGTCATGATTAAAAATATCAGGGTGATATCACGGTGAGCAGCGGATAGCTACAAAACTGAGTTCTAAGCGAAGCTACCTAAATAGATAGCACTCCGGGTATGTAGAAAGATAGAGAAATACAATTTTGGGGTGAACTGCTGCTTTAAAGTTATATTTTTGGACTTTCCAGCTTTATTGGACAGCATCGTGCAGAGAGAGATAGGGAAAGACGTGCGACAAAGGTCACATGGCCAGATTCAAACTGGCTCTTACAGGCTACGCCACCGAGACACCGAATTCGCAAGCATTTCTGAGAAGCATTTTTTAGTTATATTTTTTTATTTTTTTTTGAACGCCTGTAACTGTAGTACCATGGCCCACCTCAGATTTAGGGGGCCCCCGGAACCCGGCTCGGGCGTAGCTCCTCATGGAGTTCCGCATGGTGTTCGTGGAGAAGGTGTAGAAGGAGGTGCGCGAGCCCACATCCTCCTCGAAGCCTTTGATCACTGCGCCGTTCACCCTGCGTCACACCCACACCAGTTATCCCCACAGAGAAAGAGTGCCCCTAGCTCTGTATTTCCCCCCTGCAGTTCCCCCCTTATCTAAGTTTGGGGGGTCAGCAATGCCAGAGACAGAGTTTTTTTTTCTGTGAATTATAACGGAATTATAACGGTCTCATCACTGCCAATATTAGAAAATCTTTGACATTTTAATTTGTTTCATTCAGTTCTGCTCTGTTTTGCTCTTTGTCCCATTTTTAGTCATGTGAGCTTTAGGCAGAGTTCCCATACATTGCAACACAGCATGTGGCCCCAGTCCTGCAGCAGGCTTCAAATTCTTACAATAATTATACAGTGTTGGGTTACATGTAATCTGGATTACAACAATGAAGTACACCACATGTGCACATACACAGGAGGATGAACAGGAAGTAAGTGTATGTATTGTAACTACACATTCGAAGAAAAAAAAGTCTTGTCAAAAACATACAAACTAATGTATTTTGCTAAAACATCTATTCGGGAATATACTTGACTAATGAACCTGGATGTACTCCAATTGGATAAAAAAATTTTTGAGTAGGCAACAGATTATGTTACTAATTTAATATGTAGCCATGTCATTTGTAATGAGTACCAATAATCTGCCCATCACTGTAAATGTATAACAAAAATATACCCTGGAAGAGTAATAATTTTTATAAAGATGAATCGTATCCACACCTGAAAACGTAGTGGTGCCGGTCAATCTCCTGGCCCTTCTCGGATCCGCGTAAAATCCCGCCATTGCCAATGACCGCACAGCGGATGCAACTAGACCCTTGGGCCCGCTGATCCCAGTCGTCAAACATGACGCGATTGGCTGACGTGTTGAGGGCGGAGAGAGTGTCCACCAGGTCTGTGAACAGCAAGGGACACAGGACATCAATGAGGGCACAACTGCTACGCACAAACAAACCTCTACATTTTACCTCATATTTAAATTTACCATGTTTCATATCGTGGACTAAATTTCTTTTTTTTTTCTTTCTTTTTTCGTTTTTTCTTTGCCGCCCAACCCGGGGCTGTGTATATCCCCGAAAGCGTATAACATGACACATACATAAAAGTTATTTCCCCCACCTCTTCCCCACCCACCTGGCCCCGCCCACACAGAGCAGCAGGACTTACCCAGGAAACTGACGCCGCGCCACCCGTGAGCCCCGGGGTATTTGTGAAGGCGATCGTACTCCTTTTTGGAAACATGTTTAAGCCACTGGAGCACCGGGACGTTCTTCAGAAACGCCAACTTGAATGGTGACCGCAAGACCCTCGCCCGAATGCCATCTGGGCAGCTCTGTGGGGGGGGGGGGGGGGGGGGGGGGGGCAAGGTGGTTACCGTGCGGACGCTCACAAAGCCACCATCACCGGCGACCCTGTAATGCCAACCTTCAGCCTTTTACTAACCGAATGTACGCAATGTGTGTCGTATACTTATTGTCATCGAAACTGATCGGGAAGAAAAATAATGAATTTGAGTTCTGGGTCTCAGCAACAAGTCAACATTTTAGCATTTGCCTTGTGGGGGGAGAATTCTATATGATATAAATCCATAAATATAAAAACAGTATAGTAAGTGATTTCCCACACTGCTTTTATTCCTTGCAAAATCTAAACTGGGTTGTTAATTTCCCCAGGAGCAAGAACACTAACAGGGAGGTTGTGTAGTATAAACATTGGGGAACTGGGCTCGTAAGTCAAAGGTTGTAGATTTGATTCCATTGAGAAAGGTAATTAAAAAAAAATCCAGCTGAATAAATGGATTGCATAAAGTCATTCTATGTAAAAGCATCCGCTAAATGACAAAATGTGAATGCAATGTAGTTAAACCGCCAAGGAATCTTGAAGACAATCTCATTTGATTGCTATCATTGCGGGTGAAAACACCTGCTTGACAAGATGGTTCTCAATCAGCGGTGGCAATGTTGGATTGGTGGAGCTAACTTTCAGATCTCTTTGATAACAAGTTAGTCATGAACAAGCTTTGCACGAAGGCCTATGTGTAAGAGTATGTGTACAGTATTGTGCATGTGGGTATAGTTGCGTGTGCATGTACGTGTGCATGTGAATGTGTCCCCTGCCCTGAAATGGAGTACATGGCAATGTATTGTAAATACGTGGATTCTTATATATTCTGTAAATATACAGGGCAGTCTGTATGTATTTGGACAGTGACACATTTTTGTTGTTGTTTTGGACAAAGAAGGTACCTCGCTGCGGAGGTTGAATAAATATTAAAACGGCATGCCACAATGTGTAGCTAGTTAACTAGCTGACCATAAGAGCCAGCCACCTAGCGAGCGAAAATGTAATCCAGGACATTGGATTTGAAATGAAACAATGAACAATTACATCCAAGTGCAAACTGTCAGCTTTAATTTTGCGGGTGTTTACATCCCTATCGGGTGAACCAAACTTACTGACTGCACTGAATGTGGACTCTTATAGTGAGAAGTATTTTCACAGCAGTCTGAATTTCAGAATATATCTGAAAAGCGGCAATAATTTGTAATACATTACTTGCAGTATATTCTATTTCTGTAAGGGTTTGCATTTATATGTACATGTGCACATGATGTGCATTTTGTTGTCAGCAATTATAAGCAGCCGCCATATCTGGAGGCGGCGTTGTTACCAATACCCTTAATGAGCCTGCAGGTGTCCATAGCATTGCTGTGTACTGTTACATATACCCTTAATGAGCCTGCAAGTGTCCGTAGCATTGCTGTGTACTGTGTGTCCCCATTATTTACGTCCTTGGTGACTTTTGTATGTGGACGTAAATAAAAGTATTAAAATGTGTGTGTGTGTGTGTGTGTGTGTGTGTGTGTGTGTGTGTGTGTGTGTGTGTGTGTGAGATGATCTCATTCTTGTACTCTCTTGATGTCTCTCTACATATCATTACACTGCACTACCAGAATCAAGTCCTTCACAGATACACACAGATTGCAGCGTCATAATAATGAACAGTAATAAATAATCATTTCAAAGCTCACCGTTTGTGAAACTTCTTCATCGCGGGCATATGTGTCTCCAAGGTAGGAGAGGTCAACGGGATCTGACCCTGTTGCGTTGGTGGTCCTGAAAGAAGACAAAGAATACAAAAGCGATATAAAATACAAAAACACTTGATATTTTCTCACTCCTTTTAGTTTCTTCCCTGAAAATATGTCTTTTTTTTCTTTTATTGGACTGAAATGTGCTGAATCAAAAAGAGTGGGGAAAGTACACCGCAATTGGCTGCTAATATTGGAGGCTGGCGTGAGCAGGATAACCCCACAGTGGGAATTGTCACAGCAAACCGTGCAAATAACGGTCTGTGAAAATAATGGCTACAGCTAATCAACCTGTTTCATGTGTCACAAGCACACAAGTAACTGAAATGTATCCACGGTGCAGATCAGTGGTAGAACACTCAGTGGCTCTCTGTTTTTGAAGTGTGAGTTTTTGCAATGCCTTTCCCAGATGACATTTTTAAGTATAACAGAAAATACAGATAATGATTTGTGGAGTCACACGTTAATTGGCATAATCCTAGTTGGAAGAGCTCTCAATACTAGACACAATTTTTATACACACAGTTGTATAACAGCATAATACTAGTAGAAGTAGAAATACGTAAATGCATGGACATGGCTATCTATTGTGGGAGTAAACTCAGGATCTATTGTCTTGACCGATTAAGATTATTTCTGAACCCGGTGGTTGTTGTTGTCAATAATGTCTTTCAGGGCGGCAGTGTAGTATAATGGTTAAGGAACTGGCCTTGTAACCGAAAGGTTGCAGGTTCGATTCCCCGGTTGGACACTACCGTTGTACCCTTGAGCAAGGTACTTAACCTGAATCGCTTCAGTATATATCCAGCTGTCTGAATGGATAATATGTAAAAAAAAAAAAATGCTAAAAAGTTGTGTAAGTCGCTCTGGATAAGAGCGTCTGCTAAAAAAAAAAAAGCCTATAATGTAATTAAGGGAGGTTGTAAATTAATGATGAATGGTCTCCTCCGCATTCATTAAAGAGTGATTTTGAATTAGGGCGGCAGTGTAGTATAATGGTTAAGGAACTGGCTTTGTAACCGAAAGGTTGCAGCTTCGATTCCCAGGTAGGACACTGCCGTTGTACCCTTGAGCAAGGTACTTAACCTGAATCGCTTCAGTATATATCCAGCTGTATAAATGGATAATATGTAAAAAAAAAAAAATGCTAAAAAGTTGTGTAAGTCGCTCTGGATAAGAGCGTCTGCTAAATTCCTATAATGTAATGTAATGTCTTTCAGATCATAGGGGTACCAACAGCTCAGATGAGGGGTTATTTGGGTCAAATGTAATATTTTGAGGATTTGTGCAAGCTCTGTCTGTGTGCAGTTGTGGGCAGGTTTGCGAAAAGTAGAAGAAATCTCAAAGATTCCACAGTAGTGCTATTTGACACCACCGCCCAGATTGTATCTGGGTTCTCTCTGTTCTGGCTGAACAGTAACGCTGTGAAATATGCAGCCTGTATTTCTCTGTCGCTTTGGTGACTAGTTTTGTGTTTTCTCAAGTGTTGCGAATGCTGCAATAAGGTGCTGTCGGGGAAAGAGTGGCAGAACCTGCTCGGCTATTTGTGGTTAAACTCTTCACAGAGTATTTACAGGATATTCATGTTCCATGTTGGCTATTGCGTAGTAACCCGCCCCCAGGCTTAAGGAACTAAAATGCAAGTCATGACAGTAGCAGTTATCTACCATTTGTTTTGTTTCCATTTGCCATGGTTGCAATTAGTCTTGAGGATGCCGTTCAAATTGGGTCATTGGGTCATTTTTTTCTGTTTTTTTATTTATTCCCTTCTTAAGTCTTAGACTGAAAAGCACCGTGCGACGTCCTCTTTGCAAATAGTTCTCCAAATAACAACGTTTTATTTATTGATCAAGTTCAAGGTAGATGGCAGGTCATGGAGCACTCTTACCTGATCCTTTGTGGTTCGAGGAAGCCGGGCCAGTCCCAGGAGGCATCATACATGCTAATGCTCACCATGTCTGTCACCAGTAGCACACATATGCACAGAAAGGCTAGGGCCAGGACCCTGCGAGGCCGGCCAATCATCTTCCTACCCCTAGGGTCCAAGCCAGAGCCCAAAACCTGAGGGGAAGGAACACAGAAGGTGGTCAGAATCATGAACTCATGACCAACAACTCTACCAACAATGTCAATGTCAACAACCACCAACAGGAGGCGGCGTGGATGAGACCGTAATGCAACATCAGATTTCTGTGCAAAAGCATGATTTAAATGATTTGCCTTTTTTTTTTTTAAAGGGAGTTTTGGCGTGAAAAGCCTCTGCAAGGTAAGTATAAGGTACTGGCTGTTCAGGATTCTTAGAATAATTTCTAAGTTCTATATATTTTTTTTTAATAACTGCTCCTTCCTGTAATTTTGGGGGGGTCCATCGACCGGGGGCTCTATGCACCAGCTGAGAATAAGCTACCAATGGCTTCCGTCTCACCTTAGAAAACGCCAAATTAGCCTGCTTGTTTAACCAATTTCGTTTGATTATGCAATGAAGCAATGAACTCATGTTCAAGCTTCATCCGAAGTTCATTATGCCTACCTGCATTTTTGATTAATAACATAAATAACGTTATTTTGCCTTAATGATGACACTAAATACAATAAAGCTGTCAGGTTGGCAACCCATAGGTTCACGCATATTTTCCCTTGTTTTATAATGTCCTGCTTATGGAAATGTGACAAACCTGTTTTACTGGTAGCGTAATGCTTTCAAACAATCCACTGTCCCAGGAAAACCGTGAAAAGTGCGATTTACAGCAGGGAAAACAGACCTACTCCTGTAAAGCGCACATGCAATTGTGAATTAATTGTAACGTGCTGCAAATTAGTTTTCGTTTCTAATTAGACACTTAGTTCTCTTTAAAATTTTTTGTTGTTTTGGAATAACAGGTGAAATCAGCGGGGTTTTAATAACCTGAGAGTATGAAAACCTTGTCACTGTAATTAAAAAAATATGAAGGACGAAGAATCGCTAAGGTTACAATTCAGTTAACATGGTGACATTTATCTCCGTTTTTTAACCATTATGAATCCGCTGTAGCCTAGGCTATTTGAAAAACAATAAATGCAATATTCACTGAACAAGCTTTTAAACTTTTTTCAGTCACAAACTATTCTATTTACTTACAGGCTGTATTCCTAGATGAACAAGAGCTGTATTGTAATGACATCTGAAGCGCATTTTCAGTAGGCTACTCAAATGTCCGTCTATTACAGTGCGCGAGTTTTCCATTGAATGACAATTCGCGCATTAGGTGTAAATGACAATTCGCGCATTAGGCTTGATATAGGTGTTATCGCCATTTTTTAAAATGGCTAGCCAATGTCCCGGACCATCGCACATCGCCTGGATGCTGATGGAGTGGGCTGAAAGCAATTTAATGTGTCATTCCCCTGAGGGAAAGGTATGTGGACCTATGCACCCTTTTATTATGCATTTTTTGATATAGTCTACACAATAATAATATTTCACATTGTAATCTTGATATATTAGTCATGCTTGCTGGCGCCCCTGTGTGTAACAGACAGGAGGGTACGCGCGTTGTGCACACGCCTATGTATAGACGCGCCGTTAAAATAACATGTAAACAACTGCGACATGACTTTAGACCAGGTTTGTGGTGGTTCTAGCTACTGGCTCAAGATAGCAATAGGCCAAAAATAATCCTGGCCACTCCTCATCTTAAGACCAACACGCCCAGTTCACTTGCAACGGGCGCAAGAATACATGGTAGTTAAAGGACGTAAGCGTTAGGCATTATAATGAGCCTAGCGCCGGGTGTAAGATAGCAAAGACACTTGCGTTTGGGTGTAAGATAGGGCCCCTGGACTGTAAAAGTATTTAATAAAATATTTTTGTTTGGTGAGTTTTCAAATGATTAATTTCATTCTGCGTCTTTTCATCTTTTCATAGTGAACAGTCGATTAAAAAAAATACTGCCCTGCTTGTCGACAGCCTGAATGAAGCTAAAACAAAACGCAGTGTTGGCTTTATAGCCTACTGTATAATCATGAAAGTTTTTTTCATCTTGTGACTTAGCATAGCTTACATACTTTACATACAGCTAGACATTTAATGAAGCAGTTTTTGAATTAAGTTTAGTACCTTGCTCAACAATACAGTACAGTACACCTGGGGCTCAAATCTATAAATTTGTAGCTGCAAGCTCAATTCCCTAACTGTTATGCTTTAGCCTACTGCTGCAAAATTCAAGGAATAAATTATTTAAATAATTTTCCTGTTCATTACAAGGGATTAGGTTTACAGCGGAACGTCGAGTAAAACTCAGCGTGACAATACAGTGAATTCAAACGGTCTGGCAAATACGTGAAGACTTCTGTGCTCGGCTTGTTTTTCTCGTGGATATTTTTGTTCATATTTGCTCAGGTAAACAAATCTAAAGGAAGCCAGTATCATTCGCTGAAGACTCACAAACCAACACAAAAACGAAGATAAACACGTTTTTTTTTCTTATAGCTTTCATCTTCCCAGCACAAATAGACGTCTGAAAGGGCTTCTTTTATTTTTTAACTTCTGAATGGACATTTCGTACTTCTGGACGGAAAATAAATTGACTTTCAGAAGTCTATTTGTGCTGGCAGCCCTAAGAGAAAAGCTTCGGTTCATTCATTTATTTTTACAAGGTTATTCGTAGCAGTGATAGTAGTCGAACGATGTAAAACAGGTAAAGATTGAAACAAAAGCGTGATCAAAACAGCATTGCACAAGAACAAACAAGGCTGATGTAATTAAGGCATCATTCCATCAGAATTGAGCTCCAAATTTTTAACAAAAATTGGAGACCAGAAAAGCTTCAGAGAAAAGGTAACACAATTAAATAGTGAGGTGTTGTTCTCAAAATTCAAATTCAAATTTGCTTATAGGCAAGACAATTACATACCTATGCTGGCAGTACCTACGTGCATTTTACATGACATGTAATAAGGAAAAAAATAGATAATTGCATTAAAGTAGCACATATATCTATCTTCCCCTCCCTCCAATTTTTCTTACCTACCTGGCTTGTTTCACCTGTTTTCACTGTCAGTTGACCAGAGCTATCTGTCACTGAGAAGAGCAGAGGGAAGTGATTCAATTCATTCCTGAACTGTAATGGTCACATGTGCCCACCTATGCAAATTAAGCAGCCCCATCGATGACGTGACGGGTCTAGAAAATGCCCCAGCCCTACCTACAAAAGAAATGAACACGAGTGGAGTAGTGCTTCATTTCTCTGAATTGTACTGAATTTTTTTGGGAAGGGGGGGTGGAGAGACTTTTTTTGTTTACTTCGTAGACACTTTGTAGATTTTTTTCCCCTTCTATTTTATTGCAATAGGACAAACAACATTACATTAATAGTTTACGCACACCATTACAACCTATAATACTACACAACAGCGGTGTGCCAACAAAAATATGGGGTATGCAATGAAATGTACATTATACCATGGACTTTCTATGCATTGGGCAAGAGGCAGGAATACACCCAGGACAGATCGCCAATCTATCGCAGGGCACACACACCATTCACCCACACAGTCATACCTATGGGCAATTTAGAGTCTCCAATTAGCCTAACCGGCACGTCTTTGGACTGTGGGGGGAGGCCGGAGTGCCTGGAGGAGACCCACGCGGACACGGGAGGAACATGCAGACTCCGCACAGATGGGCCCTCGGCCAGGATTCATTGGTACGTTCTAGCTGTGGGGCGACAGTGCTGACCACTGCACCACCGTGCCACCCCCCCCCCCCCCCCCCCCAGACTTTTTTTAGACTTTTCAAATGTAAACATCTCAAAATATAATAAAAACCTGTACGATTAGGATATACAAGTAGTATTAACACTTTGTAGATCGTGTCTACTTCAGAAAAACATGTAGAGTTACTAAGCAATAACAAGATCAATTCGTTGCTGAGTTGAAATGGCCATATTTGAGTTTCTGGGTGGTGGAAAAGGTTTACAGCTACATTGTAGGTTTTATGGCAAAATGAAGAGAGAAGGCAATGGTGGTGATAGGAGAGACATTCAAAGAGACATTCAGTAATAATAATACGACCACAATGTTGTGATTGACTTGCAAAATTGACACTCTATGGTAGCCACAAGCTTCAGTGTCCCACTCAACTTGAAGCCACCCTGCATATCTGTTGTCTTCCTTTATGATAAGAACAAAGGCAGTGGGCTTTGTGGAGTTCATGCAATGGATATTCACTGGGTATAGCTCTGAGTTTGACCACAGGGTAGAGAGAAAAAACAAGGATGTCCCAAAGCAAATATTTGTTTCATATGCTCACTCCCTATAAGGCATATTACTACCCCATTATAGTGTAGGCTACTACCTACTTTTTTCCCCTTCTATTTTATTGCAATAGGACAAATTTACACACGAAATTGCAACCTATAATACTACACAACAGCGTGTGCCAACAAAGGTACAGGGAATGCAATGAGACTAGCAATGACATTTACATTATACCATAGACTTTTCAAATGTAAACACCTCAAAATATAATAAAACCTATACAATTAGGACTAGTATTAACACTTTGTAGATCGTGTCTACTTCAGAAAAACATGTAGAGTTACTAAGCAATAACAGGATCAATTCGTTGCTGAGCTGAAATTGGTCATATTTGAGTTTCCTTGGTTGAATTGTTCATACCGTACATGCAAATACCAATATTCTTCACTCCCCCCCTCCCCTCCTCCACTCCCCGACTACCACTCCTCTCCTACCCGGAAATATGCAAAACTGCCTGAATGTTTTGAGTACAAGTATTTGCATGTACAGTATACAATGTACCTGACATTGCGGGTTGCGTCAAGACATTCATTAATATGTGACCATTAATACATAATTAAGATTTAATCAGCAACATTAGATTAAAACACAAAGATCTGTTTCCTGGGCACGGAGTAGAGGAGGTGGTAGTGGAGGAAGGGAGGGCGCATTTTTCGCCTATTGGGACGCACCCAAAGAGATCTTGAAATGTGTTGCGAGTTCAAGACTACATTGGACTAGTCGTGAAATCTCAAATGTGTCTTGAGATGCGGTACTATGTGCAAGTCCCACCTCTGCAGACAGAGGGCGCTAATCTATGCGATAGATACAACAACAACAACTTAAGAGCATGGTGTAATCAATTATCCCATCATAGGGTTTATAAGGACTTATTGTGACCTGCGCTGACTCACAATAGGCAAAATAATTTCAATAAATGTAGACAGCAATAAAGACCTCCCCGCTCCTAGACCTGTCCATCACCGTCGACGGAACCGTGGTGACCGCCTCCCGCTCTGCAAGGAACCTGGGGGTGGTCCTGGATGATCAGCTGGACTTCAAAGAACACATCAAGGCGACGGCACGGTCCTGCAGGTTCCTCCTGTACAACATCAGGAGGATTCGACCGTTCCTGACCACCTACTCCACCCAGCTTCTTGTCCAGACCATGGTCACCTCACGCCTGGACTACTGCAACTCCCTTCTCGCAAGCCTACCAGCCTGCGCCATTCTGCCCCTACAGCTGCTCCAGAATGCGGCTGCCCGGCTTGTGTTCAACCTCCCGAAGTTTTCGCACGTCACCCCCCTGCTGAGGTCACTCCACTGGCTGCCGGTCGTGGCCAGGATCAGGTTCAAAGTTCTGACCCTGGCCTACACTGCAGCCAAAAGGTCAGGCCCCTCCAACCTCCAGGACTTAATCCAGCACTACGCTCCTGCTCGACCACTTCGCTCTGCTGCTGCAGGGCGACTTGCACTTCCCCCCCTCCGTGTTAAAGGCTCCCGCTCATCCCGACTGCGGAGCTTTTCCACCCTAGCTCCCCAGTGGTGGAATGAACTCCCCACTCTGCTGCGCTCAGCTGAAACACTGTCTGTTTTTCGGCGTGGTCTGAAAACGCACTTTTTCAGACTCCACCTCGACTAAAATTATACCTATAGGGCCATTATATAGTATTCGCTTCCTGTTTTCTATTTAACTTGTGTTTTTTGGTTATTCTATAGTTCAGAATGCATAGCTGACTGTGTGTACTTCTCATGTTTATTACTAGGGATAGCTCCTACGCTGTGAGAGAGCTGTGCTTTATCGGATTTGCTTTGTAGTCGGGTCAATGACCTTCAATATGCACTTACTGTACGTCGCTTTGGATAAAAGCGTCTGCCAAGTGATTGTAATGTAATGTAATGTAATGTAATGTAATGAAGTGGCAGATTCTCCGATTCAGGCCTGATGTACACCTGAATTGGTGTGCATCAGGTCAAATGGACTTAAAACCCTGTTTAATTCATTTTGTTTAAGAGAACAAAAAGGTGAAAGTGAAGTGTAGCGGGGTTATTGTTTTTCTCTCACCTCCTGAGCTGAAAAGAAAGCTTATAGTTTCCATTTCTACTGAATTGTGTTCAGGACAAACAGGTAAATCAACACCTGTTTATAGGTGAATTTGGCATGACAGTTATGGATTGACACATACTGTAATTAAACTAGTTTTTTTATTACATTATAGGCATTTAGCAGACGCTCTTATCCAGAGCGACTTACACAACTTTTTTTTTAGCATTTTTTACATATTATCCATTTATACAGCTGGATATATACTGAAGCGATTCAGGTTAAGTACCTTGCTCAAGGGTACAACGGCAGTGTCCTACCTGGGAATCGAACCTGCAACCTTTCGGTTACAAGGCCAGTTCCTTAACCATTATACTACACTGCCGCCCTAGTTTGATTACATTTTGCAGCTGTTTGCTGTTAGGCTAGTTAAACTAAATTCAGAGTTGTGTAGTTGTTGTCGACTACTTTTTTTTCATTTTGAGGTGCAGTTAAGTACAGGAATTTTTTCCCAAACCCCTGATGAACAAATGATCGCATGATGAACAAATTTGCCTCAAGGAACCATAAAGTCAGCCATATTGGATTTTCCACTAATTAGCACATTTTATAAAACACTTAAAATGCTACTCCTCTTACAGGAGTAGCATTTTAAGTGTTTAAATGCTACTCCTCTTACATCCTGCACATCTGTTGTCTTTCTTTCTATGATAAGAACAAAGGCAACGGGCTTTGAGGAGTTTGTGCAATGGATATTCACTGGGTAGCTCTGAGTCTGACCACAGGGTAGTGAGAAAAGAAAACAATGTCTCAAAACTAATATTTGGTTCATATGCTGACTCCCTATAAGGCATACCTATTATAGTGTACTACTTACTAAAACATGTAGTAGCCTAATATAGAGTACATTACATTACATTATAGGCATTTAGCAGACGCTCTTATCCAGAGCGACTTACACAACTTCTTATTACATTTATACATTTATAGAGCTGGATATATACTGAAGCAATTCAGGTTAAGTACCTTGCTCAAGGGTACAACGGCAGTGTCCTACCTGCGAATCGAACCTGCAACCTTTCGGTTACAAGTCCAGTTCCTTAACCATTATACTACACTGCCGCCTAGGAAATAGGGAATGAATGAAGGACTAAGCCTACCGAGTAGGGAATGAATGAAGGAGTAAGCCATTTGCAGACAGAGCACTTATTTGTGTTGCATTCATGCAAAAGAACACTATTGTTATGCCGTTCCGTTTATTATTAGTGTGCTACTATTGTTATGCTATTCCGTAGGCTTATATTTAGGCTTTCGGGGGAGGGCTGGTTGTTTTTGATCTGTAGGGAAAAGGATAGTACCAGCAACATCAGAAAAGCAGAGGAAGTAAGAGGGAGACACTCCAGCAAAGTAGGTGGCGGTAATGCACCTTAAAGGCTTTAAACCGCTTATAAAACGAAAAAGAAGAAGGAGGAGGAAGAAGAAAAGGTGGAGGGTCACGTCATTTGGATGCGTACGCAGATCGGTTGCAGAATCAGCTTGCAGAGGTTAAAAATAGGAGCTTACAAATCATACTAAAACACCCTTCAACAATGTCTTGTTGTGCTATTGGCTGTCGAAATCGGCACGGCCAGAAAGGTGATCTTCAATTTTATAGAATACCATCTAAAATGAAACCATTTGAAGCAAGTAGAAGAGTTTTGTGGCTGAAAGCGTTAAGAAGAACCGATGCGACTGATAACATTCGTGTGTGTAGTGCCCATTTCCTATCAGGTAAGATATTTCCCTGTACTTAACTACCTCATATGCAAGCACAATAAGGTTAGAAATACTTATAAGGGCTTATAGACGATAGTTATAGGGAGTTAGCATTCCGCTAGCTATAATGGGAAACGCCATTGACCGTTGTTGCATCGTTAGCATCAGGAGTTAGCTAACGCTAGCTTACCAGGACAGATCGGGCAGACGCTCAAAGTTTAAAGCACTTCGTTTGGTTAGTTAGCTGAAAGGCAGATATTTCCTTCTTAAACTATATTCTTAAGTTATATTTTGCCAGAAAATTAAGCATGATACTATCTGGGCCTCATAGCTATAGCCTACACGGTGCATAGACCTATGTAGCCTGCAAAAAGATGTGTAGCCTAGGCTACTATGCCTCGTTCCCCATGGATTTGAGATTGATAAAAACAAACTTGATGTCAAAATATGCACACATTTACGCAGAGTATGTCCATGACCAAATATGACCCCTTCACCCCTTTGAGGGCGCATATTTGAGTCAACTTCGTCAAAACTTTTTTGAGTGGGTGAGTTTTTCTCACAAATGAGGGCACTTACAGTGGGGACGGAAAGTAGGCTAGGCTACTAGGCTATTCGGGCAGTGACAGGATTTTTTGTTGTTTTGGCTCTGTAGGCCTACTCCATAACATTGCATTTGAAATGGAACAGTGACTATGAGGTTAAAGTGCAGACTTTCAGCTTTAATTGGAGTGTTTTTACATCCATATCGAGTGAACCGTGTAGCAATTGTAGTCCTTTTTATACATACGAAGTAATTGGACAAATTAACATGAACTTAAAGTTCTCATATTTAATATTTGGTTGCATATCTTGTGCCAGGCCACATTGAAGCTTTATGAGTCTGTTTAGGTTAGAGAAGTGGGGTTGTAGAATAGAATATAGGCCTAATAACTTATTTTCCTGTGAGGGAACTACAGTTGTAGTTGTCAGCAATAAAAATGACAGACATTGGGACAGACCCACAAAACACAAACAAAGACATTCCATTGAATCAGATGTTTCACATTAAAGTGAAGGTATGAGTGGAGTGGAATAGCCTACATTATTATGATTAAAATTACTACTATTGGTAGTATTATAAATATTATATTAAATTAATGAATGGTAATTATGATGGGAAAAAACAAAAACAAAAAAACAACAGTAGCCTACTGTGCAGTAGCAGTAGTAGTAGTTGAGGGCAATGTAACAGCAAATTTTCTTACTAAATCTACTCTTGAGAGAGAGAGAGCTACCAGATTTTACTGTGCTCCTTGGTAGAGCAGAGTAGGCTACAGGAGTAAAATAAGAAAGGCCCTTTAGGATAGCTACATGGGAAGATCCGTGGAATAAAGAAAAAAGAAAGAATATATCAACTGAGATAAACTGATGAGGCTGAGTGGGACGCTGTGGAATCTTGGTGGGCTAGCTATGCGACTGGCAGCCCAGAGGCAGTTCAGCATGTACTTTAGTGCAGGGGTTCCCAAACCGGTCCTGGGGACCCCCTGTGTATGCTGGTTTTCGTTGCAACCACAGTTGCAATCCCAGAATTTTAACAAGCTGTACATTTTTCTTAATTAGGTGCTTTTCATGTTTGGAAGAATTATTCACCCTCTTAAGCCACATTATGTCAGAAATAGCTATGCATGCCATGTAGAATAAACTCCCCATGTTCACGTTGTGCTTATTTTGCTTCTTTTTAAAAAAAAATTTTATCCTCCCCCCAAGTGGGATACTTTGCATGTGAAATCACGGGTACAAAAATCAATGGCGCGGATTGCGTTTTTCTTGAGGGACTAATTAACCGCGGGCGAGGTCAGACGCTGTATGACGCAGGAAAGTCTGCCCACCCTGATGATTTATTCTGGGGAGTGGGATGGATATTATATGATCTGACAACACTGGTCACCATTCTAGCTGTGCATACGTGTCTATGGTATGGACCACTAGCGTGCATTGTGCAATGGTTTTGCTAACGTTTGTGTGCACTGAACGACAGTTGCTGATTGAGTCACTTGAAATAATTATTCTAAAACATGCCACTGGCAATGTGTGTTGCGGTGGGTTGCCGAAATAGAGCGAAAAATGGGACGGATCTGAAGTTTTATACTTTCCCGCAAGATCCTCTCACAAAAAAGCGGTGGGTCTCTGCCGTGAAGCGAGAGGGATGGACGCCGAGTAAGTCCAGCAAAATATGCAGTATTCATTTCATTTCAGGTGTGTACAATTTGAAGGTAAATGAGTGTAAAGTTCACTTTATGCAAAATGCTCCACAATAGGTTTTGGCCAAGTTGCTGGAATTCTAGCCAGGCTACTAACAACTTGCTATTACTGTAGCCTAATTAGTTGATCGTAATCTCAATTTCTGCAGTGCTGTGAGCTTGCTCGCAACTTCTGTCTTGTTAATTGGCTCGCGATTGAAGTTCATTTGTTTTAGTCATTTAATGTAACGTTAATGTTAGTTTTAGTAGGTTCCAGACGCCTTTATTCACTGCAACAGGCTACTCTGTCCATTTTTAAATAGAGATCAGTAGTTGACGTCACATGATCCCATCATACATCTGTATTGATCAAAACACAACGCCATATTGGCAGGAATCCGGCAGCGCCTCTTATTCAGCGCAATTATTTTCTGTTTAACTGTTACATAAATTTTAAAATGGTAGATAGTTGTTGTGCCCCGGGATGTAAGAACAAGAGGGGGCAAGGAAAAGGGAGATCTTTTTTATCGCATCCCAAAAGATAATGTAACGCGAAATAAATGGATTTCTGTCATAAAGCGTGCCAGAAGTGATCAGAGGAAATTACAATGGTGGAACCTCACTGGCAACGGATTACGCCTGTGCAGTGATCACTTTATATCAGGTATAGTAAGTTATATCTCAATAAATAAATTAATTTAAAAAAACTTTCTAACGTGCAAAAATGCCAAGTTAATCACGCATAGCCTACAAAGCACTGTCTGTAATTCATTAATTAAAACCGGCAAAAACTAGGCCTGCCGTTAAAAGTATTGACGTCAAAATGAGGCCGAGTTACAACAAACAATATTGCCTATCGTAGCTGCTATTTGAACTAGCTCTATTCCAAAGCAATGCAACCCAATCTTTCCAAAATTATTTAATGTAACTTGGCCCTGTGTTTTTTCATCTTACCATCGGAAGAGAATGTGGTCATTGAAACTTTGTGCCACATCAAAGTGTCAAATGCCAATCATTTATAGTAGAAATAATCAGAAATTCAGATGTGTTAGTAAAAATGACTAGACTATAGGCTATGTCTGAACAATTGTGTGCAGCCAGTGCTTTGGGTCTATGAAAAGCACAGCATGAATAAAATAATAATAATAATAATAATTATTATTATTTATGTGGAATAGAAACCTCTGTGGTTCTACAGAGTCTATACATTCTTTTGTTTGCAAAATTGTGTTCACAAATAACATTGTTATTATTTGACATGTTAGAAGAATTGGTACTATTTTACTTATTTGGCATGATCTGACCCACAAACATACAGTAGGCTACATTAATGGGGAAAACGTATGTCTGGATAGGTTTGTAAAATATGCAATATTTAGGCTATATACAGGGGGTGGACAAAATATCAGAAACACCCACAAAAACTGAATATCTAGTAACTAATAACGAGTAGGCCCACCCATTGCCTTCAAAACAGTTTCAGTCCTTCTAGGAATGCTGTCATACAGTTTCTGAACTGTGTGTAGTGGGATATTGGCCCATTGTTCAAGAAGGACAGTCTCCAGTTCTTTGAGGGGTGAAGGAGGTGGAAATCTAGTTTGCACTCTGCGCTCCAGAACTTCCCATAAAGGTTCAATTATGTTTATATCTGATTGTGCGGGCCATGGAAGGCATTTGATGTCATCCTCGTGTTCTTGGAACCGTTCGTTAATGTGTTTAGCAGTGTGTATGGTATGGGGGCATTATCATGTTGGAATATGGGGACATCATGAGGGAACAGTGTTTGCACCATAGGGTGCACCTGGTTTTGTAAAATGTTTTCATGTTTGCCCCTTACACGTCCATGGAGAGCAATCATTGGACCCAATGAGTCACATGAAATGGCTGCCCATACCATTACAGAACCACCACCATACTTAACAGTTGGCCACAGACATTGTGGATTGAATGCCTCCTTAGGCTTTCTCCAAACATAAATCCGTCCAGATATATTAAAAAGAGTAAAAGATGACTCATCAGACCATATCACTTTTCTCCATTTTTCAGGGGTCCAGGTTTTGTGTTCCTTACACCATGTTTTGTGTTTTTGTGCATTAGCCTTGGATACAAATTACTTCCGAATGGCGGCCCTGCCATAAATACCAGCTTTGTGAAGCTCACAACCTACTGTTTTTGTTGAGACTGGTTCAGATATGGATTTGAGGTATTCAGTTCTATGGTGATTCGTAGAACTGTGGTTATTAGCAACTATACTACCAAGTGTCCGTCTGTCCCTGTTGGAGAGCTTTGACTTGCGGCCACAGTTAGTGATGTTACGTATGATACCGAACCTCCGACGCGTGTGTCGGGTACCTAGGGCAGTTTCTACTGAAGCCTCGCAGCGAAGCTTGTATCACTTTCAGAGAAGCACGTGATCGATGAGAAACGAGGCCTCGGGTTAGTACCATGTGATCGATTTGTTCGGTTAGGATTTGGGGTTTTGAATTGTAGATATGAAGAAGCGATACCCCCCTTACTTTGTGGGTTGTCATTGGTTGGTTGTTGCGGAGAGTGCTGAGAGTTGGTTATTATTGCTATTGAGAGTTTTTGGAGGCTATTTAAAAAAATTATAATTGTTGGCTACAGTTTGTATAAAAAACTTTTTTTTTTTTTTTCAGTTTTGTAGAAACACTCCCAGTTCCCATACTTTTACTGCTCACTTGAACCCCACATACATTTTGTCCCTCCTTTATTTCAATCTTCCTGTTTTTTTTTCTTTTTTTTTCATTTTCAAACTTAATATAATATTAGCCTATTACATATATTATTTTATAATATCGTAGTAGGAAACAAATCTAGCCTAATGACTAGGGGTGTAACGGTACACAAGTCACGGTTCGGTACGTACCTCGGTTTTGAAGTCACGCTTCGGTAACAGTGCATAATTGCTGCGTTGTGGATCGTCTAGGCTACGCTCTGACTCAGATAAGCGTATCTTTTTTTGCATTGCTTTCAGATGTTGTTAGTTAATTGAACAGATTGGAGTCACTCGGTAGCTTAGTTTATTTTAGTTTATTTTTATTGTTTGCAGTCAGTCGGTAGCTTGCTCGCTGTAATTGGGGCAGCTACCTGTCTTTTGTGTTGCTAATTAGAACTCCTCTTAAGCAGACACACGCTGCTAATTAGCATTAGCATTAAAATGAATAGGAATCGCCTCTGTAGATGCTTTTGTAATTGTGGTTTAGATGCTTCAAAGTAGAGATGTCCCAATACCACTTTTTCACTTCCGATACCGCAGCTTTGGCTATCTGCCGATACCGATATCACTCCGATACTTTGTTTTACTCTTGAACAAATAATAATAATAATAACATATATGGAAGCACTTTTCTCGTGATGGCCAATTAGCCACCTAAAAACATCTCACTGAAATGGAGAACAAACAAGTACTTCCCCAGTATATAGTCCACAACAACAGTTGGTTATGAAAGACTGCCACCCTTTATTCAAACACTACAAAAAAAACAGGTACTGCAGTACTTAAAGCGACCAACAGGTTTAAAGTTAAAACAATTTAAACAGCAGCATTCAGCATTGTAACTTACAGTTTCATCATTTTTATGTGGGCGACCTCATTCACAATTGAACCCCTCGGAGATGACGTAGCACATCTAACATTATGTTTACTCCTAGGTAAAAAGCTAACGCTAGTTAACATCAACGTTGCCCTTATTTTGGTGTTAATAGCTACCATAACTGAAAAAGGAAATTAGCTACACAATGGTGGCCAATTGATTTAAAATATATCAAAATCAAAATCTATGTAGCTGGTTTCCGTGGTCTAACAATGTAACGTTAATCGCATCCTTAGCTTTGGCTATCCGTAACGGACGTCAGCTGTATAGCTCTATCTAAAAAGGGACACAATAAATTAAACTTTAAAAGAAGGAAAGAAAATCACTGTTCTCTAACAAACATGTTATTCCCGCAATTTGTTAGTGGGAAGCCAAGTCCCAAGTAATGTTACCCAAACACCTGTTGCTGCTGTCTGCAACTACCGCTCTGGCTTGAGCCATTTAATTTGAACAGTAAATTTAATCTCACCTCAAATGTAATGTCCACTTCCGTAGCGTGAAATCAATACTGTGCTGTTGTAACTAGGCATTTTTAAGCCAAAGCGAGCGCATCTAACGTTAGCTGCCTAGTTACCACTTAGCTACTGTGCTGAAACCTGACTTATTTGGACGTTTGGTTAGCTTACTAATATAAAAGACCATATGTTAGTGTTTGCAGATCTATTTTTAAAACGTTAACATTCGCTAACGTCGAATAACATTACCGTTACCAGACTCCATCTCTTAAACAAACCGATGATAATAATGTCTTCATGAATGAGATATGGTTTGCTATTTGCCAAGCCAGCTAGTCCCTCTGCTGATATCTGTTCCGTTAGCTACCACAGTGACAGTGGAAACCTATAGAATAACTTATTTTCCCGAAAGGGAACTTCAGTTGTAGCCACCAGCAACAACAAAAAAGACATAGACAGTGGGGCTGACCCACGACACACAAACAAACATATAAAATGCCAATATATATATATATACAGCCAAATGTCATGATTAAAATAGCCCCCGCTGTCCCGAGATGTCCAATGTCATCAACCAGTCCAACACACAAACTCCGCCTCTGCGCCTCCACGACTTTCCTCCATAGGCTACGCGCAGTGTTGCGGTCTCAAAACCGAAACGGAGCTCAGCCCTCCCAGTCGCCGCCTCACTCCTCCCCCGCATTATCTTCTGGTTGCCTTTTGAAGATTGCCCCGCAGTCCCGAATCAGTCCTGACATCTTCAACTCCGGTGAAGAGCGATGGTAAACTCCGGACATTTCCGAGCATAATGCGAATGCGTCTCCAATTCGTCAATATTATAAAAACGAGCAGCAGGAGTGCCCCGAAAAATCTCCAGTCCTCTTCCCCGTCCCACAACAGACACACAGCGCATGAAAAAAACAAAAGACAAACGCCCGACACAACAAAACACATTCAAATTAACAAACACGAATACGGGAGACAGCTGGACTACATGTCGCCATTACAGCGCCAGGTGACGTCACCCTAGCAATCTAGTTATTTAGCTATAGTTATAATTATAAATTATAATTTAGCTATCTAGGAAATGAGACAGCATGCTGTGATGGAAATAATGCTGCCTAGCATCATAAAAAGTCTTCAAAGTTAAAGCCATTTTTCAGGAGGTGTTTCTGATATTTTGTCTATTTGTTTTTTGTATTCATCGCCCTTTCTCTATTATATTTCTTGGTATAAATGTCTGTTGGTAAATTTGAATGTTTCTAGCAGCATCAAACAATTTAAAACCTGCACGCCCTACATTTTCTAAAGTAAACTTGAAAACCAAGTATAAACAACCTTTCTGGAGTGTAATTTTTCATCAACTGTTTGAAACATTTATTGAAATGTGTTCTTTTGCAATTTTTGTTATTTAACATTTAAAGTTTGAATGGCCACATTCTCTTAGGATGAAAAACACAGGGCCAAGTTACATGAAATAATTTAGGAAAGATTGGTTAGCCTTGTGTAACGTTAGCCTTGTGTAAAGATTCGTGACAACACTGCCGAATACAGAGTTTCTAAGTGTCACTATTGTCCCGTAGCAAGTCCATTTAACAAGCAACACCCCACCCAGTCTCGTCGGCAACTAGGGCTGCACAATCAATTGTATATTAATCGCAATTACGATTTTTGCCGCTGCGAAATTATAAAGGCCAAAGGCCACGATTACTGCATCCCATTTAGCAATCCTGTTGTGTTTAACTGCGCTAATTAGCGCATGAGCGCTGTAACCAATCAGATATTTCATTTGAGTGCACAGGTGAGGCATTCGCGTGGTCTTAACCAAGGCCTGGCTAGACTTGAAAAATGCGTACCATTCAAACTGACAGTGAAAATGTTTACCAAGCCGAGTACCAAAAAAACGGCCGTAAAATCGATGATGCAAATCAAACGCAAATACTTGTGGCAGTGCCTCAATGAAACGCAACCAATTTATTCTACCACATGAAATTCAATCACAAGTTGCGGTAGGCTACGAGAGAATAAGCTTTTAAATGCGCAACAATTCTGTAAGTTGAGTGTTCGTAATATCCCAGCATGATACTTATTTCCGGGTTTTCGCTGATAATAGTAGGCTATGGAGGATATTTTTTGCGTAATGTTACTGCATGTCACTAAACAGCAGGCTATGCAGTAAGCAGTATATACAGTATGCTAATACACAGGACGCAGTAGATATGGTTCTGGTTTGGACACAGCCCAGTATTGGTGCCTAGACTGTTCTTTCTTTGACAGACAACCATTACGGGTTCACTACATAGCGTATCCTCGTATCCAGCAGGCTCTCGAAGGCAAACACAGATAACCCAAACCATCGCATTTTGTTTATCAAAAGACGTGACTCCGATTAACACTATGTGAAGGTTTTAAAAAAAAAAAGATCAACATCCTGGACAAGAGAGCCTACGTCATCCCCTCCCGCAATCAGTCTTCCAATTTCCAAAGTTGCGATATAGGCTAATGTTGGCTTTTGTTTGTACACTGGCTGTATACTGTTTGTGTGTGAATAAAAAATTAAAAAATTCCACAGTTACCTTCACTTAACAAAAAAAACAAAAAAAACAATGTTTGTACGTATGGTCCAGTCTGATTTATTGTTAAAATTGAGAAATATTTAGGCTAGATTTCTTTGTTTAAACTATACAAGTATTTTATTGTAATTCCATTAATCGCAGTTAATAATCGCAATCGCAGTATCAAAGACAATAATCAAAATTATAATCTTTCTCAATCATGCAGCCCTACCTGCAATTATACCTACCCATGCGTGACATAGTGGACAATAGCGTCTCTGTGTCAGTTATATTTCTTCATTACATAAAATTTGTATTTCGTCATGGCAACAAGCTCTTACTAGCTAACCTTTTTGTTTTTACATTAAAATCAGCAAACAATTCAGACCTAAGCCAACAAAGTGAGGTGAGTTCGCTGATAAATCACGTAAGTGCTTAGAAACGATGAAAATTCAGAGACCCCGACCGTGGTCTCTCCGGGACAAGGGTCCCGTTATTACTGGGCTTCTGTGCCTTCCCTTCCCGCTGGTACCCACATCTTTGCATTCCTGAGTTACACTGATGTCCAACACGTCTGTAAGTCACTCTGGATAAGAGCGTCTGCCAGACGATTGTAGTGTAATGTAAAGGGTGGAGGACTCCTGTGCCATCTCTTACCTATTTGTGTTTGTACCTACATTATTAGGCTTGAGTATTCTGAAATATTTATATTTAGATTGTATATTGTATAATGTATATTGCATATTGCTAACATTACACAGAATATCGTGTGTGTGAGCATGTGACGGTATAATGTATTTATGCATTTCATGTAATTCTTGTATAGTGTGCATCTGCCTTTTAAACTGGATGTGTATGCCCACATGCATTTCCCCTTGGGTGATAATAGTTTACTCAACTCAATTCGACCATAACCTAACCATAACCTAACCATAACCTAACTCCCTGAAAGCATATGAATATAGTTTTATATTAATGGGAGCCTTTGGTTCTGTTTTCAGGCAGACGGAGCGATGACCCAAAGTCACCAGACTATGTGCCCTCGTGGTTTGCGCACACGACGACGGCAGAGAAAGAACGGTCAATGGCGGCCATGAGGAGATACCGGCGGTACCAAGGGTAATACCCCTTCCTCCATAAATCTCATGCTACAATGATCCCACATTCAGTGTAATTATTTCTGAAAAGTTGTGTTTGTCACGTCCCAAAAGCCAACCTGCGTTTCAATAACCAGGTGTACAGTACGGGACGTAACACTAAGCCACGTTAAACGATGACCACAACCCAAAAGGAAGACCGGAGAAGCACGCAGTGGTATAGAAAAGGGTGAACGGATGTTTATTAATATAAACGCATAAGTAAGCTATTCTCTAGTTAAAAACATGAAAGTCTTTACAAGACAAAAGCAGGCTGCAAGGTCTCACCGGGCAGCCAGCATGAAGGTCCAGAGCCAGGTCGATGGGAGGGGTCTTCTCTTCCCAGGTCCGTCACAAGTCCGCTTCCGATGTTCAAAACAGGAACCAAACCGTTACTGTCTCTGGGCTACAACCTGCAGGATGTTCCCAAAATAGTCTTGGCTAATAACAACAGCAAGACGGTAGTCAGCGTTTTACGGAAAACGAAGTTGTCATGAGAATGGTGCTACTGGGAACTGAAGGAACTCAGGTGGGGACCAACTATATATTGTCCCGCATCTTTTCAATCCCGCTGCTCCGCGACGGACCTCGGCGTCCCCGGCTACGGGCATCTCCTGACGAAGGTTGCCAGGCAACGGCTTGCGTCCTTCCGCCAGCGCAGCTCCCAGGATTTCCACGCAGGACCATGACGTCAGCAGCTCCACCTGCAGGGGGTACACAGACAAACGCAGCGGCCCAAAGCCAAGCAAACACAAAGCGGGGGAAACGGAAAGCAGAGGAACGTAACATATTTTAAAAAAAATTAAAAAAATGAAACACAAAGTATCTTTGTAGGTTAACAATAAGAAGACAAAATGGTAATTTCATTTTTTGATGTAAGAGAAAGCACAAACGTATGAGAAATTTACTTTACAGATGGCAATATTCTGACCCACAAACACAGGTTCCTTTAAATAAATTAATAAAAAACCATGGATTTTTTTAAAGGCCCCACACAACAGAAGTCAGATCACATTTTTCCTAATGCTTTTCAGAAGGCTTCCTCGTGAAACCGGACGTTGAAAAATACTTTTTTTATTTTAATTTTTTTTAATGGGCGGGGTGTCGCGGTGGCTGGCTAGTTTGCTTCTGGATAGCAGTGCTCAAAAGAAAGCGAGCCAAAATGGATGACATTGTGTCTCAAATTGAGGATCACTCTCCTCCTCCATTCCCCTCTGTTGAGGAGGAGGAGGAAGCGTCGTTTCTGTGGGACAACGAGGGGCAGGAGGATGAGAGCGATGAGGGAGATGAGGGTGGTACCGGGAGGGAGATCACTACGAGTATGGGGGCGGCTTCGCTCCATTGCGACCCTATATGTTTGAGCCACCCCCTGTTACTGCTGCTGCCGGAGCTGCCTAAAAAGGCGGTCTGCCCCCAGAGAGAATCTTGATGTTTCTGAATGGTATGATAACAGTCGTATGTAACATCAACATCATTAATAAATATTTGCCTAGAATCCGGAATCCTGTTTTGGATCAGCTAGCCTAGCGTAGCGGTAACGTTAGTAAAAGAAAGCAGACACGCCCAAACTTTATTTGCAGACGTGCCTAAGTTGCCTCGAACGACAGAAATGAACGAAAAACAGCCATTATACATAAGAATTTCAGCTCAGCTAACATTATTAGCCTACTGTTACTTCTCCTAGGCACCTGCCTCAGTTTCAGACCAACTTCAGTGGCTCTGCTGGTGGTTGACGGCGATGAAAGTTAACCCACTCAGTCTCACACTGACATGCAACCTCTCTCTTTTCTGGCTGCATAGCAAGATGATACACAAGGAGTTATAGCTAACTTTGCTATTTCCGATGGTGAATTAAATATAAAGTTATACAGAAATGCTAATTAGTTACTTCATTTCAAAGGGAGTGAGGGACCATTGTAGTGGATGGTGGGAATGACCCAATCAGTGAGGGAGTAGAAGCTCCCCAATCCCATCTGGACAGCAATTGCATTCGTGAATAAATAATTCTCTAAATGCAAATTACAGATACTTGAGCTCGAGCAGATTGCAGCCTCCTTCATGTGGCCAAATTCTAGCCATTTTTTCCGTAGCCATGCGTTTGTGGGGAAACTAAATAGCGTGTGAGGACTCTCACACCCAAACAAGCACTTTCGTTCGCAGTTTGCCCTCACTGACACTTACACTAACTTGCTACTGTGAGCAACCTAAGTTACTCTAAGCTAGCTGTCACTCACATTGACGTTGAGGACAAGTTGAAAATCGAGCAATGTAATTGGAGGAAAAACTTTTTTCCACTGCCTGCCAGTACAGGTACGCGTCACCAAAACGTCACACAGCCGTTTACAGGAAGAAGTGAGGGAAATATTTAGCAATTTATTTTGGTCTGCATCATGTCCTTGAAGTAATTAAACTATTTTCATCACTTAAAAGGGGTAAATTTTCATTGTGTGGGGCCTTTAATTTCAGAAATTCAGATCAAGCTTGCTCAAGGGTACGATGGTAGGGGACCATCTGGGACTTATACTAGTATTAACCTAGTTACGGTAACTAGTTACAGGTCGAGTTCAATAACTTCGAATGCTGCCTTTCTGTGCAATATCACCTGGTGTTTCCCGTTTTAATATATGAATGTATATCAATCAGAGTTTGCATGCATCGTTCAATTATAGGAGTGTTAGGTCATAGTGGTAGGTCTATGCTAAAGCTTTCTGTCCATGGTGTTTGTTAATGGTGTTTTGTTCATGGATTGAAAACCCTAGTGTTCGCATAAGGAAGGCTGATACCAGGAAGATGTCTGCAGTGGAGCAAGCTGCGCTGGACTGTTTCAAAACTGGACTCCTACCAAGCAGCTCCGACCGCCATGTCTACTCGTGCTTTCCGTCTCTGTGCCAGGAGTATGTGAGGAGGAATCTTATGGAAGGCCAAACTTCCACAAGGTGTGTATTTCCCCATGCACAACGTACTTTTAAAAAAAGATTTTTATTTTAAACCGTTGTCCAGAAACAGAAGGAACATAGACATGAAGGAAAATGAACACCAGCTTGCTTCTGATGCATCGCTATGTTGCAAAACAAGCTTGGAAATGGTTTGATTTCACACTAGCTAATTGCTACATTTTTTCTGGCTTCCCAGGTGAACCGAAGTTACCAACGTGCAAATAAAAAAAATTGTTTATTTTATCTGACACAAATATGCACGGTTTTACAGTACCAACTGTAATTTATCAAACAATTGAATTGGGTTCTGCCTGTATGTCTTTTTATTAATTTATTAGTTTATTTATTTAATTATATTCCTCTGGATAAACCTATTATAATACGCATTGGTTTGCGGGAGACAGGGAGACATGTCAGCCCCAATATTTTCCTATGGATTAATTGCTAGACTAGCTAGTAAGCTTGTGAGACTTGACGTTGGACGACTGAGACTAGGTGGTCCAGCAGTGTCTCTCCCCCAAAGTTGAAACGAAACCTACGCCTAATGCCTGTGGTTACGGTCGGTGACAATTTACCGTTTTTGTCTCTCTTTTCTGTTGTCTGCATATCTGTTTCCTGAAGGAGTTCTGTAACAGCAGCCTATACCAGACCTACTGCTGAGCCCACAAAGGTACAAACCTCGCCAAAGCCAGTGTCATGCTGTCTCTCATTAACTGTAAAGGAACAGGACAGTAACTGTTCTGTGACAAACCTACGATTTTAAAATTGACAGGCTGATTAAAAAAAGGGTACTTTTGATATGTTACATGAATTAACATGTTAATGTTGCGCAGTAGCAATATGAGGTGACAGTAACGGCGTAGGTGTAACATCGTGGCAGCAATGTGATGACCTTCATTTTCAATTGTTCGCAAGTGGGTCAGCTTTCCGAGCGTTCTGCAATGAGACGGACGGCTAACTCTCCTACAGCTGTCGCCTGCGTCAGATCGTAAAGTCGCAACCCCTGACACTGCCTAGATGTTGAGCTTTCAACTGATGCGCGTGTTCGGTTTGTTTGCGTGTTCACGGTTAAAACCAAAAAGCACGCACCTTGAATTAAGCTGTTCTTTGATCAATATTGTTGTTGTTGCTGCTGCTGCTGTAGGTAGCTATGCCATATTTTGTGCCCAGTTTATCTTTAGGATAATGTGAGCCATGTCAAACAAAGTGTTTCCTAGATGATGATATAATCTGATTATTATGATATGTGCAGGTTTTGCTAATCAATACTGTATATTTTAAGTAATGCATCTCTCAACTGAAAAATTAATTGAATGTTCCAGTCTGGGGCCCCATACAGCATAGCTTTGGGGATCATGAAACCTCACAAGCCCTTCCACCAGGACAGTTAATGTATAATAAAAATGTGTTTGAAAAGAACAAAACTTAAAAAATGTGCTGCTTTTAAAAAAATAAAAAAATAAAATAAATAATTAGCCTTCCTTCCCCTCCAGGACAATAGACTCACAGGGGAGAACCCTTACCTCAAAACCTGGCTGAGACACGACTATGACCCTCTAAAAAAAGCCCAGAAACCGGAAAAGTCGTCCCAACTATCTGCCAATGGGTAACTAGCTCATTCAGCTATTCAGAATCTCATAAAATATCATTGTGATCTTGGTAAAATGCAGGTGCTAGCTAGCTAATCCGCTATGCTCTTTGCAAAGAAAAGTCAGGGTCCTATTTTGATTTGATATTTTACTTTTAAATTTTTCATTTACTGTATTATTGTTTTTTTTTTTTGTTTTTTTTTTCCGGTTTACCAATTGGGGGGGGGGGGGGGAATTGGTGGAAAAATTAGCATAATGTCAAAACAGGTTTTACTCGCTGGTACACAGTTGTATAATGTCACCAGCTTTCATTTGTGGGTGTTTACATCCATATCAGATGAACTATGTAGCAATTGTCGCCCTTTTTATACATAGTGCCCCCCCCGCCCCCCCCCCCCCCCCCCCCCCAATCCAATTGATCATGCCTTTCACTTGCTGAAGACCAGACTGAAGGTAAAAAAAAGTCCCTAAAACAAGCAAGAACTGAAGATGGCTGCAGTACAGGCCTGGCAGAGCCATCACCGGGGAACATACCAACTTTAGGCAGTCATTGATTGCAAAGGATTTGCAACCAAGTATTAAATATGGTGGCTTCATTTAAGTTTATGTGAATTTGTCCAGTTACTTTTGGTCCCCTAAAAATTGGCGGCTATGTATAAAAAGGACTACAATTCCTGCACTGTTCACCCGATATGGACGTACACACCCTCAAATTAAATCTGAAAGGTCTGCACTTTAACCTCGTAGCCACTGTTCCATTTCAAATCCAACGTGCTGGAGTGAGACGACTGTGAAATGTCTGATATGAAGATTTGGCACTCTTGTGGCCTGCTACATGGGGCAGTTTCAGCCACGCACAACTGATGGTACAGTGACCTCTGACGTTCACCGAAATTGCGTCTGTTTTGAAGGATGCTCAACATTCGATCAGTCGACGAGATTAAATTACACCCAACCCGTTTCCACGAAGACTACTGTGCCCCAGAGGTATGTTAGAAACGGCGGCTGCTTGCTGCGATTGCCGTGCTCTGGTCACACTGTTCGATTTTCTGCACTTAGGCAGTCGGCAGGAGTCCCCTTCCTGCCAAATTGTGCGAATGTACTGTTGGTCTTTGGTCGTTGACATTGCTGTGTGTGCTTATAAACGGCTCCTTTCGCGTTTATTTTTCAGAGTGTCCAGTGGGGTAAGGGCGTCTGGAAGAAGGTACAGTGGAGACTGATGGCTCATTCTTGTAACCTGTTTACTTCGTTGTCCCCCCCCCCTTCATTCTTTATTCTTCTGTCTCTCCTTCCATGTCTTTCATTATTTATCTTTACTTTTTTCCTCTTTTCTTAAAATTATAGACTTTTTAAATGATTATTATTATTATTAATAATAATAATAATAATAATAATAATAGATTTTTGATTCCTAAGCACTGGGGTTGTGAGCTCTGATTTCTCTACAAACGTTTAACACAGTGCATCTGGTGCTTGCTGCGCATTGCGTGCTGTATTAGTGTATTACTGTATTACTGCGATGTCCACGGGAAATGAACAAATTAATTAATGAATGTCCCCGTGAGAAGAGCCGCGACGGACGGACGGACAGACGGACGCCTCAGCCCACCAGCTGAGCAGCGGCGCAGCCGCCGTGTTTCTCGAGCGCGCATCGTGTGTAGCTGCGCAGATGGACTGCGCCTGCTGACTGAACCCGCCTTAATGAGCAGCAGTCAGACCCTGGCGCAGTCGGCGCTAGATATCAGGCCAGAGGCTGCGTCCACATGCAGGAACTGCGTCTGAATGGGGAAAAGGCACTCTGCCGTTTAGTTTTTTCTTTTTTTTTTGATATGCTGCTTCTATTTATTCCTGTTCTTCAGGAGAATTGCGAGAATTCCATGAACTCCAAGTTCTCCATCAAGGTAAGATTCCTCCACTTCTCCACTAATGTACATCAGGGGCGGGACGTGGCACTTTGACCGCCAGGTTTCGCCCTTGACGAATACTACATGGTTTACGGTAATTTTCAGTCCCCGTAACCCCGCCCCTCCTGTGATTCGCCAGGTCACTGCCAAGTGGGAGTGGCTGAGCGTGGACCTTCGGGGGCCCCTCCCCGAGACTCTTGAGGGCCGCAGGTTCCTGCTGATCGTGATGGACCTTTACTCCAAGTGGGCGGAGGTGTACCCCATGAGAACGAGCTCTGCGCGGGAGGTGGCGCTGAACATCCGTAACCTGGTGTGCCAGCTGGGTCTACCCCACGCGCTCTTCTCACATTTGAGCAAGCCCTTCATCAAAGCGGTAAGAGCCTCTGTGTGTGTGTGTGTGTGTGTGTGTACGGAAGAATGATGTACTTAACATTGTTTATGCATTCCCTTATCAACTTTTCAATGCAACACAAAAAGACATATAAATCTCACAATGCTAAAAACCGTATCAATGGATTGCAATCCGTATTGATAAGCCCCTGAAAATGCTGTAACCGAAAGTTTGTTATGAAATGAAGTGGCTAAATCATTGTTAAATGTGTCTAAATGGGGGGGTGGGGGGGGGGGTGGCGGCGGCAGGTGTCACTCTGCTCACGTCTTGGCCGTGCTTTAGGTGAACAAGGCCCTGAGCATCTACATGGCCATGGAGGACTGCTCTCTCGTGGTCTACCACCCACAGGCTTGCAGTCTGGATCCTGCCACACACACTGGTGTTAGCAGGTGAGCTGCGTTTCGTTTGCCGCACTTCATGTGTTGCACAGGTTTTTAGTTTAACCAATTATACCTTTGTTTGTGTGTGTGTGTGTGTGTGTGTGTGTGTGTGTGTGTGTGTGTGTGTGTGTGTGTGTGTGTGTGTGTGTGTGTGTGTGTGTGTGTGTGTGTGTGTGTGTGTGTGTGTGTGTGTGTGTGTGTGTGTGTGTGTGTGTGTGTGTGTGTGTGTGTGATACTGTTTTATGTGGTTTGCCTGGCTGCGTGCGTGCGTCTGTTGGGTGGAGTGATACCGTTTTATGTGGTTTGCCTGGCTCTGTGTGTGTGTGCAAGCTGTGCAAACTGTAAGCGCCCAGTTTATCAGAGGAGTTGCTCTCGCAAGGCCTTTATAACTTTCGGGGTTCAACACCAGACTGCAGGGCGTCGGCACACCAAAGTCTTACCAGGTTTCCCGGTAGCGCGTATTCTAATTTCAACACAAACGTACAAGACCACACAACAGAAAATGGACGGCGCTATGCCAGGTCAGGCCGGCTCTGCAGGCCCCCAGGCCATGATAGCCTGGACCAGTTCTGCAGTAGGAAAGACTGTGTGGGGGAAACGGTCCGCAAGCATCTCTACCAGATATAGTAACTGTGTGTGCGTGTGCGTGTGTGCGTGTGTGTGTGTGTGTGTGTGTGTGTGTGTGCGTGTGTGCGTGTGTGCGCGTGTTGTCTTTGGCGGTCAGCATGGTGACCAAGCTGGTGGAGGACCACAAGGAGAGCTGGGACCTGCACCTCCACACTTACCTGTTTGCCCTGCGGATCAAACGGCACCCCAACACTGGGAAAAGCCCCTTCTACTCCCTGTACCGCAGGGATCCCCAAGAAGACTCCTCCGATGCACCCCAAAAGCTGGTCCGTGAAGTCTCAGTAAATCTTGTTTTTGAATGTGACTGTTTTAACTCAACCAGTTAAACTGTTAAATGTTGGCTCAATAATTAACGCTGTTCGTAGAGGAGCTCGGCAGCAATAGGCAGTATTTTACGTAACGAGCATGGAAATAAGGTTCAGGAATGTGATGCCTTCTGTCCATAGTAGGCGTTGTGTAATAGTTGGTGCGCTCCAAAACCCCGTGCCGGTACGCCATTTTGTGCCGTGTGGCGTGGTTTCCACTCCATTTAAAAACGGCACTCGAATCGGCACATGCCGCTTGTGCCTGTGAACTTTTGGCAAAGACGACTTGCCAGTAATCATCACGTGGAACAAAGCACGATAGACATTTGGAGGCTGCCACAAAACACGTGACTGCTGCCGCCGCCGGCTGACGGATTCCACTCCATTTAAGCGGCTTTCTTTGCCCTTGCTGCTTGGTAATCAGCGGCAAAACTGGCACGGGGTTTTGGAGCACACCCACTGTTTCAACCAGATTTTCCCCACGCTATGAGGGTGAAATATTCAGTGACTGAGTGACTGAGTGACTGAGTGACTGAGTGACTGAGTGACTGAGTGACTGAGTGACTGAGTGACTGAGTGACTGAGTGACTGAGTGACTGAGTGACTGCTTCCTTCCAGGTGGGCCTCAGCGATGACCACCCAATTAGCAGAATCCTGGTGTCCCCGCCCCTGGATGTCACACAAGAACCCCTCCCCTCAAGTGAGTGTGTGACATCATCACGGAATTACTCCGCTCATTGCTCAGCTCTGGCACCCAGCGTGTAACATAGCAACAGTAACTGCCAATCTTCATTTGCTTTTTATGAAATGAAATATTAGTTGCATTAATTTTGCCGCTGTTATGTACACAATGCAACTTGTGTTTTAAAATTGTTGAACACAGGTTGTTTCAGCTTGATTGCTTTTTTTATTTTGGTTGTGAATTTTTTTGTTCACTGCGGAGACCTATAATATATAGGCCACAAGCACGTAATTCTGAGTGGCTTGTGTGCGATGTTTCTTTTAAGTGGCAGATGTGTACGTACATATAACCCTTTCTTTAAGGGGCTCATACTTGCTTGCAGGCTCTGGTGGCTATAGATACTGTTGTCATAGTGAGTACAAACCACTCAGATACAATAATAAGAGAAATTATAGCCTGACAGGCTAAGATTTTGTAGTTTGGAGGCTTTTTTTGTGTGTTTTATCTGGAACACATGCTTTGTAGATTTTCACAGTTTGACCAAACATAGCCTTAGTCTAAAAGAAGCTGTGTGCATGCAAGTGAACAGTATTGACTGTTCAGTCCTTTTCACAGTCCTCTCAGTACTGCCTTTGTTGTAATATGAGGCATGGGAGTGATTTCTGCTTGCGGTATTCTTGTGAGTTATTGTGATCGCTTTGCACAAAGTGTTTCACAAATTCACCGGAGGACCCTGTCATTACATTACAGCCATTTGGCAGAAACTTTCATCCAGAGCGACTTACAAAACGTTTGGATTTGTCGAATAGATATTGAAAGTATTTAGGACTTTTCAAAGTGTCGAAAATGTTTTGTCTTAGCCGGCAGCCTAAATAGGGGTTTTGTGGTAAGGCGTTCACCTCTGTTAGCATCCTGGCTAATATTGATTTTCTGTGAGAAAATGTACCAGAAAGTGACCTGTCAGAAGTAAGTGTTCAATCCCTTTGTGTGTAATTTCACTTCCGCACAGAAGGTGGCAGTGTAGTGCTGGTGTTCGGGGACTGGGCTTCCATCTGGGAGACTTTAAAGTTCAAATCATATGTGGGAATCTGCTGTTGTCCCCTTGATAAAGTACTTAACCCCTTAGCAGTTTAGTGGCCCCCTAAAAAATATATAGGGTGCCTAGGACTTTTGCACAGTAATGTGTATATATATATATTTTTTAATCAAATTATTTTATTTTTTTTCTTTGAATAATTTTAACCTAAATTAAAGATGAGTTTTCATATTTTGAGTGTAAGGTCATGCTGATAAACAACAGACATTTTTTATAGCCTTTTTTGCTCATATTTTCTAGGGTTCCCAATAATTCTGGTGGGCACTGTGCTTGTATCCGTTTCCTTTGTCATTAAAACCCATTTTTAACCACTCCACAGATTTCATGTTAGCAAACTATAGCGTTGGCAAGTCAGTTAGGACATCTACTTTGTGCATGACACAAGCAATGTTTCCAACAATTGTTGAAAGAGATTATTTCACTTACTTCACTATCACAATTCCAGTGGGTCAGACGTTTACATAGACTAAGTTGACTGCGCCTTTAAACAGCTTGGAAAATTACAGAAAATGATGTCATGGCTTTAGAAACTTCTGATAGGCTAATTGATATTATTTGAGTCAATTGGAGGTGTACCTGTGGATGTATTTTAAGGCCTACCTTCAAACTCGGTGCCTCTTTGCTTGACATCATGGGAAAATCAAAAGAAATCAGCCAAGACTTCAGAAAGAAAATTGTGGACCTGCACAAGTCTGGTTCATCCTTGGGAGAATTTTCCAAACGCCTGAAGGTACCATGTTCATCTGTACAAACAATAGTACACAAGTATAAACACCATGGGACCACGCAGCCATCATACCGCTCAGGAAGGAGACATGTTCTGTCTCCTAGAGATGAACATGCTTTGGTGCGAAAAGTGCAAATCAATCCCAGAAAAACGGCAAAGGACCTTGTGAAGATGCTGGAGGGAACAGGTACAAAAGTATCTATATCCACAGTAAAACGAGTCCTATATCGACATAACCTGAAAGGCTGCTCAGCAAGGAAGAAGCCGCTACTCCAAAACCGACATAAAAAAGCCAGACTACAGTTTGCAGCCGCACATGGGGACAAAGGTCTTACTTTTTTGAGATATATCCTCTCGTCTGATGAAACAAAAATTTAACTCTTTGGCCATAATGACCATCATTCTGTTTGGAGGAAAAAGGGTGAGGCTTGCAAGCTGAAGAACACCATCCCATCCGTGAAGCAGGGGGGTGGCAGCATCATGTTGTGGGGGTGCTTTGGTGCAGGAGGGACTGGTGCACTTCATAAAATAGATGGCATCATGAGGAAGGAAAATTATGTGGATATATTGAAGCAACATCTCGACATCAGCCATGAAGTTAAAGCTTAGTCGCAAATGGCTCTTCCAAATAGACAATGACCCAAAGCATACTTCCAAGGTTGTGGCAAAATGGCTTAAGGACAACAAAGTCAAGGTATTGGAGTGGCCATCACAAAGTCCTGACCTGAATCCAATTGAAAATTTGTGGGCAGAACTGAAAAAGCGTGTGCGAGCAAGGAGGCTTACAAAACTGACTCAGTTACACCAGTTCTGTCAGGAGGAATGGGCTAAAATTCCAGCAACTTATTGTGAGAAGCTTGTGGAAGGCTACCCGAAACGTTTGACCCAAGTTAAACAATTTAAAGGCAATGCTACCAAATACTAACAGAGTGTAAGTAAACTTCTGACCCACTGGAAATGTGATAAAAGCTGAAATAAATCATTCTACTATTATTCTGACATTTCACATTCTTAAAATAAAAGTTGTGATCCTAACTGACCTAAGACAGGGAAAACTGTTTACTAGGATTAAATGTCAGGAATTGTGAAATTTGAGTGAGTTTAAATGGATTTGGCGTGTGTGTGTAAACTTTCGACTTCAACTGTACTTGAATGGCGGGTTTTCATTATGATAAAAAAACAAAAACATTTTTGTTGTATTAGTTTTTAGCATTTCAAAATACTAATTTAATTTATTCCTTTTTTTTCAGGCTCTCCTGCTGCCCCCTCGTCCTCACTCCCGCCTCCATCCAGCGAGGCACTGAAGTCAGACAAGCCCACGCTGGTGTGCGTGGCTCAGATGTTGGTTGGATTCGCTAACGGGAGTCCAGTTACTAATGGGGTTTTCCTTTTACCGGCACCCCGGAACAGCAACCCGACAAAATCTTTGGTTTAAGAGTGGATTACCGACCGTGTCTTTATCCGTCTGTTCCAAAACCTCAGAGAAAAGTAAGGAAAAGTCTGATTAAAACTTTCACGTATCAAACGTTTTCATCTCACTTTGTATCTGCAATCGTTTTGCTATGTTCTGATGTGTTGACTGAAGTATCCTAAATAAATGTAAATTAATTGTTTTTTAAACATTGGTATTCTATCAAGATTAAATGTAGCTTATTCAATGTGTTTGTGTGGAGTGAGTTTTGCTTCTTTTATTTTAATTTTATTTTTTTCCTCCCTTCCCAGCAACTGCCCGCTTATAACGTTATGGAAATTTTTGAATGACGCTGTGTATTTGCTGTGGAGAGGGCTGTTTGAAGCGGTTTGTGTTTGAGTCAGCTACTGAACCTGAGACACACCTGCAGGATTTACACACTTTATTTATAGCGCCATGCAAATGCGGGAGAGATTTTAGATCCTTTCACAATTCCGAAGCACAGCCCCATGTCTGTTTATAGACCTGCAGGTGAGAGGGGGGCTGAACCAGAGTGCACGTAATGTTACTGTAATGTTGCAGCAACATTGCAATATCAGTACAGCTTATGATAATGCCATCAGTTTCAGGAAAGTATGGGAAATGGGGATTACTATAAATAACATTCTATGAATGTTTATCTTACGTTGCAGAAAGTCATCACATCTGCAAAAGCAAAGTCACTTGAATGCTGTCTGGTGACATAACGTAGCAGATAGTGCTTCTTGGTGTTTTTCTTGTGTTCATCATATTATTGTGGTTTCAAAAATAACAAGAACATACACTTACCTCTAATTTTGTTAAATAGATGCAAGTCAACCTGAGCCGTGGTGGTTTCAAGTATGTTGTGACACAATCCCCAGAGTCCCACAGAAACTGCCTGTTGGGAGCTGAATTGAGAAATAAACCTGACATTTATACACACTTCAAGCTGCTTTTAAGGATAGCATCCCTCTCAGAAGATTTTCCTCTCGAAACAGTTTATTTATAGAAGCAGTTTATTCATAGAAGTGGAGTGCATTCAAATGACTGGAATTAGTTAATTTGTGTAAATAAATTGTGTTTCATAAAGAGGTATTGCATAAACGGCATTCAGGATAAAATGTGAATGATTTTAACTGATCAATCAATCAAATTTTGTTTATATATAAAATTTGTCACAATACGCTTCACGGTATAACCTGGCCTAACCCCCCTATGAAAGAAGCCAAAGGTGACGGTGCGAAGATCTCCCTGGATGGCATATTGGAAGAAGCCTTGTGAAGAACCAGACTCCGTAGGGGAGCCAATCTTTCTCTGGCCAGCTCAAGATGTAGGGACAAACACGATCTCAAAAGGCTTATTCATTTAAACAATCACTTAAAGTAGACCTCTGCAAGGAAATGGTCAAATGTATATTTAATGTCATAATGTCATAATGTACCTAGTTAAGTTTTTGCCATCACAGGATTTACATTTGAGATTAGTTTTTTATTTAATTATTATTTAGGGGATGTGAATGTATTTTGTGTTTTCCATCTTTATTGTTATCCTCAACTGATGTAACACTGGATGCTTGTTATTAATGTTAAATAACAATCAAAAAAACTTTTGTTGGGAGGAGAACAGGCTTGTTCATTTAGGTCTAAACGGTGCAGCTAGGCGCGGAGAAGAGACATGATGGAGAGGCGGGCCACTTTAGGAAGGGGACAGTAAAGTGGCCTGTGGGTGCGAACAGGGCTGTATCCCCGCCATCAGGGGCGGGATACAGCTGGGCACGTTGTCCCAGGCCCTCCAAGGGGGAGTGTTCAGCCCAATGTTCTGTCAGCTGTATTACTGGCCCGGGCCCAAGGAATTTCATCCGGCAGCCCTGGATGTGAAGCAGCATGCCCTGGCAGGAGTGTAAGGCTAGATGGTATATTCAGGTGTGAAACAAAATGGCAGCTACAGCCGTACGTGCTTACAAATTCAACGCGCGCACGAACGCACAATCTCACCCATATTCTGGCAGGATGACGCTGTGATCGTTGAGTAGAAGCTGCCTCATCCTGGGACATAATAGCAAACCTCCAGTTGTCTAATACCTGGGTAAGGTTGGAGCACCCTCCAAAGTTGGGGTCTCAAACTCCGGTCCTAAGAGGGCTGCCGTCTCCGGGTTTTTGTGATTTTCTTTCAATAAGCAACCAATTTAGGTCTTTGGAAACAAGGTGTGCAGACTAGCCAATCAATAAACTTAAACTAAGCACATAAGTGCAGGAACACATCAAAAACCAGCAGACAGAGACGCCCTCCAGGATTTGAGTTTGAGATCCCTGCTCTAATATATGCGGGCCATGTGTGAAAGAGGCCTCTGGAAAAACAAGAACAAAGTAGGTATACTTCAAATATTTGCTGTGGGAGTGGAAAAAAGCGATTGAAGCCGGATAAAGACAAATTGTTGTACCCTTTAATGTGAGAGAAACAATTGTAGGATATCCGATACTACACGTTGATATATGATATACACTACACAGAGTGGATGGAGAAAGGGAGATGGTGATTCACTATTAAGTTTGGAGTCCCACTCCAGTATCTGTTGTCTCTTCTTCTGTCTGAAACAGAGAGCCACCAGACACAACAGGGCCAGGAATCTCTTTGTCGTCATTGCCATCATCATCCTGGCTATTACCGCAGTAATAAAACTTTCAAAACGACCCTGTATTACATAAGAGATTAATCACAGCCCAGTATATCCTTAAAGAAGGATACAAATGGTGTGATTTACATGCTAAAATACCCTTGCGGTATGGCCTGTGCAAAATGAGAGTCCTTAAATCTAGGATATCCGGACATTGTAGGAACATCAGAAACAGGAAAAAAAAATTTGTATTGCCCAACATTTTGCAAAGGATAAGCACAATATGTCATCATTATGGTTTATTGAAATAGAACAAGTAAAAACACCTAGGAGAGGGGGTGATATTGACAACATCCTACTGAGCAGAGAAACTTTTTGGATGCATGAACTATACATTAGCACCCAAAGGGCAAAATGAGGATTTTCGTGTGGCCACTTTTCTGTAAATACCTTCTTTAGGAGAGAAAGTTGGTCATGCAATGGTTTGATGGGCTTTTGGTATTTTATTGATTATTTTTCATGTTGAATTGTGGAACTTTGATGGTATGTGTGTTGTGATGTATTCATATTATGGACCAACACAGTAGGCTATTCAGTATTTTGTATGCATTTTGTTAAATTACATGTATAACAAACGTAGTGACCAGAAGGCTCGCACCAGGCAACCCTGGTCCTGGAGTGATGCAGATGTTCCTGCTTTCCTGGTAGTCTATTACTACATAACTGGATTCATTTTAATGAATCAGGTGTAATGAATGCAGGTAACCAACCATGTGCTGGAGACAATCGGCGTTTCACCATTAAGAATATTCAGACAGACCTTTAATCATTCGTCAAACTATTGCGATCAAGCTCAGATGCCGGATCAAAAACCAGAAACGTGCCAACACTCCAGGACCAGGATTGCCTACCCATGCACTAGATACATAATTTAAGGCTTTTAACATGCATAAAACACTACTGCCAAAACGGCGAAATATTCTGGCTTTGTTAGCTACTGGCTGCTGTTGTTCGCAACACGCATTTCAAGACGCCTTTCGCTAGTGTCACATTTTAAAGTGTCCGGGCGGAAACAAAATCATGACCAGTTTCTACCGGGTTATGGGATCATTCCACTGAACTCCAATCATAACTATCAGAGACGCCCCACAGACCCTCCCCCTATCAGTCCTCGTTCCCTCGGTCCTTGCGTGACCCGGAAACCGATATAGGTCCGCCATCTTCATTAAATGCTCCTTGGAGGAGCGAGGAGCGAGGAGAAAGGAAAAGGGAAAAAGGAGAAACGAGAAACGAAAAGGTGGATTCCATCGCAAAGTCTTCCTCAGGGAGAGAAAAGTGCGATTTCATGGTATGTCTTGGTAGGGCCGAATATCGGAGTAAAATCAAACAGGGAAATAAAGGTAACTTATGGCAGGAGGGGCGGGAATGACTAAAGAGGGAAGCTTTACTTTTCAATTCAAGAATCTGTCAAAAATAAAACAATATATTTTCTTTACTGTCGTGAGAAAAGATCAATAGAGTTAAACTAACGAGATTAAGTTTGGGGCACTATGGGTTGAACCGATGTTTAAAGATGGTAAATTAGGGAAACACCCATATGGGCTATGCAAGTGTGGCAGGCCTGAAACAGTTGAACGTGTTAACTTATCGTAAGAAGAATATAAGAAATTTAGGAAAGCGTGGAAGATCTTATTCAAAGATGTTTCAGAATTAAGAGTTTACTCTTTTTCTTTTAAAACTTTGCTTGGTCGAGACAAAAAAGAATCAGCAGCTAATTGAAAGGAAACTTCTGTTTTTTGTATGCTGGATTATATGCACGGATACAAGATGATGATCTGTTGAGTTTTGTTTTTTGTTTGTTGTTGTGTGTGTGTGTGTGTGTGTGTGTGTGTGTGTGTGTGTGTGTGTTTTAAAGGAGCAATATATCATTAAAAACCCCATCTAGTGTCCACGAGAGAGAACTGCAATACCAACCCACAGCAGATTCTATCACAGCCTGCGTCTTTGTGCGCGGTGGTGGTTCATTGTTCAATGTAGTGTGACGGAATATATTTTTTAGCAGGAGCAGATTACACAGATTGCTAGTGCCCAGTCAATATTTTTGTGTTGAAAAGTCGGCGAAACGCCGACATGTATTTCGGTGAAAACCAGGCTACATTTGGTTGAAAACTGTTAAGTCTAGTCGACTAGAACGTAACGTTAGCCAGGCTATATCCTCTGCATTCGAACCAGAATTGTGTGCTTTATTGCTGTCCTTGTTTCAAGAGGGAATCCCCCAAAATACCAGGATGAAATATGCCAACCACACCAAGTGGGATTCGGTTCCAATTTTGCTTAAGAAAGGGGAGAGAGTAATTGTATCCCCCTCACTCCATCGTTTATGATCCCTTCCACCAAGGGGTATAAAATGCAAGCTTTTAGCAAGAAGGGAATCTCACAATGCAATGCTTACACACGGGGGAAAGTGGGCGGTCACGTTTCAGCTATTGGTAGCGCTTCTTATATCGTTTGCGAGGGCAGTTCGAATTCGAATGCAACCATGAGCTATAGCAGTGGTTCCCAAACTCGGTCCTGGAGGACCCCTGAGTATGCTGGTTTTAGTTCTAACCACAATTGCAATCTCAGAATTTTAACAAACTATTTGTTTCTTAACTAGGTGCTTTTCATGTTTAGAGGGTACTCTTAAGCCACATTACGCCAGAAATGGCTATCCATTCCCAGAAAGAATGAAAGTTACTGTGAACATGTGCTATTTTGCAAAAAAATGACATAAAAAGAGGTAACTAAAATTTTTAACTGATTAAAATAAAGACTAAGGTGAATCAATAGGTTCCTAATTGGTGAAAGTGGGGACACATGGCCACTAAAACAAACCATTTGGCAGAAAATGAAGAATTCAAAGACAAAGCAAGCTGCAAGGAGCCAAACTTGCCGTGATAAATTCAATTAAAAAAATTATGAAAGCGCTTAACTCCATTTGTTCAACAAACTAATTAGGAGCATATAGATTCATCTGAGTCTTTAATTTGAGCAGTTAAAAATGTTCTTACCTCTTTTTACATAGCCTAATTGTTTGCAATATAGCACAATAAGCACAATGTCAACACTTTTAATCTACATGGTATAGCTGTATAGCTATTTCTGATGTATTGCTATTTCTGAAATAATGTGGCTTAAGAACGCAAATTATCCCTCTAAGCATGAAAACCACCTAATTAAGAGAAATTTACAGCTTGCTAAAATTCTAGGATGGCAATTGTGGTTGGAAGGAAACCCAGCATACACAGGGGTACCCCAGGACCGAGCTTGAGAACCCCTGATCTATAGTAAGGATAAAATATAGGCTATGTGGATCATTCCGGGTGGAAGTGGACCCGTTTTGACCTTTGACCTCTCAGATCTTTCTGATGTTTGACACGCATAATGTAACCTTGGAGTAATGACCATTTTTATACTTTTGAGGGGAAAAAAAAACACAAGCCATCATTAAGAAAATTAGGTGTCAATTTTCACAAAATCTTTGGCCTACCGTCCTCTACTTTCATGACCTACAGTTTGACAGCTGTAAATGTAAAAACAACATCTTGGTGTCATTGTAATCGAAAAGACTTGCTCTGCAACACGGGACATGTTTGCATACTTTGACTTAATTATTTGCATTCGTTAATTAAGAATGAATATTAATAATCAAATTGTCTCAAGACTTTTAAAGATTTTGCTCAGTTTTTCATATGTTGTTCTATACAGTCCAATGTATACACTTACCACAGAGTGGTATCTTCTGTACTTTTTGCTTTACAGTACAATTACAAGAGGTGGTTGACTGGTTAAAGCAGAGGTGCATAGCTCCTAAAAATGACCTTAGTTTTATTTTCTGACAGCTCTATATGTTGGTTCACTCCTGTACTTGAGCACAGTAAAATCTTTAGGATACACTTACAGTCTGCTGCTGTAGCTGGTGCTTATACAAATGTCAGCTCAAGATATGATTGAACCAATTAAATAATTAAGAGCAGAAGCTGGCACTAAATCCTGAAAAAGGGTTTTATTCGTGAGCAAAAGATGGGTGTGTTACTGGTTCAGTCAGGTTCATTGTTGGAGGTGGTAACCTCAGTATCTGAGGCAGACGTAATCAAAACATGATTTACGGACTGTAAAACATATTTGAAATTGCAAATTCATATAGGCTGCTTTTACTCTGTATCTTTCTGCAAGCTCTTTAGATGTTTTTTTGTTTTAAAAAAAAATTTTTCTACATGAAAAAGTTACCTATAGCAATACAGCTACTTTAATAAAATTATTTTAATTGACCAGCGGTGGGCAGTAGTACGCCTTGAAGTATCGAGAGTGCTGGAAATCGTACAAGAAGAAGAAGAGGACGAGCGAGGAGGCTTCAGTGAGGATACACCAGCGCAGCCTTTGCAGAGGTCTTTTTTTCAGAACGTGTGACGTACAAGTGATCCACCGTTCGCACATCTGCCACAGTTACATGAAGCATGGAGGGAATACCCCTACACAAATGTAAGTGCTTACCTTTCCTTTCCAGTACCGTTTCTTTCCATTTAACCCCTGTGTGCAGAGGCTTAATTTTACCCATTTTCATCCGTTTAAAGCTTTATAACTCCACATATCAATGTAACACAAACACCAATAATGGCTAAAATTAAAGATGACCCTGGTACCATTTATTATCATGCCTTAAATTAATTTATTTTCACAACTCAGATGTAAATTATGGGCAGTGAATGCACAACCCCTGGTGAAAAACAAAGTTCCACCACTCTAGTTTACAGTGAACACCTGAGAGTCCAATATGCGAAGAAGGTTAAACTTTACATTTTTACATCCTGCCTGCATGTGCACAAAATATGAAAGTGATATGTATTACTGCTCAAATCCCATGAGGCTATTTGAAACGGTGTACCTTGGTGTCAAAAAATCCACCCAAAATGGATAATTGTACATCGCAGTAATTCAGGAGCTAATCACCCATTTTTCAACAGATCAACTCTTTTGACTCGTTGGAAATATATTTGCATCTATATCATTAGATCATTTCCAACTTTTGCAGAAGATTAGGGGAATTGTTGTAGGTGTCCAAAAACCTACCCAAACCTTTCCAAACCCATGAAAACCCATGGAAAAGTATGCAAAGTCATCATGTTCTGCTTTAGTGTCCATTTGAAGCACATTATTACGTCTTATTACTTTCTCGTCATAAAAGGTAATTTATTACCAACCAGTCAGATTAACAATGTATGAGAACATGCACACAGTTTACAGCGTCATATGAACTATTACTATTACTACTATAATGATCTCCTAAATAAACATATGCCAGCCCATTATTATACGTCTGATACTGATACTATAACGTCTCTGCATTTGAATGGATCTCTATGGGAATTGGGGGGTGGGACTAGATTTAGCTGTAAATTACACTGGAACAGTATGGAAATGGCTCTAAGTCATCAAGGGTCTGACGTATCAAACAAGCCTTAAATCATCTCACTGCTGCCAGAAATACAGTAGATATGGATGGATAACTTGAAGTGTTTCTTCTCCTGACTTACTTTTCCATAGAGTTCCATAGGAACATTTGTCAGGAGAAACAACCCTTAAAATGATCCATCTATATCTACTGCATATCTGGCAGCAGAGTGATGGTTTGAGGCTTGTTTGATACCTCAGACCCTTGATGACTTACAGCCATTTTGTTCCAGCATAATTTACAGCCAAATCTAGTCCCACCCCCCAATTCCCATAGAGATCCATTCAAATGCAGAGACGTTATAGTATCGCTTGTAAGAGTACCAGAAAATAAGATATCAAGAGTCTTTTGATGTTGTTGGGTCACAGACATCAGGAAGTCATGGCATGCAAAGGATATGCGACCAAATATAAAAAATTTAAAGGCACAGTCAACTTGATGTATGTAAACTTCTGACCCACTGGAATTGTGATATAGTGAATTAAAAGTGAGTAATCTGTCTGTAAACAATTGTTGGAAAGATTACTTCTGTCATGCACAAAGTAGATGTCCTAACTGACTTGCCAACACTATAGTTTGCTAACATGAAATCTGTGGAGTGGTTAAAAATGAGTTTTAATGACTTCAACCTAAGTGTATGTAAACTTCCAACTGCAACTGTATATCCAGAACCTTTCGTGTTTTTTATTGTTGCTGTGATAGTATAACATTTTTTGGTGGTTAAAGAAGAACTGTAACCAACTCCTAAATATATTTAAATATCCAGTATCTTCTACCTGATTCGCTCTCATGTGGATCGCACTGTAGAGTGGTCGATTTGCTTTTATGAAATACGCAAGAACGGTGGCACGTAGGAACTTCGTAGTTTGCCCGATAATAGCCTGATGAAGACGATATGCAGTTTTCCATGGTACCTCGCTTTCTGACGTGGTACAGTACTAGATGTTTGTGATGTAGACCCCAGGGTCTACGCCACTAGGGTCACTGCACAAAGTGGTTAAGGGCTTTAATCTATAATGACAGTCATTCTTTAGGATGTTTGGCCTATGCCCTTTAGGATGTCATGTTTAACCTATGTTCATTGAATGCATTCTGCAAATAACAAAAAAAATAGTTGGCTCTACAATCGCAGCACATGTTTTGCAACAGTTGAAACAGCTTAAAGATAAACACGCAAGCTGCCTTGCGTTCAAAATCGTTTTGTTCTCACTCCTGTATGGAGAAATAATAATGTAATTTCATTTTATTTATGTGTATGTGTTGTCTTTTTCTGATACAATTCATACGTTTTAAGCTAAGCCTACTAAGCTACTATTTTGCATAATATAGTTTTACCAATTAGTTTACTATCTCAGACTGTAAAATGTTCAACCCACTTGATTATTTGCTGTGTTAGAACCCTCATTACATTCTGTTACCATCCATTCCTCCCTCAGTTTAAAGTGGGCCGGCCAAGGATGGGCTCCCCCTCTCTAGCCAGGTTACAAGATTTCTTCCCACTGGGGAGTTTTTACCTCGTTTGCTTTTTTGGGGGTTCAGGCCTGGTTTTTGCTCAATTTCCCTTTTGTTTCTCTGTACGGCGTCTTTGTGACGGTTCTCTGTGAAAAGCGCTATACAAATAAAATTGAATTAAATTCAGTCATTTACCTTACATATTTCATGTCTGAAGTATGGGCTTGTGAAGCCCCTTTACACATGCCATTGTCATTTAGGGCTATACAGGGTCACAGACATTACAGGTTGCCCTTTACTTACAGGTCTGTGATGTCATTTTTACAGGGACAAATCAGCAAACCCGCAGCCTTATCCGGCTGAGGTCTGAAAATGATCACCTCTTCACGGGGAAGAGGCATACAGCCAAAAAAGCATGGGCGTGAGTCATCAATGAAGCTCTATAGTGCATGATAATCATCTGTAACTGACGGATTTTGCACAGGAAAATTGGCAATAAGCCAAAAGAGGGTTACTTTCTGATTTACTTGCATGATTTTCCATAACTGTCCATATTGGATATGCTTGCTTATATGCTCATATTTAGTATCTGACGTGGGTGTTTCCAACATATGATAATCACCGTAAGCTATCCATGAGGAGTAACAGGTAGATAGCCCCTAGTTGTTCGGTTGCTCTTAATAAAACCGCAGTTACTTCGTCATCATAGTTACAGTCGTGTTTGGAGACATTTTAAGGACAAAGTGAGACTGCGGGTGGGGTTAGTCTTTATAGTGTTTTTCTTTGCTGTGTTCCTACATGTCATTGGCTAATGTTGACGGACTCTCCTATGCACCGTGATTCATGTCCCGGTCTGGGCCGTGTGTTAAAGTAACCAATTGTACGCAAGCGATACCTTCTGATGTGCCTACTTTACACGCCTGCCCCTGTACACGGCTAAAACGACAGCCATGTTATGACGTGGCTGTAATTGTTGCGGGGCACTTGGGTATGGGCGTGTGAACGTGCGTTGTTTTCCTCAGGGAAATCCTTCAGCAGATGGGCCTGCTGGGCTACGTGAGCCCCACCCAAGTAGCAAAAAAGTGGGACAATCTGAAGCGAAAATATAAGGTGAGGTTAAATTTGCGCTGCCCAGTGCTCGGCGCCGTGCGACGTTTTTCCTTTGACGCATGTTTCAAGGCGCTCTTATGTAGCGAAACGCAGTTACGCCCTGTTCGGTACGCCCGCGGCTCACCTTGACCTTCGCTTCTTGCCTTGTAGGAGCTCAGAAACCCCACTACAGGGGCGGGGGCAGACAGGGGAGAGACGACAGCAGCCAATTGGCCGTGGTTCGCTCCCATGCACGAGGCCGTGGCGGGGACGCCGTTGATCGATATCCCCGCCCTGTTTGACTCGTGCGTCGCCGCAAACCCGGGGCACGTGGCTGACGGGGCCTCGGACGGCGGCGGCTCGTCTCCTCCCGGGTCCGTGGCGGCCTCTCGTAGCCAGGTGTGGGTGGAGGAGGTGGACGAGGACGAGGAGGCGCAGGAGGAGGACGACCCACAGCCTGGCTCGGGTAGCTTCACGCGGGAGGACGGTGAGCCGTCCACCTCTGCCTGTCCCCCGCCCCCCAAAAGGAGAAGGACCAGTCCGGGAGCCGTTCTCGAATTCCTAAAGGAAGAGGCCGTGCGAGAGGACGAGCGTTTCAGGGCCACACAGGAGAGCACAAATAGGTTCCTGGACCTTTTTGAGCGGATGGTCGATAAAATGTAAATACTCAACCCAAATAGTATTTACTAAACAATTTCTTACTTGAAAATAGAGCTGGACCACTGGCACAGTGCCATTCATTTGTGCATAATGCCCTACTGATGGATTGTTACCTTACAAAAGAAATAAAGACGTTAAAAACATGAACAGTGTCTGTGCATGTAGCCTATAGTTTACACACAAGTTGTTGAGTAACATCAAAACACTCATGTAAACTTTGAACTGGCAAATATGTGTTGGGAATTATACAACACCTTTTCTTAAAGTTAGCCTATTACTACTACATAACTCTGCTGCATATTTATCCGGGTGTCTTTTACTCCACCGACCGTAACGAGTGCTATGTAGGCTATGCCAGACACGAGTTTTGTGAATCTTTGATTTGGAGCCAACTAAAGTGTCATTTTTAATGTGCTCGGATTTTAATTAACAAACACGCTTTCAAGTCCATTGATGAATGACTAGAACCATGACCATTGAGCATGTGGAATGTAGGCCTACTTACAAATTCAATGGTTCTTTGATCTTCATTCACACAGCCGATAGCCGTTTTTGTGCATATATGTATGGGACACTGCACGTCAAACAGCTGACATTTAATTGAGGGGAAATATGTGTGATATTTCACATTTTATTTTCACAACTATCCTGTTCCATGGGAAGAAATCATTGAAGATAATGGTGATAACTTTGCAGTGAAATTCAGCGTCCAATAAAACGGTACATCTCATTTTCTGTGCAAAGACAATGTCTGAGACGGTACGGTACAGAACAGTCCGTTACAAGCCCACTGACGGGTGATACAGCTGTGCAACAGGTCATTAGTAACCGACGTCGCTTCAAACTGACGCTTGACCGAGCGAGGACGTTCCATTCGCCTGACACGTGTTGCCTCGATTCCTCCGTCCTTGTATCTCATACTTGCATCTCGTGCGTCCTCTGTTGGGCAGAGGAAAGGACGCGAGGAAAAGATGCAAGGAGTGTAAATAAGTGACTGGGGTGAGCCCACAGTGTCGCATTCCATTGTGAGACCTGACTAAGGCCCGTGGCGGCCGAAACGTCAGTTTTTATGTCTTAAAGATTTTGTAATAAAGGGGTATAGCTGGAGCAGTGTTGCGGGTCCTACTTTGTCTTTTTTTTTTTTTTTTTTTTCTTAAATGGTAGTGTCCCACCTAGGACTTCAACTGGTAACTTCTGAGTTACAAGTCCAGTTCTGTAACTGTTCTACTGCTGCCCGTGATCTTCTACGCAATATCACCTGGCGTTTCCTGTTTTAATGTATGAATGTACACCAATCAGATTTTGCGTGCATCGTTCAAGTTTAGAGTATTGGGTCACAGTCACAGTTTATAGTAAAGCTTTCTGTCCGTGGTGTTTGTTAATAGTGTTTTGTTTATGGATAGTGCTCTGGTAAGCAAAGCTGATGGCAGGAGAATGTCGGCACTGGTGCAAGCTGCGTTGGTCTTTTTCAAAACTGGACTCCTGCCGTCCATCTCGGAACGTCTACTCATACCAGCCGTCCGGAACGTCTACCCAGGCTCCCCGTCTCTGTGCCAGAAGTATGTGAGGAAGACTCTTATGGAAGGCCAAACTTCCACAGGGTGTGTATTTCCCAGGCGCATTGTGCTTTTTCTTGTCAGTTTTTCCTTTTTGTAGTTTCCCAATTCAGCAATCTGTGGACACTAGTGGTTCATTTGAACCTGATTGCCCTATTTGGAAACGCACAGAAAAGGAATTGCGTACTGATATTTTTTGATACCAAAATTGACCAGTTGATTATTACTCATTAACTCATAGAACAAGTTATGGCTAAAAATGAGAGACATTAAAAAAATATATGACTAGAGTATAATGCAAGTAACCATTGCAGTAAATAATTCAACTGAAAATTTGTGTTATTAAACTTCATTTTACTTCACTCAAAAAGCTAAATGTTTTCTGCCATCGAGATGAGTGATGTAGCTTCCCAGGTGAACTGCAGTTACCAAGTACAGCACCCAGAATTGTGTAATTTCTACAAGTGTGCTTTATGTGTAAAGGAGATATTTACAGCCAAATCATGCTTTCACTGCAAAAACCAAATCTTAAGCATTTTATTCTTATATTTAGACTTTCGAATCTTATTTATGTTACTTTCTTTTGCTAAATAAGACAAACTAACTGAAAGGTGGGGTGAGAGTTTTACTCATTTCAAGATTTGCCAGTGGGGTAAGAGAATTTCTCTTGTCAGTAACTTAAAAAGTAAGTTTTAAGAAAAAAAAAGAGTTTTCAGTCTCAATACAAGATTTCTTTAAGCCTTTTTTTGCAGTGTTGTGCAGACACTTTAATGTCAGCTTGTCAACCAAATTAACATACAGTTACGCATAGGTTTTGGGGGGAGACCCCCAATATTTTCATATGAATTAATTGCTAGACTAGCTAGTAAGCTTGTGAGACTTGACTTTTGACTATGCGAGACTAGGTGGTCCAGCAGTGTTCCTTCTCCAAAGCTGTAATGAAACCTACGCCTAATGCCTTTGGTTATGGTTGATGACCCCCTGTTTTTGTGTGTTTTTTTCTGTTGTCTGTATGTATGTATCCTAAAGGTGGTATATAACACTGGCTTCTACCAGCCCGACTACCAGGCCTATGACGAAAGACAAAGTACACCCCAGCAAGTATCGCTCAGAGGTATGAACTTGCTGTATTTACCATTACATTACATTACAGGCATTTAGCAGACGCTCTTATCCAGAGCGACTTACAACTTTTTAGCATTTCTTTTCACATATATTATCCAATTATACAGCTGGATATATACTGAAGCAATTCAGGTTAAGCACCTTGCTCAAGGGTACAACGGCAGTGTCCTACCTGGGAATCGAACCTGCAACCTTTCAGTTACAAGGCTAGTTCCTTAACCATTATACTACACTTCACCAATTGACTCATTTGACGCCAAAGTCTATCTTGGTTCTATTTAAGTTAGATCTTAATCCAGGTTAAAAATGTAGCCTAACCCATTAATTGAAAAGGAACAGGACTAACTGTTCTGTGACATTTTGTAACATTTGCTGACTGGAATTTATGAGGTAAACTTTGGGAGCCATATAACTAAAGGTAATGTAAAATGAACGTGTGTCTGGAAAAAAAACAAAAACGTGCAGCATTAAAAAATGGGCCACCCTTCCCACCCCTCCAGGACAATACACTCACAGAGGAGAAACCTTACCTCAAAACCAGGCTGAGGTACAACTATGATCCTCGACAAAAACCCAAGAAAGTGGAATGGTCATCCTATTTATCAGCCAATGGGTAACTAGCTCATTCAGAACATTCATCATCCCAGAAAATATCATTGTGGTGAAATGCAGGTGCTTGCTAGCTAATCCGCTACCGCTATAAGTCTCCTTTTGATAAGTTGCCTTTTCCATACCTCATTATTGGCTGTTTTCTTTCTGGTTTACCAACTGGGGAAAAAAGGACAGATGAAGGAAAGTGATTTACCATAATGTTACCATAGAATTGCCATAATGTATGATGTTGCCAGGGTCTTTAAATTGTTATTACAGGATAATTTTAACATAATATCAAATACTTCACAATTTTAGATTTGTCATAAAACTATTCAGATGTGGTTAAAGTGTAGCTAACTTTTTCTCAGCTTTTATACAGCAGTTTTTCTTTATATATATATATATATATATACCCCTCCCCCCCCCATTTCAGGGCACCATAATGTTTGGAACATTTTATTGTCATGAAAATGAAGTAGTCATGTTTAGTACTTTGTTGCATATCCATTGCATGCATTGGCTGCTTGAGGTGACCCATAGACATCGCCAGGTGCTGAATCTTCTCTTGTGATGCTCTGTCAGGCCTGTACTGCAGCCATCTTCAGCGTCTGCTTGTTTCGGGGGGGGCTAGTTGCCTTAAGTATTCTCTCATGCGTATGAAACGCATGTTCAACTGGATTCAGATCCGGTGACTGACTTGGCCACTCAAGAATTTTGTGGCTTTGAAAAACAGAAAAGATGTTTCTGTACACTTCAGAATTCATTCTGCTGCTGCTATCAGCAGTTGCGTCATCAATGAAGACAAGTGAGCCAGTACCTGTGGCAGCCATACATGCCCAAACCATAACGCCCCCACCAACATATCTCACAGATGTGGTGGTATGCTTTGGATCTCGGGCAGTTCCTTTTGGTCTCCAAACTTTGCCCTTGCCGTCACTCTGATGCAAAATATTGGTCTCATCTGCCCCACGAGACCTTCCTTCCAGAATTCTGTAGGCTCTTTTAGTTGCTTCTTAGCAAAGTGGAACCTGGCCATTCTGTTTTTAAACTAGTGGTTTGCACCTTGCAGTGAGGCCTGCCCCCAGAAGAGTGTTTCTGATCTGTAGGACAGGTGTTTGGGAGTCTTTCTTCATTATGGTGACAATTCTTTGGTCATCAACTGTGGAGGTCTTCCTTTGTGATTGCTGAGCTTACCAGTGCTCTATTTCGTCTTAATGATGTTCCAAACAGTAGATTTTGGTAAGCCTAAGGTTTGGCCTATGTTTCTGACTCTTTTTTTTCCCCCCTATTTCTCAGCCTCATAATGGTTTTCTTGACTTTCATTGGCACAACTCGTGTTAACAAACACCAATAACAGACTCCAAAGCCAATCAAAAGCCTAGAATCAAAAAACTCTCTTGTACCTGCACTAAGGAAGCAATTGAACACACCTGACGAATCAAAAACACCTGTGATACCATTTGTTCCTAACATTACAGTGCCCTGAAATGGGGGGATTAAGTATAAAATGATATCACTCTTGTGGCATGCTGAATGGGCCAGTTTATGCCATGCACAACTGATTGCAGTGACCTCTGACGTTTACTGAAATCTGTTTTGAAGGATACTCAACATTCCATCACTCCGTGAGATTTTATTACACCCAACCCGTCTTCACGAAGACTACTGCACGCCAAAGGTATGTTAGAAACAGAAGCGGCTTGCTGCGATTGTTGCGATCTGGTCATGCTGTTTGGACTTCCTGCAGCACGGCGATAGGCAGGTGCCTGCAAGGGCTCTTCCCGCCAAATTGTGTGAATGCACCGTTGGTCTTCGGCCGTTCAGATTGCTGGGTGTTAAAAACGGCTCCTTCTGCGTTTCATTTTCAGAGTGTCCAGTGGGCTAAGGGCGTCTGGAAAAAGGTACAGTAGGGACAAACAAACGGTTACGCCAGATAGCTCCACCTTTCCTGTAACCAATATTTACTTCTCCCCTTTATATTCTCTGTGTCTCGCCTTCCATTTTCATTTTCATTGCTCTATTTGTGAATGATGGATTCTCATCTTTTTCTTTTTTTAAATAGAGTTTTATAGAGTTTTGACTCCTGGGCAGAGAGCGGTTGTGAATAGTCGGCACTAGCGCAGTCACCACTAGATGTCAGACTGAATGGGAATAGGCACTCAGTGGCCCTGTTATTTTAAATGTTTTGTTTTGACCTGCTGGTGACACACTTCCATTTATTCCTGTACTTCAGGCAAATTGTGATATTTACAAGAAACGATACCAGTCTCGTCTCCGTAAGTTTTCCATCAAGGTAAGATTCCTCCACTTCGCTACTAATCTACATCAGGGGCTAACTTTGGCCTGTTGGCGGCGGGGTGGATGAACTGACCCCAATATTGGTGTCTGGATAAATTTGCCTGTTCTTTATCAACGTGCCAAATCTCACAAAAATCCAACGAGCGGTTCTATGGGCTCCCACGGCAGAAACTGTAATAGTCTAATAGTTAAAAATAATTATTAAAATAGGTGCTTCACACCTAATGAATTTATTCACCTAAAAAATTTATAATTTATTTTTCTTTCTAAATCAACACTTTTTTAATCTAATAATTTCGCCCTTTCAAGCCACCTCAAATTTTAAAAAACCACATGCTTTTTTTGCTTAATTTTCTCTCTTGACAAATATTAGATGCTTTACGGTAACTTTCAGTCCCCGTAACCCCGCCCCTCCTGTGATTCGCCAGGTCACTGCCAAGTGGGAGTGGCTGAGCGTGGACCTTCGGGGGCCCCTGCCCGAGACTCTTGAGGGCCGCAGGTTCCTGCTGATCGTGATGGACCTTTACTCCAAGTGGGCGGAGGTGTACCCCATGAGAACGAGCTCTGCGCGGGAGGTGGCGCTGAACATCCGTAACCTGGTGTGCCAGCTGGGTCTACCCCACGCGCTCTTCTCACATTTGAGCAAGTCCTTCATCAAAGCGGTAAGAGCCTCTGTCTGTCCAGGAGAGTGATGATGATGATGATCGTAAACATTGTTCATGCATTCCCTTTTCAATACAACACTAAAAGAATGCTAAAAATGCTGGTGTCCGTGCCACGGCACTCCGCCCACGTCCTGCCCGTGCTTTAGGTGAACAAGGCCCTGGGCATCTACATGGCCATGGAGGACTGCTCTCTCGTGGTCTACCACCCCAAGGCCTGCCGTCTGGATCCCACCACGCACAGTGATGTTAGCAGGTGAGCTGTGTGATCAGGAAGTGCGTGTGTATTTGTGCGTGTGTGAGTTGGGCGGAGTGATATCGTTTTATGAATGAATGTCTGGATTGCACAGTGCTGCTGTGCATTATAAATTCCTTTGTTTTTGTTCTCCTCAAATTCGTAATTCCCAATAATGTCGTCCTCGCGTGTCTGATTGTTGCAGCCCTGAGTCAGTTGCAGGGAGAGCGCGCTCTCCTCCGAGCATCGCATGCTGCCAGCAGCCCTGAGTCAGTTGCAGGGAGAGCGCACTCTCCTCCGAGCATCGCATGCTGCCTGAGCCCTGAGTCAGTTGCAGGGAGAGCGCGCTCTCCTCAGAGCATCGCATGCTGCCTGAGCCCTGAGTCAGTTGCAGGGAGAGCCCGCTCTCCTCAGAGCATCGCATGCTGCCTGAGCCCTGAGTCAGTTGCAGGGAGAGCCCGCTCTCCTCAGAGCATCGCATGCTGCCAGCAGCCCAGCTGAGCTGCGCGATCGCGGCGAGGAATACAAGATCGTTGCAACATTCGGGGTTTAACACCAGGCCGCAGGGCGTGTCAGCACACCGCCCTATGCCAGGTCAGGCCGGTTCTGCAGGCCCCCAGCCCGTGCCAGCCTGGACACAGTTGTGCAGTAGGAAAGAGGGTGTGGGGGAAACTGTGCACAGGTACGCACGTATCCCAAACCACCTCTCCCAGAAACAGTGACACACCCCTGGGAGGGAGATGCGGCACGTCTGGGTTTGCACCCTACATTGCCACATGGAGGGAGGGAGGGAGAGAGGGAGAGAGAGAAAAACATGTTCACACTTCCCCTTCACGGTTTCCGGGAAAAAACAGCAAAAACAACAAAACAAAACAACCAAGACAAAAGAGAGCTAAAAGAAAGTGTGCTCCCGGTCTCGGCCGCGTACTCTGGAGACGAGCACACCTTTAAGCACCTGCGCTGATTAGTTAAAACAACCCAGGTGCATGTGCTCTCTCCACCGGTAGGCGTGGCCGGGTCTCCGCCAGAGCAACTGCTGACACGCGGGTTTACGTGTGTGTGTGTGGGCGTTTTGTCTTTGGCGGTCAGCATGGTGGAGAAGCTGGTGGAGGACCACAAGGAGAGCTGGGACCTGCACCTCCACACTTACCTGTTCGCCCTGCGGATCAAAGAGCACCCCAAGACCGGGCAAAGCCCCTTCTACTCCCTGTACTGCAGGGATCCCCAAAAAGACTCCTACCCCGACGCACCCCAAAAGCTGCTGGTCAGTGAAGTCTCACTGACCTCACATTTTTTCATGAATGTGACACCATGTTTTTAACTCCCATCAAACTGTTAAATTCTGTTAAACAGTTTAGGAATATGATGCATTTTGTCTATAGGAGGTGTCGTGTGATACTGTCTGAACCAGATTTCCCCACACTATGGCTGTGTCCGAATCAGAGCCCGATCTACTGCGTCCTGTTTGCTGTGTACTAGCATACTATATACTGCTTACTGCATACTGTTTAGTGACATGCAAAGAATATCCTCCTTACTATTATCAGCGAAAACCCGGAAATAGCCTAAGTATATCTTCTGGGGATATTAAGAACACTCGATTTTCTGATTTTTTTCTTAAAGTATACTCAACTGGCATACTCAATAGTAGGCAAGTGCGCTGATTCGGACACGGCCTATGATAGTGAACTAATGATTGATTGATTGCTTCCAGATGGGCCTCGGTGATGAGCACCCAATTAGCAGAATCCTGGCGTCCCCGCCGCTGACTGTCACTCAAGAGCCCCGCCCCTCAAGTGAGTGTGTGACATCATCACGGAATTATTGAGCTCCTTGCTTAGTTCTGGCACCCAGCGTGTAACAGAGCAAGAGTACCCCGTCTCACCTCCTCCACTTGAAATATCCAAGCCGTAAAAATGCCTGATGTGAAACACAATGTAAGCTGTTTAAGGTGTAAACTAAGCACGGAATTGACAAAAACAATGTTATGAATAATTAATAAATTAACAAAATTAACATATTTTCATGTATTTTAATTTGTATTTTAAAGGTGCACTGTGCAGGAGTTTTAGGTTTGCTGTCGTCCAGTGTTTACAGTTGAAGATGTCTCCTCCTCTGTGCTCAACCCCACCCACTCAAGGTATGTGACTTTGGCCATGTAGCTGCCTAACGTAGCTAGCTGGATAGCTAAGGGTAACTTTACTTACAGTTCCAGCAGAAAACACGCCAACTACACGTCGCTTTTCACGCCCTTGCTAAACTTCAGCTGTCGCCGTCGAGGAAAAGCAAATCCTAGGTTGTGTAGGGAAAAATACATTTCCTGCTTCAGTGTTCTTGGATGGTCACCTAACACAATCAGCCTTACTGAATGATCAAGGGGGGTTAGAAACAAAGCCTGGTGATGACGGCACCACTAGGGTGTGAGACGGGAGTTAGCCAGCTTACCTAGGTGACAATAACCATTTGGTTCCCTCCCACACCACGTACAATGTCCATTTGTTTGCCTGTCACCCAATCAGGGACAGGAACCTGCATTTTATTTCAGGTTTGGGGTATAAAGCTTGTACCCCACACAACACTATTTTGTGATTGAACTGCCTTGCTATTACCCGCTATCTTGTATACTGTAATGAAGACTATTTTTGCATTGTAATGCAATTGTTATTGATCTAAACTTTGGAACTACGAGTTTTACTTTACAAAGGACAGAATTCCTACATAAATTGGCCCTACAGTTGACTCTGCTTCATGAATGCGCCCTGTCAGCTTGTTGTTTGGCTTCGCTGTACTTGCTCTTCTTCACCTCTGCTAGCATTATCGCTAGCTAGCGACAAACGCTCAGCTGTAACCTCACAGGCTTGTAGCCACACCCACCCCTCCCCACACACAAAAGAGAAGAAACGTCCAAAACAAATTTTAGACTAATAAATGCAGGCAGAGGAGCAGAGATTTGGCAAATGTGCACAAAGACAGTGATTGCCAGTGCATCGTAGATATGACTGAGCATGGCTGTTTTATAATATTTTCAAGGTAAAAATCCTCCATTGTGCACAGTTAATCTTTCCATATGTGTTTTATGAAATGAAACATTATTTCCATTAATTATGCCACGTTTATGTACTCGATGCAACTTAATTGTGTTTTAAAATGGTTGAACACGGTTTGTTTCAGCTTTGCTGTTGCATGAGATGCTTCTTCTACGTGGCAGATTAATAAATATCATAACCCTTTCATTCAGGGGTGCATACTTCCCTGCAGGATCAGATGGATGTAGACGCTGTTGTCATTGTGAGTATAAACAAATAAGAGCAATTCTTGACTGTATCAGGCTAAGATTCTATCGTTTGGATTCCTGTTTTCAATTTTCTGTGCATTGTCGAATCGGTGAAAATGTTGGCCAAGGTAATTGTCCCATGAAATTTTTTTTAGGCTTCGTCATTCCAGTTTTTGTTATTTATGTTCCGCACTAGACAACATTTTGTTTTTATTTTTGAGCACTGCACCCTAATCTCCCTGACTGGCTGATATATTTCCTCACGACCGACAGAATGACTTTTTCACATTTATGTTTAAATTGCTGCTACCGGATCATAAAAATAAGAGCAATTCTAGACTGTATCCGGCTAAGATTTTATTGTTTTGATTTTTGTTTAAAATTTTTTGTGCATTGTCGAATCGGTGAAAATGTTGGCCAAGGTAATTGTTTATGAAATTTTAATATGGACACATGCCTAGTTAAACATATTCAGGACTTCTACAAAGTGTAGAAAATGTCTATATCAGGTGGCAGCCTAAATACAGGTTTTGTGGTAAGGCGTTCACCTCTGTTAGCATCCTGGCTAATACTGGTTTCTTGTGAGGAAATGTACCAGAAAGAATAAGGACCTGTTGACCCCTTGAGTAAGGTCTTTAACCTGTATTGCTTCAGTGAAATGTCCAGCTCCATACATGTGTGTTTACATTATAGCTTGATAGAATGTAAAGCTAATTACATGTGTGCGGCCTACAGGGTGGTGACAGAGAGCATGATGCCCCCTGACAAGGAGCAGGTGGAAGAGGACCGCAAAGACAGCGTCTCTCGTCTCCCTGTGGAGGACGGTCTTCAGGTTCTACTGCAAAATGCCCTTATACAGACATGTTAATTAAAGCAGGAGTCGGACTAAGGGAGAGCCAACTCACTATCACACTATACTAGGCTATATAAATATCCCAATCACCTTATATCCTGCTTATATTTTTGTACCCTGCAGGGGACATGAGACATCTCTGGTCTGAAGCTCAAGAACCATATATGCCATACATAGTCCTATACTTAAAACTACACTACAATGGACATTCAATAAAAATGAAATATTTTTGAAAATATTTTCATTGCAACCTGTTTTTGTCATCCAAGGCACTTGTGTTATGTAAAAAAAAAAAATAATAATAATAATTAAATAAAAATACACTGGTAAAAAAAACATTGCTGTTTTTATGGGTATCAGACATGCACTTTGCCTTCTGACATCACGATCAAGTGAGCCGTTGGCGCGCTTACCTGAACTGTTTGTGCTGTGCTGAACATGGTAAAGTTTGGACTTTGGGTGGGTTGTTTAGGCTTTATTGGCGTCAAGTTTATCATAGAAAATGCTCGATAATTTGTTATTCGATACTCTTGTTTATTGCGTTCTTGTGTAACATGCAGTTGGGTAGATTATTGCTTAAAGAGGCAGTGTTGCAGTTTGTTTTTCTTTTTCTAAAGCATGACCGAGGTTCCAAACAGCCTACTGCAGACTTAAGCTACGTCATTCGAGTTTTTGTTTTTTATTTTCCCCACTAGGCAGCATTTTTTTCTTATTTTTGAGCACTGCATCCTAATCTCATTTTTTATATCTCCCCGGCTGGTTGACTTATTTCCTCACGACCGACAGAATGACTTTTTCACGTTTATGTTTAAATTGATGCTAGCGGATCGATCTCACTCATAAAAAGACGCCGTTGTATGTCCGTCAGTAAACGTGGTGGTTTTCATGATCTGTACTGACATGTTCGCCAAAATATCCTGCTGGTTGTCTTGAAACTGCCTGTTGTTTCCTCAAAGCTTGTTGCGGCCGTAAGATTACTGTAATTAATAACAACGCTCTCGGACTTAGACAAACACACACACACCTACTACAATTGCTACTTTTAATACTACTCTTGTTACTATTACTACAACACACACTCAAACAAACACCCAACCCCCATCCACAACTCAGTCCATGCAGACCTATGTATGTACAAATCTTTCCCCTTTCAATAATAAAACTCTACCATTTAATGATACATCTAACCACAAATCAAATCTTTCAGTTTTTTCTGTAATAGGACAAAAGTTCAAATGACCTCTTTCTGTCTCGTTTCTACAAGATATGTGATTACTGTCTGCAAGGAAATTCCATCAGTGCTTTCAAGTTTTCAAAGTGAATAATTCACATTTTTTACATTTTAAAGATAAACAAGAAGCAGAGGAAAATGTTCAAACCACCAACTGCCTTTTTGACTTCAGCTCCATCCCTGAGAAAAATTGTGGTATCATCTGCTAGTTGAGAGCATTTTAATTCTTTATCTAAATGATCAATACCCTTAAATTAATCTTTCTTTATAGGGAGTGTCATTGTTTGTGTAACAAGAAAAAAGAGAAATGTAGAAATTGTACAACCCTGTCTAATACCTCTGTTAATCTGGAATCGAGGAGTGGTACCATTTGATTTAACTTCACTATTACATTCATTGTACAGGGTTTGAATAGCTTGTTTAAAATAACTATCCAATGTTCCAAACATACATTTGTGTTCCACAGTATCAAAAATCTACAAATAAAATAAAGCAATCCTCCTCAATGAATAATCACGTAAATCCTATAATAATCTAACATTATTACAGATATGTCTACCGTTCATGAATCCCGATTGACGTTCATCAATAATTGGGTCAAGACCTTTTTTCAACCTTTCTGCAAAATTGGTAGCAAACAATTATTGATGAATGTAATTGGCTTCAAATCATTGTATCTTTTTCTTGGTTTTGGAGTAATTATACCCTGAGACATAGAAGTGGGCAACTTCCCAAATTCAATTGCTTCCCTAAATACAAAAATTAAAATATTTATCTTGGAAACCTTTTTTTTAAAATTGAGTCCTTAGCCCATCATTCCCTGGAGATGTATTGTTTTTTAATTTGTTACTTTTTGCACTTTTTCAATTAATTTATACTAATTGGATGCCCACATACTTACTGTTCCAGTTAGTTACCTGTTTGATTTATCTATAACTACATCAGAATTGGAAATCTGCTATAGTGCTTCCCCTCTTTAAGGGAGGGGATAAAAGTAGCCCTAATTGCTACCGGCCCATCTCACTCTTGCCCTGTCTGGCTAAGGTATTGGAAAAATTGGTCAACAAACAACTCGTACACTATTTGGAAACTCATTCTGTTATGTCTCCTATGCAATCTGGGTTCTGTCCTAAGCATTGGTGCTCCACAGCAATTATGAAGGAGCTGAGCAATGTTACTGCCCTCGACTTCCGAGCGGTTTGTGTGGCTTCTTTTATTGGTCTGGCCAAAGCCTTTGATTGTGTGGGTCATCCCATTTTATTGCAAAGGTTATGGTTTCTCCCAAAATACATTGTCATGGTTTTCCAGTTGGATGGCTCAACTTTGGAATTCGTCTCTCATCGTACAAATATCTCGGACTTTGGCGAGATTCTTCCCGTACATTTCAAACGCACATCAACGCCGCACAAGACAAAGTTAAGGCGAGACTGGGATTCCTTTATCGGAACAAACGTCATTCACCTACACTGCTAAACTTACTCTGGTCAAGATGTCCATGCTTCCCAATTTTGATTACTGTGACATTGTTTACCGGACTGCCCCTGAAACTTTGTTGAGCAAACTCAATGTGCTCTATCACCCTACTATCTGCACCCATGCCCCTTTCACTACACACCACTGCACCCTATACGCAAACTCAATGTGCTCTATCACTCTACTATCCACACCCATGCCCCTTTCACTACACACCACTGCACCCTATACTCCCTTCTTGACTGGCTATCTCTTCACACCACTGCACCCTATACTCCCTTGTTCACTGGCCATCTCTTCACACCAGAAGACTCATTCACTGGCAATTGCTACAAATCCCTCTTACACATTACATCTCCCTACCTCTCTAATCTCCTGCATTATTCCCATAACTCCTATAACCTTAGATCCACCAATTATATCACATTGGCCCTCCCCAAAACCTCAACGACCTTTGGTTGTAACTCAATCCACTTCTCTGCTCCCCGTGACTGGAATACCCTACAAGCAACTCTCAAACACGCCAACCTTAACACACCTATAAATTCCTTTATAAGACTCTTAAGGAACACATTTTCTGACCCTTGCACCTGCTAGCCCTCCCATCCCATTGTGACCACTGTTATATACCATGTTTTATGTGTACTGATGTTAAATGCTTTTATATTTCACAATGCAGTTTTATGCAATGAGTTTTGTGTATGATTTGTATCTACTCTTGTATTTTGACACATGCCTTCTTGGCCAGGTCAGTGTTGTAAATGAGAATTTCTTCTCAATCACTTTTACCTGGTTAAATAAAGGTTAAAATATCTTGGTTACACATTTCCATACTGTCTTTATCATGTTGCATATTCTTTAATAGAGCTTAAAAAAGCAGACGTATCACTAATGTTGTCTTTACTGGTGTATAATTTCTCATAAAGGTCTTTCCTTTCTCTTCATTCCTACCCCTCTCCCACCCCCGTCAGCGCTCGCTTAGCCAATAGGAAAATTGCTACAGACCCTACATTATCCAATGGGAAATGACCACCCTTGCAGTCATTTGGAGCAATACAGATTTTCCCCGCACAGGTTTCTCTAGGTTATAAAGGTAGCAAAATGAACAATAAGCATCGCAGGACACACCCATGCTCTGAAACGTTACAAAGTTCACTTTTACTCAACCTAGAACACAGGTAAGACGGAAATAACTCACTTTCCTACCACGACAGACCGCTCACATAAAACGGAGGGAATTGTGTCAGTCAGGTAAAAATGTATTTTATCTTTCAGCCATGCAGTCCCATATATGGAATCATATTGATAAATTGTTAAATTGTGAAGATAAATATTCATGCCTAGCTTACAGCTCTAAATGTTTTCACTTGAAGCTCTTAGTCTCTATTATTAGCCTACGTAATGTGTCAAACCAAGAATAAAGTAAAACTGAATCAACTCTTCTACATGTGCCATAATGTAGACTGGGTATAAAAGTTACCACGTTTTAGCATGATCCTATAAAATGAGTAAGTAACATTGTGGGTATTAACGCAATAGTTATCACATTATAACGTATGGGGTATAAAGGTAATGTGATATTTTCATGTGATAACATAATATTTCATAATCTCGTATTAACGTGAAATTATCACGTTATAATATCTTAATAATATTTTTTTTTTTTGTTGCAGTAGCAGCAATGCACTTCTGTAGGCTACGTACGTTAGGAGCTATGGCTTTTGAATTTGGTGACAATGAACTTAATTCGAACAAACTGTATACTTTATGTAGTTCTGCCTGTGAGAATCCACATCTATTGTAAAACATAAAGCAGCCTTTTATCAAGGGACTGCAAGAATGTGATCTTATACATTTAAAAATATATATATTATGACAATATATTTTCTTACATTATATGTGGGCTTTCCAAGTTTTACAAAATGGCTGTCGAACTTGTTTGAGTCACCTTGGCGGGGAGAGAAGGTGCAAAGATAAGACATTGAACATTGAACTTAAGGGCCCATCAATAGTAAAGAAATGCATGCAAATTTCCCATAGACTTCAATGCATTGTATCGTGGTTGGAGGTAATTCCCCGCCCAAAAACTTAGTTCAAAAAAGTTCAAAAACTTTTTTGAACTTTCGTCAGAGAAAAGAAGGACAATGAGTTCTGCAACAGATGGTATGGTCTCCACAGAGGCCTGTTCTCAACATCACCGAGGCTGTCTGGGATTACCGGGACAGACATAAGCAAGCGAGACAGCCAAAGTCTACAGAAGAACAGTGGCAAGTTCTCCAAAATGCTTGGAACAATCTACCAGCTGATTTTCTTATAAAACTGAACAACAGTGTACCGAAGAGAGTTGATGCTGTTTTAAAGGGAAAGGGTGGTCACACCAAATATTGATTTGATTCCGTGTTTTATTGTTTACTGTTCTTTATAGTCAATATTGTTACTGTTCTTTATAGTCTTTATAGTTCTTTATAGTATTTAGAAGCTTTTAATTTAATTATTTTTTAAAGGATTTTCGCCTTACGGATTTTCTTTACATGTGCCTAAGACTTTTGCACAGTACTGTATATACATATATTTTTTAACGTAATATCAATTTCGATCTTTATTTCTCGATCATTTAATGTTACCAGAACAACCTCCAGATGACTAATTTAAACAAACATTTATTGCAAATGACTACATGTACAAGACTCATACATGTATCATTGTCATATTATTGCAAGGCAATGGAATTATAACAATTGAGTAGTGCATAACACTTATCACATGGTGATGCCATGTGAATTATTATGTGTAACTTTAGGCCGTTTTCTCAAAATGTCAAATTTGCATAACCTGCCGCAGCAAAACGAATGATGGAAAAATCGTCTGTACATGTATACAGTACATGTCATTTCTTGCATGTAAATTGCATTCAAAATAGACAGAATTATGCAATTCAATAGACAGAATTATGCAATTTCAATTATGAAATTGATATAATGAAATATGATTGGGGGGGGATTACCATGGATACAATGCATTGGAGTCTATGGGAAATTTGCATGCATTTCTTTACTACATGGGCCCTTAATCAACTCTTCCACATGTGCCATGATGTAGACGTTTTAACATGATCCTGTAACATGATGGGTTTATCTCGTATTAACGTAATGTTATCATGTTCTAATGTATAGGGTATAAAGGTGATGTGATATTGTCATGTAATAACATGATAATTTCATGATCTCGTATTAACGTGAAATTACCGCATTATAATCTTAATTATGCAATTCTGTAGGCTACGTACTTTAGGAGCTGTGGTTTTGGAATTTGGGGACAATGAACAGAATTAAAATTTTGTTAAGAAAAAGAATACTTTATGCAGTTCTGCCTGGGAGTATCCACATCTATTGCAAGACATATAGCAGACTTTTTATCAAGGGACTACAAGTATGTGGTTAAAATGACCATTATGCACTTATACAATGTTTAAAAATGTTATGATGGTATATATTTTATTACATGCAATGTTGGCTCTTCAAGTTTTACAAAATGGCTGTCCAACTTGTTTCCGTCTCCTTGGCGGGGAGAGAAGGTGCAAAGACATTGAACATAAAGGGAGAGTTCAGTTTCAGTTTGAAGTGTATTTTCTTAATTTAAAGCTGTAAAGCTGACAGGTTGTCAGAAGCTTCTCTAAATATGTAAAATATATGAAATAATTTTAAAAAAACTCTTAGTCAATTGAAAACATGCACAAATACTGAAATAATGACCCAAGAAAGTGAAGTATCCCCATAAGAAAAGCCTGATGTTAGCATGTGGCACACTTTTTGTGTGTGAAAATATTTCAGCAAAAAACAACAGAAGATGGGTAAACATACTACGTAAAAACTGGTGATGATTACAGATAATAAATATAAATAATTGTATTTAACAGAGGAAACTGGACAGAGAGAAAGGAACCGACATGGCAGCTGGTGTTGTGACCTCTCCTCATGGTGAGTTTGTTCTTTCTGTTCAGAAAATTATTTTTAAATGTTTTTTTCAACCAATAATTTTTTTTTACCAGTACCTGGGAAAACACTTGTGAAGGCTGGAATTAACAATACAGAGACCCAGAAAAGGATGATAATCATCAATCAAACAGCTGGTTAAATCAGAGAGAGCGCAGCTCATGGCCGAGCTTGAATATCTCAACCTTAAAGGCTATAGATACAGCATTGTTATGGAGACAAAAACATTTTTCAATATAATACATCCACAGAGCTGCATCCAAGATGCAGAATAAAAGAATTGCTTTTCCCTAAGTTGTTTTAAGGGCCTGAAAAGAGTGCAGTGTTTCTCTCTAAGATGTCAGAGTTCGGTTCCCGGTGTTGTGCCGTTCGCTTTTTGGACTCCCCTGCAGATCTCTCTCCCCCAGAGACTATAAACGTGCTAGCTACGCTACGTGATATACTATGAATGCCCTGTGCTTTTCTTTGACTTATTTTCTCCAGTTAAAATGAAAACGGTAATGGATTGTGGTACGAGGATTGTAAACACCGGCAGTGTTATGAAATGCAATCTCCATATGAGATGTGAGCGAGGTGAAATGCTGTATCTATAGCCTTTAAAGGTATAGTTCAGTTTCGTTTTGAAGCGTATTTTCTAAATATGTTAAATATCTTAATTTGCCAAAATATTGTCTGTGTCAATGGAAAACATGCAGTAAAACTAAAATAATGACCCATATCCCCATATGAACTGAGTCAAAAAGAGGGGGGAAAGCCTGACTTTATAATGTGGTGCACGTTTTGTGTGTGAAAATATTTCAGCACAAAATCAACAAAAGATGGGTACACATACAAAACTGATAATAATAGTTTAAAATGGCATTGAGATAATTCTATTTAACAGAGGAAAATTGACAAAGAGGGAGGGGCCGACATGGCAGCTGGGGGTGTGACCTCTCCTCAGGGTGAGTTTCTTATTTCTGTGGAGAAAATTATTTTAAAATATGATTTTTTTTCTCAAACACTACATTCTTTTTCAATGCTTGGAAAGCATTGAAGGCCGTACTCACCGAAACAAAAACACGCAAGAGGATTATATTGATCAATCAAACTGCTGATTTCATCAGAAAGAGAGCAGCTCATCTCCGAGCTTGAATGTCTCATCTTTAAGGTTTGCCTTCATTAGAACTAAGGGGACTAGCCCGAAAACACCACCCCAGGCCAAGTAGTGTCCGGATGCTTTTGGTTTTTCGGATACAGTTTATGACCACAGCCCACCTGTCTTATGTCCTCTGTGATTAATGTAATTTCATTATTAATACTCAGCACTCCAAACTTACAGAGAGCACCTCATCTCAGAGCTGAATGTCTGTTAACACTCCTGATGAGGAGTAAATTGTTCTCTTTCTCTCTGACAGGGGAGGAACACCGTCTCTCAGAGCTGAGGATTGTGCTGCTGGGGGGGAGAGCGAGTGGGAAGAGTTCAGCAGGAAACACCATCCTGGGCAGAGAGGAGTTTGAGTCTGGAATAAGAACTGCACAGTGTGTGAAGAGACAGGGTGAAGTAGCTGGGAGACAGGTCACTGTGGTCGACACACCAGGCTGGTGGAAGAATTATTCTGTGAATGAGACTGTAGAGCATGATAAACAGGAGATTGTGCGCAGTGTGTCTCTGTGTCCCCCGGGACCCTGCGCTCTCTTCCTATTCATTAATGTGAGGTCAGCATTCAGTGATACACACAGGAGATCAGCGGTGGAACACCTGGAGCTTCTCACTGAGAGAGTCTGGAGACACACTATAGTGCTGTTCACCAGGGGAGACTGGCTGGGAGACAAAACCATTGAGCAGCACATTGAGACTAAAGGGAGGGACCTCCAAGAGCTGATAGAGAAATGTGGGAACAGGTATCATGTTCTCAACAATAAGAACAGGGCTGATGGGACTCAGGTCACAGAGCTGCTGGAGAAGATAGAGGAGATGATGGCAGGTCATGGAGGCTCTCACTATGAAATAGATAGAATGCTCTTACAGGAGGTGGAAGAGAAGAGGAGGGCAGTGGAAGAACGAGTGAAACTGAGGATGATGAAGGTTCAGAAACAGAGAAAGACTCTCAGAGCACTTTTTGAAGGTTAGCTTTTTCATTGATTGAAAGTTTTTTTAGATGAAAAACTATGGAATATGAAGATTAATCATAACTGTGTTCAGTCATATTTAATTGAGGTGTGTTTTAGTAATAAAAAATGTTACTCCAGACAGATGTATATACACTACGTGGCCAAAAGTATATGGACGCCTGCTCATCCAACATCTCATTCTAAAATCATGGGCATTAATATGGAGTTGGTCCCCATTTGCTCCTATAACAGCCTCCACTCTCCTGGGAAGGCTTTCCACTAGATGTTGGAACATTGCTGTGTGGATTTGTTTCCATTCAGTCAGAAGAGCATTATTGAGGTCAGGCACTGATGTGGGGCTATTCGCCCTGGCTCGCAGTCGGCTTTCCAATTGATCCAAATGGTGTTTGATGGGGTTGAGGTCAGGGCTCTGTGCAGGCCTGTCAAGTTCTTCCATACCGATCTCGACAACCCATTTCTGAATGGATCTCTATTTGTGCACGGTGGCATTGTCATTCTGAAACAGGAAAGGGCCTTCCCCAAAATGTTGCCACAAAGTTGGAGAACCAGAATTGTCTAGAATGTCATTGTATGCTGTAGTGTTAATATTTGCCTTCACTCGAATTAAGAAACTTAGCCTGAACCATGAAAAACAGCCCCAGTCCAAGGGGTGTCTATACTTTTGCCATATAGTGTATCTGAGCTCATTTTCTCCTGACTTGCCATTATACTGTATGCTGAGGTTATTGCTTGCTTAGACAGCGCAATTTGTAGATTTCAAACATGCCGAATACTTTATTTTATTTTTCTGTGAAGGAGGACCAATCAAAGTATAATTAATGATTAAAAAAATGCTCTTCTCATTACAATATTAAAAGTCTTGTGTTTTAACATTTCAGGCTGTAAAATGTATTGAACTGAATAACACATCATGTTGATATGAGCAAAAGTCTCACACAGAATTTTGCTCCTACAGATATAACCCACAGCCCACCTGTCTTATGTCCTCTGTGATAAATGTAATTTCATTATTAATACTCACCACTCCAAACTTAGAGAGAGCAGCTCATCTCAGAGCTGAATGTCTGTTAACACTCCTGATGAGGAGTAAATTGTTGTCTTTCTCTCTGACAGGGGAGGAACACCGTCTCTCAGAGCTGAGGATTGTGCTGCTGGGGGAGAGCAAGAGTGGGAAGAGTTCAGCAGGAAACACCATCCTGGGCAGAGAGGAGTTTAAGTCTGGAATAAGAACTGCACAGTGTGTGAAGAGACAGGGTGAAGTAGCTGGGAGACAGGTCACTGTGGTCAACACACCAGGCTGGTGGGAGATTTCTGTGAATGACACTGCAGAGCTGGATAAACAGGAGATTGTGCGCAGTGTATCTCTGTGTCCACCGGGACCCTGCGCTCTCTTCCTGGTCATTGATGTGAGCTCAGAATTCAGTGATACAGACAGGAGATCAGCGGTGGAACATCTGGAGCTTCTCACTGAGAGAGTCTGGAGACACACTATAGTGCTGTTCACCTGGGGAGACTGGCTGGGAGACACAGACATTGAGCAGCACATTGAGACTAAAGGGAGGGACCTCCAAGAGCTCATAGAGAAATGTGGGAACAGGTATCATGTTCTCAACAATGAGAACAGGGCTGATGGGACTCAGGTCACAGAGCTACTGGAGAAGATAGAGGAGATGATGGCAGGTCATGGAGGCTCTCACTATGAAATAGATAGAATGCTCTTACAGGAGGTGGAAGAGAAGAGGAGGGCAGTGGAAGAACGAGTGAAACAGAGGATGATGAAGGTTCAGAAACAGAGAAAGACTCTCAGAGCACCTTTTGAAGGTTAGCTTTTTCATTGATTGAAAGTTTTTTTAGATGAAAAACTATGGAATATGAAGATTAATCATAACTGTGTTCAGTCATATTTCATTGAGGTGTGTTTTAGTAATAAAAAATGTTACTCCAGACAGATGTATATACACTACGTGGCCAAAAGTATATGGATGCCTGATCATCCAACATCTCATTCCAAAATCATGGGCATTAATATGGAGTTGGTCCGCATTTCCTGCTATAACAGCCTCCACTCTCCTGGGAAGGCTTTCCACTAGATGTTGGAACATTGCTGTGTGGATTTGTTTCCATTCAGTCAGAAGAGCATTATTGAGGGCAGGCACTGATGTGGGGCTATTCGCCCTGGCTCGCAGTCGGCTTTCCAATTGATCCAAATGGTATTTGATGGGGTTGAGGTCAGGGCTCTGTGCAGGCCTGTCAAGTTCTTCCATACCGATCTCGACAACCCATTTCTGAATGGATCTCTATTTGTGCACGGTGGCATTGTCATTCTGAAACAGGAAAGGGCCTTCCCCAAAATGTTGCCACAAAGTTGGAGAACCAGAATTGTCTAGAATGTCATTGTATGCTGTAGTGTTAATATTTGCCTTCACTCGAATTAAGAAACTTAGCCTGAACCATGAAAAACAGCCCCAGTCCAAGGGGTGTCTATACTTTTGCCATATAGTGTATCTGCCCTCATTTTCTCCTGACTTGCCATTATACTGTATGCTGAGGTTATTGCTTGCTTAGACAGCGCAATTTGTAGATTTCAAACATGCCGAATACTTTATTTTATTTTTCTGTGAAGGAGGACCAATCAAAGTATAATTAATGATTACAAAAATGCTCTTCTCATTACAATATTAAAAGTCTTGTGTTTTAACATTTCAGGCTGTAAAATGTATTGAACTGAATAACACATGTTGATATGAGCAAAAGTCTCACACAGAATTTTGCTCCTGCAGATATAACCCACAGCCCACCTGTCTTATGTCCTCTGTGATAAATGTAATTTCATTATTAATACTCACCACTCCAAACTTACAGAGAGCAGCTCATCTCAGAGCTGAATGTCTGTTAACACTCCTGATGAGGAGTAAATTGTTGTCTTTCTCTCTGACAGGGGATGAACACCGTCTCTCAGAGCTGAGGATTGTGCTGCTGGGGAGGAGACGGAGTGGGAAGAGTTCAGCAGGAAACACCATCCTGGGCAGAAAGGAGTTTAAGTCTGGAATAAGAACTGCACAGTGTGTGAAGAGACAGGGTGAAGTAGCTGGGAGACAGGTCACTGTGGTCGACACACCAGGCTGGTTCTGCACTTCTGTGAATGACACTGCAGAGCTGGATAAACAGGAGATTGTGCACAGTGTATCTCTGTGTCCCCCGGGACCCTGCGCTCTCTTCCTGTTCATTAATGTGAGGTCAGCATTCAGTGATACAGACAGGAGATCAGCGGTGGAACACCTGGAGCTGCTCACTGAGAGAGTCTGGAGACACACTATAGTGCTGTTCACCTGGGGAGACTGGCTGGGAGACACAGACATTGAGCAGCACATTGAGACTAAAGGGAGGGACCTCCAAGAGCTCATAGAGAAATGTGGGAACAGGTATCATGTTCTCAACAATGAGAACAGGGCTGATGGGACTCAGGTCACAGAGCTACTGGAGAAGATAGAGGAGATGATGGCAGGGCATGGAGGCTCTCACTATGAAATAGATAGAATGCTCTTACAGGAGGTGGAAGAGAAGAGGAAGGCAGTGGAAGAACGAGTGAAACAGAGGATGATGAAGGTTCAGAAACAGAGAAAGACTCTCAGAGCACTTTTTGAAGGTTAGCTTTTTCATTGATTGAAAGTTTTTTTAGATGAAAAACTATGGAATATGAAGATTAATCATAACTGTGTTCAGTCATATTTCATTGAGGTGTGTTTTAGTAATAAAAAATGTTACTCCAGACAGATGTATATACACTACGTGGCCAAAAGTATATGGACGCCTGCTCATTCAACATCTCATTCCAAAATCATGGGCATTAATATGGAGTTGGTCCCCATTTGCTGCTATAACAGCCTCCACTCTCCTGGGAAGGCTTTCCACTAGATGTTGGAACATTGCTGTGTGGATTTGTTTCCATTCAGTCAGAAGAGCATTATTGAGGTCAGGCACTGATGTGGGGCTATTCGCCCTGGCTCGCAGTCGGCTTTCCAATTGATCCAAATGGTGTTTGATGGGGTTGAGGTCAGGGCTCTGTGCAGGCCTGTCAAGTTCTTCCATACCGATCTCGACAACCCATTTCTGAATGGATCTCTATTTGTGCATGGTGGCATTGTCATTCTGAAACAGGAAAGGGCCTTCCCCAAAATGTTGCCACAAAGTTGGAGAACCAGAATTGTCTAGAATGTCATTGTATGCTGTAGTGTTAATATTTGCCTTCACTCGAATTAAGAAACTTAGCCTGAACCATGAAAAACAGCCCCAGTCCAAGGGGTGTCTATACTTTTGCCATATAGTGTATCTGCCCTCATTTTCTCCTGACTTGCCATTATACTGTATGCTGAGGTTATTGCTTGCTTAGACAGCGCAATTTGTAGATTTCAAACATGCCGAATACTTTATTTTATTTTTCTGTGAAGGAGGACCAATCAAAGTATAATTAATGATTACAAAAATGCTCTTCTCATTACAATATTAAAAGTCTTGTGTTTTAACATTTCAGGCTGTAAAATGTATTGAACTGAATAACACATCATGTTGATATGAGCAAAAGTCTCACACAGAATTTTGCTCCTACAGATATAACCCACAGCCCACCTGTCTTATGTCCTCTGTGATAAATGTAATTTCATTATTAATACTCACCACTCCAAACTTAGAGAGAGCAGCTCATCTCAGAGTTGAATGTCTGTTAACACTCCTGATGAGGAGTAAATTGTTGTCTTTCTCTCTGACAGGGGAGGAACACCGTCTCTCAGAGCTGAGGATTGTGCTGCTGGGGGAGAGCAAGTGTGGGAAGAGTTCAGCAGGAAACACCATCCTGGGCAGAGAGGAGTTTAAGTCTGGAATAAGAACTGCACAGTGTGTGAAGAGACAGGGTGAAGTAGCTGGGAGACAGGTCACTGTGGTCGACACACCAGGCTGGTGTGAGATTTCTGTGAATGACACTGCAGAGCTGGATAAACAGGAGATTGTGCGCAGTGTATCTCTGTGTCCACCGGGACCCTGCGCTCTCTTCCTGGTCATTGATGTGAGCTCAGAATTCAGTGATACAGACAGGAGATCAGCGGTGGAACATCTGGAGCTTCTCACTGAGAGAGTCTGGAGACACACTATAGTGCTGTTCACCTGGGGAGACTGGCTGGGAGACACAGACATTGAGCAGCACATTGAGACTAAAGGGAGGGACCTCCAAGAGCTCATAGAGAAATGTGGGAACAGGTATCATGTTCTCAACAATGAGAACAGGGCTGATGGGACTCAGGTCACAGAGCTACTGGAGAAGATAGAGGAGATGATGGCAGGTCATGGAGGCTCTCACTATGAAATAGATAGAATGCTCTTACAGGAGGTGGAAGAGAAGAGGAGGGCAGTGGAAGAACGAGTGAAACAGAGGATGATGAAGGTTCAGAAACAGAGAAAGACTCTCAGAGCACCTTTTGAAGGTTAGCTTTTTCATTGATTGAAAGTTTTTTTAGATGAAAAACTATGGAATATGAAGATTAATCATAACTGTGTTCAGTCATATTTCATTGAGGTGTGTTTTAGTAATAAAAAATGTTACTCCAGACAGATGTATATACACTACGTGGCCAAAAGTATATGGATGCCTGATCATCCAACATCTCATTCCAAAATCATGGGCATTAATATGGAGTTGGTCCGCATTTCCTGCTATAACAGCCTCCACTCTCCTGGGAAGGCTTTCCACTAGATGTTGGAACATTGCTGTGTGGATTTGTTTCCATTCAGTCAGAAGAGCATTATTGAGGGCAGGCACTGATGTGGGGCTATTCGCCCTGGCTCGCAGTTGGCTTTCCAATTGATCCAAATGGTATTTGATGGGGTTGAGGTCAGGGCTCTGTGCAGGCCTGTCAAGTTCTTCCATACCGATCTCGACAACCCATTTCTGAATGGATCTCTATTTGTGCACGGTGGCATTGTCATTCTGAAACAGGAAAGGGCCTTCCCCAAAATGTTGCCACAAAGTTGGAGAACCAGAATTGTCTAGAATGTCATTGTATGCTGTAGTGTTAATATTTGCCTTCACTCGAATTAAGAAACTTAGCCTGAACCATGAAAAACAGCCCCAGTCCAAGGGGTGTCTATACTTTTGCCATATAGTGTATCTGCCCTCATTTTCTCCTGACTTGCCATTATACTGTATGCTGAGGTTATTGCTTGCTTAGACAGCGCAATTTGTAGATTTCAAACATGCCGAATACTTTATTTTATTTTTCTGTGAAGGAGGACCAATCAAAGTATAATTAATGATTACAAAAATGCTCTTCTCATTACAATATTAAAAGTCTTGTGTTTTAACATTTCAGGCTGTAAAATGTATTGAACTGAATAACACATGTTGATATGAGCAAAAGTCTCACACAGAATTTTGCTCCTGCAGATATAACCCACAGCCCACCTGTCTTATGTCCTCTGTGATAAATGTAATTTCATTATTAATACTCACCACTCCAAACTTACAGAGAGCAGCTCATCTCAGAGCTGAATGTCTGTTAACACTCCTGATGAGGAGTAAATTGTTGTCTTTCTCTCTGACAGGGGATGAACACCGTCTCTCAGAGCTGAGGATTGTGCTGCTGGGGAGGAGACGGAGTGGGAAGAGTTCAGCAGGAAACACCATCCTGGGCAGAAAGGAGTTTAAGTCTGGAATAAGAACTGCACAGTGTGTGAAGAGACAGGGTGAAGTAGCTGGGAGACAGGTCACTGTGGTCGACACACCAGGCTGGTTCTGCACTTCTGTGAATGACACTGCAGAGCTGGATAAACAGGAGATTGTGCACAGTGTATCTCTGTGTCCCCCGGGACCCTGCGCTCTCTTCCTGTTCATTAATGTGAGGTCAGCATTCAGTGATACAGACAGGAGATCAGCGGTGGAACACCTGGAGCTGCTCACTGAGAGAGTCTGGAGACACACTATAGTGCTGTTCACCTGGGGAGACTGGCTGGGAGACACAGACATTGAGCAGCACATTGAGACTAAAGGGAGGGACCTCCAAGAGCTCATAGAGAAATGTGGGAACAGGTATCATGTTCTCAACAATGAGAACAGGGCTGATGGGACTCAGGTCACAGAGCTACTGGAGAAGATAGAGGAGATGATGGCAGGGCATGGAGGCTCTCACTATGAAATAGATAGAATGCTCTTACAGGAGGTGGAAGAGAAGAGGAAGGCAGTGGAAGAACGAGTGAAACAGAGGATGATGAAGGTTCAGAAACAGAGAAAGACTCTCAGAGCACTTTTTGAAGGTTAGCTTTTTCATTGATTGAAAGTTTTTTTAGATGAAAAACTATGGAATATGAAGATTAATCATAACTGTGTTCAGTCATATTTCATTGAGGTGTGTTTTAGTAATAAAAAATGTTACTCCAGACAGATGTATATACACTACGTGGCCAAAAGTATATGGACGCCTGCTCATTCAACATCTCATTCCAAAATCATGGGCATTAATATGGAGTTGGTCCCCATTTGCTGCTATAACAGCCTCCACTCTCCTGGGAAGGCTTTCCACTAGATGTTGGAACATTGCTGTGTGGATTTGTTTCCATTCAGTCAGAAGAGCATTATTGAGGTCAGGCACTGATGTGGGGCTATTCGCCCTGGCTCGCAGTCGGCTTTCCAATTGATCCAAATGGTGTTTGATGGGGTTGAGGTCAGGGCTCTGTGCAGGCCTGTCAAGTTCTTCCATACTGATCTCGACAACCCATTTCTGAATGGATCTCTATTTGTGCATGGTGGCATTGTCATTCTGAAACAGGAAAGGGCCTTCCCCAAAATGTTGCCACAAAGTTGGAGAACCAGAATTGTCTAGAATGTCATTGTATGCTGTAGTGTTAATATTTGCCTTCACTCGAATTAAGAAACTTAGCCTGAACCATGAAAAACAGCCCCAGTCCAAGGGGTGTCTATACTTTTGCCATATAGTGTATCTGCCCTCATTTTCTCCTGACTTGCCATTATACTGTATGCTGAGGTTATTGCTTGCTTAGACAGCGCAATTTGTAGATTTCAAACATGCCGAATACTTTATTTTATTTTTCTGTGAAGGAGGACCAATCAAAGTATAATTAATGATTACAAAAATGCTCTTCTCATTACAATATTAAAAGTCTTGTGTTTTAACATTTCAGGCTGTAAAATGTATTGAACTGAATAACACATCATGTTGATATGAGCAAAAGTCTCACACAGAATTTTGCTCCTGTAGATATAACCCACAGCCCACCTGTCTTATGTCCTCTGTGATAAATGTAATTTCATTATTAATACTCACCACTCCAAACTTAGAGAGAGCAGCTCATCTCAGAGTTGAATGTCTGTTAACACTCCTGATGAGGAGTAAATTGTTGTCTTTCTCTCTGACAGGGGAGGAACACCGTCTCTCAGAGCTGAGGATTGTGCTGCTGGGGGAGAGCAAGAGTGGGAAGAGTTCAGCAGGAAACACCATCCTGGGCAGAGAGGAGTTTAAGTCTGGAATAAGAACTGCACAGTGTGTGAAGAGACAGGGTGAAGTAGCTGGGAGACAGGTCACTGTCGTCGACACACCAGGCTGGTGTGAGATTTCTGTGAATGACACTGCAGAGCTGGATAAACAGGAGATTGTGCGCAGTGTCTCTCTGTGTCCCCCGGGACCCTGCGCTCTCTTCCTGGTCATTGATGTGAGCTCAGAATTCAGTGATACAGACAGGAGATCAGCGGTGGAACATCTGGAGCTTCTCAGTGAAAGAGTCTGGAGACACACTATAGTGCTGTTCACCTGGGGAGACTGGCTGGGAGACACAGACATTGAGCAGCACATTGAGACTAAAGGGAGGGACCTCCAAGAGCTCATAGAGAAATGTGGGAACAGGTATCATGTTCTCAACAATGAGAACAGGGCTGATGGGACTCAGGTCACAGAGCTACTGGAGAAGATAGAGGAGATGATGGCAGGTCATGGAGGCTCTCACTATGAAATAGATAGAATGCTCTTACAGGAGGTGGAAGAGAAGAGGAGGGCAGTGGAAGAACGAGTGAAACAGAGGATGATGAAGGTTCAGAAACAGAGAAAGACTCTCAGAGCACCTTTTGAAGGTTAGCTTTTTCATTGATTGAAAGTTTTTTTAGATGAAAAACTATGGAATATGAAGATTAATCATAACTGTGTTCAGTCATATTTCATTGAGGTGTGTTTTAGTAATAAAAAATGTTACTCCAGACAGATGTATATACACTACGTGGCCAAAAGTATATGGATGCCTGATCATCCAACATCTCATTCCAAAATCATGGGCATTAATATGGAGTTGGTCCGCATTTCCTGCTATAACAGCCCCCACTCTCCTGGGAAGGCTTTCCACTAGATGTTGGAACATTGCTGTGTGGATTTGTTTCCATTCAGTCAGAAGAGCATTATTGAGGGCAGGCACTGATGTGGGGCTATTCGCCCTGGCTCGCAGTCGGCTTTCCAATTGATCCAAATGGTATTTGATGGGGTTGAGGTCAGGGCTCTGTGCAGGCCTGTCAAGTTCTTCCATACCGATCTCGACAACCCATTTCTGAATGGATCTCTATTTGTGCACGGTGGCATTGTCATTCTGAAACAGGAAAGGGCCTTCCCCAAAATGTTGCCACAAAGTTGGAGAACCAGAATTGTCTAGAATGTCATTGTATGCTGTAGTGTTAATATTTGCCTTCACTCGAATTAAGAAACTTAGCCTGAACCATGAAAAACAGCCCCAGTCCAAGGGGTGTCTATACTTTTGCCATATAGTGTATCTGCCCTCATTTTCTCCTGACTTGCCATTATACTGTATGCTGAGGTTATTGCTTGCTTAGACAGCGCAATTTGTAGATTTCAAACATGCCGAATACTTTATTTTATTTTTCTGTGAAGGAGGACCAATCAAAGTATAATTAATGATTACAAAAATGCTCTTCTCATTACAATATTAAAAGTCTTGTGTTTTAACATTTCAGGCTGTAAAATGTATTGAACTGAATAACACATGTTGATATGAGCAAAAGTCTCACACAGAATTTTGCTCCTGCAGATATAACCCACAGCCCACCTGTCTTATGTCCTCTGTGATAAATGTAATTTCATTATTAATACTCACCACTCCAAACTTACAGAGAGCAGCTCATCTCAGAGCTGAATGTCTGTTAACACTCCTGATGAGGAGTAAATTGTTGTCTTTCTCTCTGACAGGGAATGAACACCGTCTCTCAGAGCTGAGGATTGTGCTGCTGGGGAGGAGACGGAGTGGGAAGAGTTCAGCAGGAAACACCATCCTGGGCAGAAAGGAGTTTAAGTCTGGAATAAGAACTGCACAGTGTGTGAAGAGACAGGGTGAAGTAGCTGGGAGACAGGTCACTGTGGTCGACACACCAGGCTGGTTCTGCACTTCTGTGAATGACACTGCAGAGCTGGATAAACAGGAGATTGTGCACAGTGTATCTCTGTGTCCCCCGGGACCCTGCGCTCTCTTCCTGTTCATTAATGTGAGGTCAGCATTCAGTGATACAGACAGGAGATCAGCGGTGGAACACCTGGAGCTGCTCACTGAGAGAGTCTGGAGACACACTATAGTGCTGTTCACCTGGGGAGACTGGCTGGGAGACACAGACATTGAGCAGCACATTGAGACTAAAGGGAGGGACCTCCAAGAGCTCATAGAGAAATGTGGGAACAGGTATCATGTTCTCAACAATGAGAACAGGGCTGATGGGACTCAGGTCACAGAGCTACTGGAGAAGATAGAGGAGATGATGGCAGGGCATGGAGGCTCTCACTATGAAATAGATAGAATGCTCTTACAGGAGGTGGAAGAGAAGAGGAAGGCAGTGGAAGAACGAGTGAAACAGAGGATGATGAAGGTTCAGAAACAGAGAAAGACTCTCAGAGCACTTTTTGAAGGTTAGCTTTTTCATTGATTGAAAGTTTTTTTAGATGAAAAACTATGGAATATGAAGATTAATCATAACTGTGTTCAGTCATATTTCATTGAGGTGTGTTTTAGTAATAAAAAATGTTACTCCAGACAGATGTATATACACTACGTGGCCAAAAGTATATGGACGCCTGCTCATTCAACATCTCATTCCAAAATCATGGGCATTAATATGGAGTTGGTCCCCATTTGCTGCTATAACAGCCTCCACTCTCCTGGGAAGGCTTTCCACTAGATGTTGGAACATTGCTGTGTGGATTTGTTTCCATTCAGTCAGAAGAGCATTATTGAGGTCAGGCACTGATGTGGGGCTATTCGCCCTGGCTCGCAGTCGGCTTTCCAATTGATCCAAATGGTGTTTGATGGGGTTGAGGTCAGGGCTCTGTGCAGGCCTGTCAAGTTCTTCCATACCGATCTCGACAACCCATTTCTGAATGGATCTCTATTTGTGCACGGTGGCATTGTCATTCTGAAACAGGAAAGGGCCTTCCCCAAAATGTTGCGACAAAGTTGGAGTCCCAGAATTGTCTAGAATGTCATTGTATGCTGTAGTGTTAATATTTGCCTTCACTCGAATTAAGAAGCCTAGCCTGAACCATGAAAAACAGCCCCAGTCCAAGGGGTGTCTATACTTTTGCCATAGAGTGTATCTGCCCTCATTTTCTCCTGACTTGCCATTATACTGTATGCTGAGGTTATTGCTTGCTTAGACAGCGCAATTTGTAGATTTCAAACATGCCGAATACTTTATTTTATTTTTCTGTGAAGGAGGACCAATCAAAGTATAATTAATGATTACAAAAATGCTCTTCTCATTACAATATTAAAAGTCTTGTGTTTTAACATTTCAGGCTGTAAAATGTATTGAACTGAATAACACATGTTGATATGAGCAAAAGTCTCACACAGAATTTAGCTCCTACAGATATAACCCACAGCCCACCTGTCTTATGTCCTCTGTGATAAATGTAATTTCATTATTAATACTCACCACTCCAAACTTACAGAGAGCAGCTCATCTCAGAGCTGAATGTCTGTTAACACTCCTGATGAGGAGTAAATTGTTGTCTTTCTCTCTGACAGGGGAGGAACACCGTCTCTCAGAGCTGAGGATTGTGCTGCTGGGGGAGAGCGAGAGTGGGAAGAGTTCAGCAGGAAACACCATCCTGGGCAGAGAGGAGTTTAAGTCTGGAATAAGAACTGCACAGTGTGTGAAGAGACAGGGTGAAGTAGCTGGGAGACAGGTCACTGTGGTCGACACACCAGGCTGGTGTGAGATTTCTGTGAATGACACTGCAGAGCTGGATAAACAGGAGATTGTGCGCAGTGTATCTCTGTGTCCCCCGGGACCCTGCGCTCTCTTCCTGGTCATTGATGTGAGCGCAGAATTCAGTGATACAGACAGGAGATCAGCGGTGGAACACCTGGAGCTTCTCAGTGAGAGAGTCTGGAGACACACTATAGTGCTGTTCACCTGGGGAGACTGGCTGGGAGACACAGACATTGAGCAGCACATTGAGACTAAAGGGAGGGACCTCCAAGAGCTCATAGAGAAATGTGGGAACAGGTATCATGTTCTCAACAATGAGAACAGGGCTGATGGGACTCAGGTCACAGAGCTGCTGGAGAAGATAGAGGAGATGGGAGCCAGGAACTGGGGTGTTCCCTTCACTATAGAGGAGAGAGACGGAGAGGGCTTACTCTTGGAAAGAAAACAGATGAGCTTTGAGGAAGAATGGAGCAGAAGAGAGGAGGAGCTGATCGAGAGGATGTCGAAGGTTGTGGTTGACTCAGAGACAGAGGTATCCGCACTGTCATTCAGGAAGAGGAGAAAGAGCTGGGATTTTCGACCTCCTTCTTGTGAGTTTTCTTAATTATCTTCCTATAGACTGAATTCCTCAGCACTTTCAGTTTAACTTCAAATCCATTAACAACCACCTCTATATGCACAAGACACTGAGTTTACAACGACCAATTTATAAAATAATGTCCAAGTACAGTAATTATCCTAATCTGTGCTATTAAACTTTTACACTTTTTTAAAGAGTTCATATTGCAGTGCACATGGTTAATTCTTAGCTTTTATATGCAGTATATTTTGCAAACATATGAACACCAGACTAAAGCTCTACTTTAAAAATAACGGATTTAATGACCATCTGGAAACATGTATGAACATCAAACCATTTCATAATTTGGATCAATATAATGTTTGAAAATGTATATTTTTTTTCTAATGAGAAAAATATACATGCAACAGAGAAGACAATGACTCATATAATGTTCTGAAATTTCATTTTAATATTATCTAAATTCATTATGTTAATCAAAAAGATATCAAAGATATTTATGATGCATAAGTTTCTGAGAATAATAAAAAAATATATTGCAGAATATAATGCAGATGAATTTGAGTGTAACAGAGCTTGTTGGTGGTGTTGTGTTACAGTGAGTGGAGGGACTCCAGCCCCGTCTGAAGCAGGCAGCTCTGTGTGGGATTATGAATCTGCTCATAAACTTTCCAGTAAGAAGGTGTCACGGTGGCTGAAAAGGAGCAAACCAGAGAGTTCATCATCATCTGGATATGGAACAAGGAGTTCTGTAGTGAGTGAAGCAGAGATGTCTGACGTGACACTGGAACAGGTCAGTGTGGGTGACACTCCACCCTAAACATTGCTCTACACTGCCCCCATGTGGTACATTGTGTAACTTGGAATGGAAAGCTGTCAATAATCCACTTCAACAGCAGGAGTCTATACGCAAACTTTGAGCAGATACAGGAGTATCTATGTACATTTGACAAACCATTTAACATCATTGCAGTGTCGGAAACTTGGATTAACGTTGAGAAATGCATGGATTTCCACCTGGAAGGGTATAATTTTGTGTGTAAGAGCAGAATCAACAAATCTGGTGGAGGGGTTGCATTGTTTATTGAAGAGAGCATACATTTTGAGATACTGGAAAGCTTGTCAATTGTCATTGAAAATTGAATTTTCAACGCCGAAAGGTAAAAAAACTGTTATATGCAACGTTTACAGAGCTCCCAGCTCAAAAATAGACATATTCAACAATTGCCTGGGAGAAATATTAACAAAAATGAATCAGAGAAATGTTTTTATATGTGGAGATTTTAACGTAGACATATTAAATCCTAACGATAACAAGTTGATTGAGGACTTCGTTAACACAATGTATGCGAGCGGAATGCGACCACTAATCACCCAGCCAAGCAGAATCACTAAACATAGTGCCACACTAATTGACAACATTTATACAAATATACTGGACAAAGTAATAACAAGTGGTATTATGATAAATGATATCTCTGATCACCTTCCAGTCTTCGCTATCTGTGACTGGAAACACACTTTGGAGCAGAAACCAGTGACAAAAATCTTAAAAAGAATTAGAAACGAAAAGAGACTTAAAGATTTTGAACAAGATATGATGAATCAAAAGTGGAATGACGTATGGACTGAAAGAGACACAAACAAAGCGTATGAGGCCTTCTTAAACACAATAAACTCAATATATGACAAGCACTGCCCGGTAGTCAAATATTCGAGTAAAGACAACAAAGTCAAAGTCAAAGAAAAAATGCCATGGTTCACTGTAGGAAAAAAAACAGCTTATATAAACAGTTTTTAAAGGAAAAGAATGTACAATCATATGCAAAGTACAAACGCTATAGAAACAGAGTGACATATTTGTTGAGGAAACATAAAAAAGATTATTATGACAAGTTACTAACAGAAAATAGAAACTACACCAGAAATCTTTGGAAAATAATAAATTCCGTCTCTGGAAGAAAGGCCAAACGGACATTCTCCGACCATTTCAATGTAAACAACAAGAGGGAAGAAGATAAGAAGGTGATAGTAGATAGTTTCAACAAATACTTTGTTAGTGTAGGTCCAGAACTAGCCAAGGCCATTCCATCCTCACTCCAGCAGTGGGATCACTTGGATAGGGGCGGTGAGACAAAACAAGAGTCATTATTTTTAAATCCTGTCACACAAACTGAAATCAAAGAAATACTGAGACTGCACAGCCAAGACATCCACTGACGCAGATCAGATAGACATGACATTGTTAAAAAGGATATCAATAGCGATCATACCTCCGCTAACATATATATGTAACTTATCGTTCTGCAATGGTGTGTTTCCAGATAAAATGAAGATAGCAAAAGTTCTTCCTCTGTACAAAAGTGGAGACAAACAGGAGTTTTCAAATTATCGTCCGATTTCAATTTTACCACAGTGCTCAAAAATTATTGAAAAGCTCTTTAATGTCAGATTAGATAAGTTCATTGATAAACACAAACTGCTATGTGACAGCCAATACGGGTTCAGGAAAAAACATTCAACAGCACTGGCCCTAACAGAATCCATAGAATTTATCAAAGACGCGCTAGACCGGAAATTATTCACCATAGGCATTTTCATCGACCTGAAAAAAGCTTTTGACATGATAAACCACAGCATATTGATTGAAAAATTGTACAGATATGGAATTAGAGGAATCGCATTACAATGGATAAAGAGTTACCTATCAAATAGAGTTCAATTTGTACAGATAGGGGACAACATATCAACATGCCTGAACATCACCTGTGGGGTCACACAGGGTTCAGTCTTAGGACCAAAATTATTTATACTATATATTAATGACATAATCAAAGTATCTGACGTTTTAAAATTAATTTTATTCGCGGACGACACAAACATCCTCTGCTCTGGAAATGATCTTAATCAAATGGTCACATCAGTGAACAATGAAATGTCAAAGCTTCACACGTGGTTTAATATTAATAAACTATCACTAAACCTTTCAAAGACAAAATTCATATTATTTGGGAAAAGAGGCCTGAAGGAAAACATAAACTTAAAGGTAAATGGTATCAACATTGAACGAGTGAATGAACATAAGATTCTGGGGGTTACGGTAGATTGCCTCCTGACATGGAAACCACATGTGAAGCTAGTTCAATGTACGTTGGCCAAAAGTGTGTCTATTTTGTGGAAAATGCAGAAATTACTCAATCAACATTCACTTAAGACAATTTACTCAGCACTCATAACACCCCACCTGCACTACTGTGTTGAAGTGTGGGGGCACACTTATAAAGACACTACAGAGCCGCTGTTTAAACTTCAAAAAAGGGCAATGAGAGTTGTATATGGTGTCCCATATAGAGACCACACAAATGACTTGTTTATTAAGGCAAAGTTTCTCAAGTGGCAGGATATAATTAAATATAATACCATACAAATATTATTCTTAGCCTCCAAAAATCTCTTACCCATAAATATACAGAAACTGTTTCTAAAGAAAGATGACATACATAACCTAAGAGGAAACATGATATATAAGCAAAAATCTATAAAGTCAACACTCAGATGTCATTCATTATCCATTGTGGGGGTTAAGCTTTGGAACAGTTTACATGATGAGATTAAAATGTCTATAAACTTAAAGACCTTCAAGAGTAAGATAAGATGCATGATGGTAGGAAATTATCAAGTATAAAAAATAGGGGGTCATCAGTAAATGAAAACAATGTCACGATACCTACTCAGGCATAATGCACTGAATTAACAGGGAACAACAGAGCATCATAAAAACGAAGAAACGGACACATTTATTTTGGACATTATCAGAACAATATGCGGGACTGTCTGCTGTTGAAATGAAACAAATTGTTTTGACTAATGTATGACATGTACATTCAAATCCGACTTATTTGGACTTTAATATCTGGTTTATTTTACTTTAGCTTATTTTTTCTTTCTCAAACTGTTTTGTTATAAAGAAAATTCAGTTATGCTGTTGTGATACTAAAAAAATTTGTTTTAAACAAATGTATAATATGAACATTGAAAATTGTGAGGGAATTGGGGCGGGACTTTGATAAGCAGGCTGCTTTTTCCCGTATCCCTTTTCGGCAGGTAATGTGTTTTGTCAGAGCATATTACAGAAATTGTGATAAAGTGTGACTATATGCGTGCCGAAATAAATAAATAAAAAAAATAAAAAAAAATAAATAAATAACTTCTTCAACTGTTTTCCAAAACGTAGCAAATTGTAAATCCTTGTTTTTTGTGGAAAAGAACACAGAAAGAAAACAGAAGGACTTTGAGGAGGAATGGAGCAGAAGAGAGGAGCTGATAGAGAGGATGTTGAAGGTTGTGGTTGATTCAGGGACAGAGGGATCCACACTGCCATTCAGGAAGAGGAGAAACAGCTTTTGAATTTCTTCCTCCTTCCTGTGAGTTTAATTCATCATCTTCCTATAGACTGAATACCTCAGCACTTTCAGTTTAGCTTCAAGTCCATTAATAACCACCCCTATCTCAAAATGCACCTTTTAAGCTCTACTTTTAGTTAGGTTGCTTTTACTTTATCATCTTATTATTATTTTATTAGAATTTTAATTATTTCACTTATACATTTCTGTTTCTGTTTTTCTTGATTTTATGTTAAGCACTTTGAATTGAATATTTTGCATGAATTGTGCTGTTTGATTTATTGATTGATGAAAAATATACAATGAATTAACAATCATCAATTTATAATGTACTTTCCAAGCAACTTTCCTAATCTATTGATACATTGTTGGTGGTGTTGTGTTACAGTGAGCGGAGGGACTCCAGGCCCCTCTGAAGCAGGCAGCACTGTGTGGGATAATGAATCCGATCATAAACTTTCCAGTAAGGTGTCACAGTGGCTGAAAAGGAGTGAGCCTGAGAGTTCAGCATCATCTGGATATGGAACAAGGAGTTCTGTAGTGAGTGAAGCAGAGAAGTAGGCTAGGCTAACATAGTTGCATAGGCTACTTTGAAACGTAGTCTACGAGTTGGTAAGAAAAGCAAAGGTATCTAAACGTGCAAAAAGCCACGTGCAATAACTTGCTCTAAGAATTCCAGCTCATTTTATAATTATAGCTGGGCTATATTTCTGCAGAATGCGATGTCCTGGAATAATGGCTTCGCCATTTGCGAGACTCCAACATCAAACGTTTTGCCACAGTATACACGGATGCATCAGCCCTGTAAATTTTAACATACATTTATTTTTAATTAGTTTTTGCTACAAAATTTCACACTATTTTCATATTTCTGACTTTTCTGTCTGTGATCCATTTGCAAAAATATATAACCATTAAGAAACAAATATGAAATATTCCTTCAAGCTTTCAATGCAATCAAAGCCTTAGTCATGCTTATGGGCATACCAACATACAATTGGAAAATGTGGATGTAGTTGTAATTTTAAAGCTGGGTGATGTGATAGATCATATTACATACACAAGACCAAATCTATATGACGGCAGTGTAGTATAATGGTTAAGGAACTGGCCTTGTAACCGAAAGGTTGCAGGTTCGATTCCAAGGTCACTGCCGTTGTACCCTTGAGCAAGGTACTTAACCTGAATCGCTTCAGTATATATCCAGTTGTATAAATGGATAATTTGTAAAAAATGCGAAAACAATTTGTGTAAGTCGCGTCTGCTAAACGCCTGTAATGTAATGTGACACCTCGATCTGTGCGTCTGGCTCAGTGTGTAATGGCACTGGGTTGCAGGTTTGAACCTCGGCTATGCCCATGTCATCAGCTGACTCACAGGGACACAGTTGGTCTTGCTGGTTACTGCGGCATTAGTTCTTCCCAGTGGCTCACTTTGCACACACAGACTGCAGGATGAGAGACACACCTCTCCCCTCCTTCCTTCAGCTGCAGTGCTCCCTGGTGTGCAGGTGGTGTAATTAAAGATGAGGAGGAAAATAGTCTTTATATATTTTATCTGTCTATGTTTATATATCTCTGTGCTTCATGTAATAAATCATTCACAATTATCAGTTTTAGTAACAATTTCCAAAATTAACTGAAAAGCACTAGATAAACATACTGTATTCACAGGAACACAAACCTGATTATGAACTTCCTTATGGAGACTGCCCCCTGGTGGATGAAAAGGCTTATATCACTGATACCACTGAATGATACCTTACTGAACTTATTTACTCAATGAATCTACATATGACATATGTCTGATAAGACTAATTACATGTGGCAGGATCTTTAATTTATTTATACATTGAACTTAATAGCCGCTACAGCTTTTCAGAAACTATGTCAGATTTGCTCTGATTTGTTAATAAACTCTCTAAATTAGTTTGCTTTAAATAAAACGATATTTGTGATATCTGTGCATAACATTACAATGTTGAAGCATGTGCTGTTAAGTGTGGTGCAGAATGTCTTCCTGCCTTTTTTTTGCTTTGTGGGGTCGCAATAAAAACTCAATGAATTTACTGGAACCGAGTCAAACTGGGTCATTAATCCGGCTGTGATTCTGAATTAGACTTACTTTAATGGTACAGCAGCCTGGTACTAATTCTGCATTGGACTCTCACAGCAGATCTGCAAAGGTAATAAAAATAAGAAAACACAGAAATATATACTGTTTAATGGGAATGAAAGACATCCACACACAAATGTATTTTACAGGCCTATTTAAAGGAGAGTGGACAGCCCTCCTTACATATACCGCCACTACAGACTGTGCCACGCGTCTCGCCAAAATTACACGTATTTACAACAAGAAAACAATTCATGCTTGGTAAAAGTATGTAAATATCACACTGTACTATATAAATATCCCATTCACTGTATATAAATACATATACATTCAAAGATTACTGTTGTGAAGGGTTGCAGACATGCACATTGTCTTTTGCTGACCAGGTGAGCCGTTGGCGCACTTACCTGAATTGTTTTAAAAGTGCTGTGCTGGCTGTGGTAAAGGTCTTGGTAGACTATGAAAGCGGATTTAGAAAGGGACGGTCCACTATGGATAATGTACTGGCACTAGAGCAGGTCATAAGGAAAGCCTTGGCATCTAGGGAAGTTTTAGTGGCAGTATTTCTACATATAGAAAAGGCCTATGATATGCTGTGGAAGGACGGTTTGCTTATTAAATTGTCCAAGATTACATTACATTACATTACAGGCATTTAGCAGACGCTCTTATCCAGAGCGACTTACACAACTTCTTATTACATTTATCCATTTATACAGCTGGATATATACTGAAGCAATTCAGGTTAAGTACCTTGCTCAAGGGTACAACGGCAGTGTCCTACCTGGGAATTGAACCTGCAACCTTTTCGGTTACAAGACCGGTTCCTTAACCATTACACTACACTGCCGCCCGAAACATGGGGGTGGGAGGCAGGCTTTTTAGTTGGATTAAAGATTTTTTACTAAATCAGTCCAGACAGGTCAGGGTGGGGTCTCAATTGTCAGCTGCGGTGGGGAGTGATAATGGCACACCCCAGGGCAGTGTGATAAGTCCAGTATTATTTAACGTCATGATTAATGATATATTTCAGAAGATAGGGCCAGGGATTGGGTGGTGTTTATACGCTGATGATGGAGCAGTGTGGAAGATAGGGCCAGGGATTGGGTGGTGTTTATACGCTGATGATGGAGCAGTGTGGAAGATAGGGCCAGGGATTGGGTGGTGTTTATACGCTGATGATGGAGCAGTGTGGAAGATAGGGCCAGGGATTGGGTGGTGTTTATACGCTGATGATGGAGCAGTGTGGAAGATAGGGCCAGGGATTGGGTGGTGTTTATACGCTGATGATGGAGCAGTGTGGAAGATAGGGCCAGGGATTGGGTGGTCTTTATACACTGATGATGGAGCAGTGTGGAAGATAGGGGCAGGGATTGGGCGGTATTTATACACTGATGGAGCAGTGTGGAAGATAGGGGCAGGGATTGGGTGGTCTTTATGTGCTGATGATGGAGCAGTGTGGAAGAGGGGAAGAAATGAGAGATTTGTGGGTGAAAGATACAGGAGGAGCTAGGGGTGGTGGAAGAGTGGGCGGAGCAGTGGGGCTTTCAGATCTCCATCTCTAAGAGCCAGTATTTTCTTTTTCTTTTTTTTGGGGCAAGCCCCTTTTTTTATAACTAACAGCTATAACGATTCTAAAACTCCATGTCAACTCCTAAACTACAAGACAATTCATAATCCAAATCATTGTCCAAATCCAAGCCAAATTCCTAAACCTTTAATCTGGTCCGATTCACTAACTTCAATAACTGCACATCTCATATCCTTTCTCAATACTTCAAATATACGCATGATCAACTAAATATACTACTTACAATATATGAATAGCTCTCTAAGACCCAGTATATGGTGTTTGGCCATAAGAGGAAGAAGTGGGATGGGGAACTGACACTATGGCAGGTGTTGTATACTCAACTTGCAAAGCCGGGGGGCCAGTTGAGAAGGTGACACAGTTCAGGTTTCTAGGGGTGTGGCTAGATGAGGGTGTGACTGGGGGTGTGGCTAGATGAGGGTGTGGCTGGGGGTGTGGCTAGAGGAGGGTGTGGCTGGGGGCGTGGCTATAGGAGGGTGTGGCTGGGGTGTGTGGCTAGAGGAGGGTGTGGCTGGGGGTGTGGCTAGAGGCGGGTGTGGCTGGGGGTGTGGCTAGAGGAGGGTGTGGCTAGAGGGGAGGCTGATGTGGAAAGTACACATGGATAAGATCAAAGCAAAATGTGCCAAGATTGTAAATCTGATGCGCTGCCCAGCTGTATATGTTTGGGGTGCAAACAGGGGGACTTTATTATATATTTACCAGGCAATGATCAGGTTTACATTGGATTACGGAGTGTTTAGTGTATGGGGCTTAAAAAGATGGATGTGTTTCAGGCCAAGGCTCTGCGACAAGCCTGTGGTGCCGTCCGAACAACTTCAATCCCAGCCCTCCTAGTGGAATCTGGGGAAATGCCGTTATGGTGCAGGAGGATTACGCTGCTGCTCAATTACTGGGCCAAGTTGAGGGGACGGACAGGGAGGGGACAGACAGGGAGGGGCCGGACAGGGAGGGGCCGGCAGACAGTTTACTGCAGGAGTGTTGGGATCTCACAGGTGGGAATGTGGCATGTTGAGGATTGATGGGGCTCAAGAGTGGGCGGAGCATCAGGGTATGGCGGAAGCGCTGACTGCACCGTCAGTAGTGTGGTCTGCAGTACCAGACTGGCTTCTGCCAACCCCCAGAAGTAGATTTTACTATTGTGGAGGGAGTACGTGCTGGTGATGTGGATCGACCCATATATCAGTTAGTGTTCAGAAGCACATTAAAAGTGGGCAGGATTCCTCTCTCCAGGTGTACACCGAAGGCCCCAGATAGTGAAAGAACCAGGTGTGCAGTTCTTATCCCTATATATGGAATTTCCCTTGGAGAAAGACTGGAGAATAACCTCTCTGTTTTTACGGCAGAATAACTGGCGATTTGGCGGGCACTGGGTGGAAGATGTGTGACCAGAGCAAGTGGTAATCTGCTCAGATTCAGTAGCCGTGGTAACGTGCATTAAAGAAAGGCGGTCAGAGGCGCGTCTAGATCTAACGCTGGACCTGCTGTTGATCTTGCATAGAGTGTGTCACCTGGGGTGTGGTGTCGGGGTTTCTCTGGGTCCCAGTGCATGTGGGAATAACGAGGTGGTGGATAGGGTGACAGAAAGGACCATCTCTCAGGAACGAGTAAGAATGAGCGCTCCGATGGGTTGGGCAGAAATGAGCAGCGTGGCAGCTGAGGGACTGCGGCTTCAGTGGCAGCGGGAGTGGGAGCTAGAGGGCCAGGGGGCGACACCTGCACTCTATACAACCCCAGGTCCAGGAAAGAAGGGTCTCACTGGGGGGCAGCAGGAGGGATGAAGTACTTCTGACCCGACTCAGGCTCGGCCACTGTGCTCTGGGGGCGGGACTTCGGGCGGTGGGGAGGCACTCTGATTGGCTGTGTGGGGAGTGTAATGAACTGGAGACAGTAGCTCATGTCCTGCTATACTGTAGAAGGTTTGGGAGGGAAAGAAGAGAGCTATTTAGGGGAATGGCAGGGATTGGTGTGACCACTGTTTCATTAAAGACCATCCTGGGTCCTGCAGAACGGCAGAGTGACACATATAAACAGGTCATGGCCTTTTAGTCTCCCACTGGACTACATGTGAGGTTGTAATGCAGAGGGTTTGTTTTTAGCAGGGTGAAGAGGACGTGGCGCCTCCTTCCTATCACCTGCCGAGGGGGTTATGTAGCGGTGAATTCTCAAGCGGTTGCTACAAGGGGAATTAAATCTTTTTAGGGTACAATTGGTGACTAAATTGGTAGAAAAACAGGGAAAAATCAGAAACTAATTTAAAAAGAAGCATTGATATCAAAATGAGGCCAAGTTACAACTAACAATATTGCCTATCGTAGCTCACACTAATTAAACCACCTCTATTCCAAAGCAATGCTACCCAATCTTTCCTAAATTATTGAATATAACTTGGCCCTGTGTTTTTTCATCTTACCCTCTGTTCTCTCTTCCCCCTTTACCCACCCTCCTGTTTTACCTGTCTCCTTTTCTCTTGCATTCTCTCTCTCTCACTGGCTTTCTCTTTCCCTCCTCTCTTCTCTCCTTACCTCTCTTTTTCTCCCTCTTCTCTACATGTCCTATTGGTCTCCCTCCTTCCCTCTCTTTCTCCCTCACCCACTTCTGTTCGTTTGCCTCTCTTTCCCTCCCTCTAGACTGCAGCTGTATTCTACACAGTGCAGTTCAGACTGGCTCCAGTAGAGGGAGGTGTTTGGTTTCTCCTACATGCTGGCCTGGGTGGCATTCCTTTTTTTTTTTTTTTTTTAAATATTTTATTAAATCAATTCACAAATTTTACATCACATCACACTACACATTCAAATCATGACCATTTTTCATTTTTTTATTTTTTATTTTTTAAACATTCAACTCATTCCCATACTATTTACACCCATAATTTCCCTTCCCTCCCACCACCCCTATACCCCGCATCCTAACCTTCCATACCCACATTCCTGGATACTCCACCCCACAATTTATTTCATAACAACACTTTCCACCTTTCCCTCGCCGCATTGAAACCCCCAATGCATCACCTCCCCCTCATACCGCCTCTCCACCCCCTTTTTCACCATTTCAAAAACCCCCCTCGCCGTCCACCCCTGCTTTGGCACTCCTTTCAACCCTCTCGCCACCCACAGCTTGAACTTGACCAAACTCATCAACCACAGTGTCAAAAATGTCTCCCTCCCTTCTTTCTTTCCAACCCCTCCCCATATATCACTCCTTCTTGTCCAAACCCCTCTAAAACCCCATACCTCCCCCTTACCCTATCCCACACCTGCTGTGCAAAACCACACCACCTGGGTGGCATTCCCCCTGGATTAGTCTACACCTTCCTGAGAAAGCTTGAATGAGCCCAGAAAACTGCCACGTCTGCCAGCACAATCCAACAGCCTTTCATGTGGAGGTGTATATAGGGCCCACAATATGGTGAAAAAGTTATTCTTAATAACGCCTTTCCTTATATAGTATTGTTGTGCTTTTTATTACTTTGTTTGAATTTTTTATTTTTTTATTTTATTTTGTTTTAAGAAAATTCCTGAAGTGTCTTTAAAAACCTGTAGTTGCAGTGAAATAACTGTTGGCTTTATCTGTGCTTCTCGGACAAGAACAAAGGACAGGTAATGTGCAATGTGACCTTCGATTTTCAAATCTACAGGAATTAGCCGGTCAAATTTCAAAAGCGCACCGTAGGCTACCTAATTTATAAAATTATAAATTAGTTTTTTTCATAATAGGCTATAATAGCAATGTTCCCGTTTGTCCTTTATTTTCCTAATCGGCACGCAATGTCGAAACTCAAATTCAATTGATCATTCCCATTTTCTTCTGAACTAGGAAATCTGTCAATCAATCACTGTGTCAATCCATTGCTGTATACTGTATGTTCTGGGTCTCCTGTCTGACGCGGAGAAAAACGTCACTGCAGTTTAACAGTGAGACTGTGCAGGACCACGGTGGTAACAGGTTAATTTTATAATTCGAGAGAGAAATCACGAGGCACTCTGGGCGTTTCCTCTGTCTTCATTCACACCCTATGTTTTTGTAGGCTAGTTGTTGACAATTTCAATAATCCAAAACAGGCAACAGGCAAGTTCACACCCCTCTCCAACACCTGTCAGCACCTGCTTAGCCAGTAGGAAAATTTCTACTGACACAACATTTCCATATTGGATAATGCCACCCTTGTAATCATTTGGAGCTATACAGATTTCCCCCGCATTAAAGGTTTAACAATAAGCATCGCAGAACACTGCAGCACTCTGAACCGTTTTAGGGCTTTCACTCGAACCTGTGTGAAGACCTGGAACGACCTGAAACGATTCCAGTGTATGTGGGAATGGGCTACGCTTCACTGCCACTAGCCTGCAGAAAGCTTACACTATGAGAGTGAGTTTGAAAAACTGCGAGGGATTGTGTCAGTCAGGTAGAAATTTATGTTTTCTCTTCCCACCACAGTCAGAGAGGCTACAGAATCGCACTGTTAAATTGTAATGCATAAATATTCATGTATAGCCTATGGCTCTCAATGTTCTCACTTGAAGCTCTCTGTGACTCTGTCTACATTATTTTGTAATGTCTGAAACTAAGAAGTAAAACTTAATCAACTGCCATAGGCCTAATGCAGAATGGGTATCAAAGTTACCATGTTTTAACGTGATCTTTTCATGTAGTGGTAGCCTATGGCAAAAAGCTCAGCAGATCATGTCAGGGGGACAATGACATTGTAGGAAGTAAAAAAAAGTACATTAAGTTATATCTACAATGGACAAAATAATAAATATATAGTGTATGTATGTGTACATGAACAGATCGCTACCACACTGGCTGTACTTCATATACTATACAATTATTCTAATATTTAGTTGTCTAGCCTACTGGTGGTTTGGCTTTAACTGTAGCAGTAGATCTTCTCAAAATATTGATGTAAAAATAATAATAAAGCCATGTTTGTTTCAAATAAATCCCAGCCTCAAACCAGCCTTTGAGTATGGATTTTTAACTTGCAGTTTGGGCTGCCATAAGTTGTCTTTGTCATAATGAAGACCTAAATGTTTGTAGTCCCCTAAAAGGACTAAGGTGGACACAATGGCAAATCCATATTTAAAAGGGTTGCTAGGATTGATATGACATGTTTCGATAGTTGATTCTCAGCCAGCCACTCCCAGTGCAAATATGTCCCAGAGTACATACTGTATGTTACATGCCTTATCTTCTGTAAGTTCCATCAGAAACCAGTGTAACAGGGTGAGGTGAAATTTAAATAATGAGACAAGCTTTTTGAGGACAAGAAAACATTGCCCCATATAGTGGCCCAATCTAATTCTAGTCGTCCTGGGCTGCATTCAGATACAACATTTATGCTTTCTTCCTGTCGTTTCCTTCCCTTGCTTCGAGGGGGGATCCCCAAAATGCCAGGATGAAATATGGCAGCCACTCCAAGTGGGGTTCGGTTCCAATTTAAGAAAGGGGAGGGAATAATTATATTCCCTCACTCCCTCATTTACCCTCTCTTCCACCAAGAGTATAAAAGCAAGAAGGGAATCCCACAATGCAATGCTCCTCACAGAAAAAGGTTGCACTTCGTATATTGGTTCACTTCTGTTCTCGTCAATCCTCCCTTGCAGAGCACCTGTTAAATTTGCTTGCTGCACGTTGCAAATTTCGTCACAAGGTGGCTCACTGGAGGGAAGAGAGTAAGGGAAGGGATTGTGTTAAATTGGATCTGAATGCAGCCCCGGTCCCTGGAGATCTCTCCCCCAAACTGAAATAATTGGGAGAGGGCTGATATTGTTGCTTATCATCTTCTCGTATAGTAGGGAGGAAACCAAACCAGTTGTGCCCGTTTTGGGAACGAATTAATCAACAGTAGGATGTGTACTTAAAGCTGCAGTAACCAACTTTCTGAACAGTCGCAATTTTGAACATTTTGATAATGTTTTCCTGCATCCCTTGCGGTATATTTAGATAAATGTTCAAACACAAAAAAAAACTATGTTTAAGTTGAATATTTAAGCAGCCAAAAACACAAAAACACAGAAACTTCATATTTTCTGAGCTTAAATCTGGCCTTTGCATTCATTGATAAGGCCCTCAGCACAGACATTGGGCTCTATTTTCAAACCAGCGCAAGGGGACGGTATAGTCAAACGCAAGCTTGTTGACAGCATCAACGTCTAAAACTGGCGCTATGGCGTTTCTCAGCAATACCACTAGGATCAACAAATTCTCAACATAACATCCTTTCGCTTGCGCTGCAGTGGGATGGGTGGCGCTGTCTGGGGCGTGTTCTAAAATACTTTCGGCTCAGTGACAATTTGAACCAACGAAAACCCATTGCGTTATGATCAGCTGGAACCACCTCTTAGCGGGAACGCAATAGACTCTGGCAATTTGCCAACTTATTCGTCATGTAGTTCTGTGTAGTGTCTATAGGTGATGCCAACATTACACTTCCATTTAATGAACAAATAGCCTATAATTATTATTAATTAATTAATTTTAATTTAAACTACTAGAATAAAACAGGACAGCTTACAAGAAACTTGCGATCATGTAGGCCACTAGCCTATAATATATAAATTACACATTGACACAGTTGAATCATAAGCCTACCATAATTATGCCTACATCACCTAATGTAGGCTAATTAATGCATTCGCCACCTCCTCCCGTGCCTTCTGAACTTCTGGAAGACGAGGTGGTGTGGATTGTGATCCATAAATTACTACAGTCCTAGCCTGTACTTCTGTTGCAAGTATGTCTGATTCCTGTGCGGAAAATCTTGTCGTTGACGGTCCAGTGCGTTTAGGTTGCTCATTATGAAATTGCATGGAGCGATTGCGTTCCAACGCGATTGCGTTTTAAAGCATGAGAACAACAATTTGATTGGCTACCATAGAGACACACCTTGGACGTTTAAACCCAGCCTTTTAGCAATACCGCCATAAGGTGCGCCAAGATTGCCGTCATGAAATTACCAAATTTCTCGCCGACACGCCCTCAGAGCGATACCGCCAAGCGATTACTCTTGCGTTCACTATTGCGTTTGGTTTATTAAAATAGAGCCCATTGACACAGTTGAATCATAAGCCTACCATTTGAATCATAATTATGCCTACATCACCTAATGTAGGCTAATTCATGCATTCGCTACCTCCTCCCGTGCCTTCCGAACTTCTGGGAGACGAGATGGTGTGGATTGTGATCCATAAATTACTAGTCCTAGCCTGTACTTCTGTTGCAAGTATGTCTGATTCCTGTGCGGAAAATCTTGTCGTTGACGGTCCAGTGCGTTTGGGTTGCTCATTATGAAATTGCATGGAGCGATTGCGTTCCAACGCGATTGCGTTTTAAAGCATGAGAACAACAATTTGATTGGCTACCATAGAGACACACCTTGGACGTTTAAACCCAGCCTTTTAGCAATACCGCCATAAGGTGCGCCAAGATTGCCGTCATGAAATTACCAAATTTCTCGCCGACACGCCCTCAGAGCGATACCGCCAAGCGATTACTCTTGCGTTCACCATTGCGTTTGGTTTATTAAAATAGAGCCCATTGGCTTAATACACTATGGGCTCTATTTTAATAAACCAAACGCAATGGTGAACGCAAGAGTAATCGCTTGGCGGTATCGCTCTGAGGGCGTGTCGGCGAGAAATTTGGTAATTTCATGACGGCAATCTTGGCGCACCTTATGGCGGTATTGCTAAAAGGCTGGGTTTAAACGTCAAAGGTGTGTCTCTATGGTAGCCAATCAAATTGTTGTTCTCATGCTTTAAAACGCAATCGCGTTGGAACGCAATCGCTCCATGCAATTTCATAATGAGCAACCCAAACGCACTGGACCGTCAACGACAAGATTTTCCGCACAGGAATCAGACATACTTGCAACAGAAGTACAGGCTAGGACTGTAGTAATTTATGGATCACAATCCACACCACCTCGTCTCCCAGAAGTTCGGAAGGCACGGGAGGAGGTGACGAATGCATTAATTAGCCTACATTACGTGATGTAGGCATAATTATGATTCAAATGGTAGGCTTATGATTCAACTGTGTCAATGTGTAATTTATATATTATAGGCTAGTGGCCTACATGATCGCAAGTTTCTTGTAAGCTGTCCTGTTTTATTCTAGTAGTTTAAATTAAAATGAATTAATTAATAATAATTATAGGCTATTTGTTCATTAAATGGAAGTGTAATGTTGGCATCACCTATAGACACTACATAGAACTACATGACGAATAAGTTACCAAATTGCCAGAGTCTATTGCGTTTCCGCTAAGAGGTGGTTCCAGCTGATCATAACGCAATGGGTTTTCGTTGGTTCAAATTGTCACTGAGCCGAAAGTATTTTAGAACACGCCCCCGACAGCGCCACCCATCCCACTGCAGCGCAACCGAAAGGATGTTATGTTGAGAATTTGTTGATCCTAGCGGTATTGCTGAGAAACGCCATAGCGCCAGTTTTAAGACGTTGATGCTGTCAACAAGTTTGCGTTTGACTATACCGTCCCCTTGCGCTGGTTTGAAAATAGAGCCCTCCGTCCTGAAAGTTGTTCTGATGGCAGCTCAGGTCTGCCCTGGGGGCACATTCACTGTTTGTGCTGGTTAAGGTTAGGCATTGGGAGAGGGATAGGTTACATTCAGGGTTAGGTTTAGGGTTAGATTTAGGTTTTGATCAATCTGCCCTCTAAACAACTTTCAGTTAATATTTGCCAAAATGTTGATACTGTGGCGGTCCATTGAACTATGCTGGGCACTGATCAGGCTGATTATTAGTTTCTCTAATGGCTCAATATACTTTACTTTCGAACACTAACCTGACATATTAGACATTATTTGACTCTTGATAATTGACATTGGTACTATGAATTAACATTTCATGTTTTTTTGTGAATTAAAAATAGTAAACTGAATATGAGCTCATAGTAAATTAAGTAAATAACCTTACGTTCTACTTCTAACAGGTTAAATGCACCTGTTATTGCAAGTAAAAGTTGCATGTTGAGAGGAGTAGGTTTAATTACCATTTCATGCAGTGGTGAAAGTATGCCAGTACATGTCTGGTATGCCGTTGAATCAGAAGAATTAGTGCCAGTCCAACCAGGTACTGTTTAGGGTTAGACTTTTTTGGTAAATCTGCCCACAGCCCTCAGAACAACAAGTTGAATTCAACTTTGTTTTAACACTAAGGGCTCTATTTTCAAACCAGCGCAAGGGGACGGTATAGTCAAACGCAAGCTTGTTGACAGCATCAACGTCTTAAAACTGGCGCTATGGCGTTTCTCAGCAATACCGCTAGGATCAACAAATTCTCAACATAACATCCTTTCGCTTGCGCTGCAGTGGGATGGGTGGCGCTGTCTGGGGCGTGTTCTAAAATACTTTCGGCTCAGTGACAATTTGAACCAACGAAAACCCATTGCGTTATGATCAGCTAGAACCACCTCTTAGCGGCAACGCAATAGACTCTGGCAATTTGGTAACTTATTCGTCATGTAGTTCTATGTAGTGTCTATAGGTGATGCCAACATTACACTTCCATTTAATGAACAAATAGCCTATAATTATTATTAATTAATTAATTTTAATTTAAACTACTAGAATAAAACACGACAGCTTACAAGAAACTTGCGATCATGTAGGCCACTAGCCTATAATATATAAATTACACATTGACACAGTTGAATCATAAGCCTACCATTTGAATCATAATTATGCCTACATCACCTAATGTAGGCTAATTAATGCATTCGTCACCTCCTCCCGTGCCTTCCGAACTTCTGGGAGACGAGGTGGTGTGGATTGTGATCCATAAATTACTACAGTCCTAGCCTGTACTTCTGTTGCAAGTATGTCTGATTTTCTGTGCGGAAAATCGCTCTTGTCGTTGACGGTCCAGTGCGTTTGGGTTGCTCATTATGAAATTGCATGGAGCGATTGCGTTCCAACTGGCTTTTTTTTAAAAGCATGAGAACAACTATTTGATTGGCTACCATAGAGACACACCTTGAACATTTAAACCCAGCCTTTTAGCAATACCGCCATCAGATGCGCCAAGATTGCCGTCATGAAATTACCAAATTTCTCGCCGACACGCCCTCAGAGGGATACCGCCAAGCGATTACTCTTGCGTTCACCATTGCGTTTGGTTTATTAAAATAGAGCCCTAAGGGCCCTATCTTACACCCGGCGCAAAGCGGCGCTAACGCAAACGCAAGTGTCTTTGCTATCTTACACCCGGCGCTAGGTCCATAATAAGGCCTAACGCTTACACCGTCAAACTAGCATGTTTGACGGCGTAACTCTTGCGCCATCATTAGTGAACTGGGCGTGTTGGTCTTAAGATGAGGAGTGGCCAGGATTCTTTTTGGCGTATTGCTATCTTGAGCCAGCAGAAAGCGCTTGCGCTAGAACCACCACAAACCTGGTCTAAAGTCATGTCGCAGTTGTTTACATGCTATTTTAACGGCGCATATAAGTGCGTCTACATAGGCGTGTGCACAATGTGCATACCCTCCTGTCTGTTACACACAGGGGCGTGCACAGGCATGACTAAAATATCTAGATCACAATGTGAAATATTATTATTGTGTAGGCTATATCAAAAATGCATAATAATAAAATGTTCCATAGGTCCACATACCTTTCCCTCAGCGAAGGGAAACAATGCCACATTACATTGCTCTCAGCCCACTCCATCAACATCCAGGCGATGTGCGATGGTACGGGACAATGGCTATCCATTAAAAAGGAGCTGATAACACCTATAGCTATCAAGCCTAATGCGCGAATTGTCTTTGCACCTAATGCGTGAATTGTCATTCAATGGAAAACTCGCGCACGGCAATAGACGGACATTTAAGTTCTGAAAATGCGCTTCAGATGTCATTACAATACAGCTCTGTTTATCTATGAATACAGCCTGTAAGTAAATAGAATGGTTTGTGACTGAAAAAAGTTCAAAACCTTGTCCAGTGAATATTGCATTTATTGTTTTTCAAATAGCCTAGGCTACAGCGAATTCGCTGTGCATAAGGTTTTTTTCTATAGCCTATGGTTAAAAAACGGAGATGTCACCATGTTAACTAAATTGTAACCTTAGCTATTCTTCGTCCTTCATATTTTTTTAAATTACAGTGACCAGGTTTCCATACTCTCACCGTTTAAAACCCAGCTGATTTCACCCCTTATTCCTTAACTGAACAAAACGATTTTAAAGAGAACTAAGCGTCTAATTAGAAACTAAAACAAATTTGCAGCACGTTACACAATTAATTCACAATTAATTTTAATGCCATTCTGTGCACGTGAGCTGCATGTTCTCAAGTCGCACGTTTCACGGTCTTCCTGGGAAAGTGGATTGTTTTAAAGGATTACGCTACGAGTAAAACAGGTTGGTCACATTTCCATAAACAGGACATTATTAAACAAGGGGAAATATGCGTGAACTTATGGGTTGCGAACCTGACAGCTTTATTGTAGGCTATTTAGTGTCATCATTAAGGCAAAATAACGGTATGTATGTTATTAATCAATATTAGCCTACTATGCAGGTAGCCTAATGAACTTTGGATGAAGCTTGAACTTCGAGAATTCCATGAGAACAGCCTCTTGGAATTGATGTTTGACACTTTCATTGCATAATCAAACGAAATTTGCTGAACAAGCAGGCTAATTTGGCGTTTTCTAAGGTGAGACTGAAGCCATTGATAGCTTATTCTGAGCTGTTGCAGGTCCTTTTAACGAAATTTAACCGCACATATTTTGTAAAATAACAGCCCTGTCTGGAATTACCGGGAACTCATAGGCTAATGGTTAGTCCGAATAATATTGATCATACTCCATTTAGCCTATTCCTTGATCACACTAAACACGCACGAGCATGTCTGTTTCGCCATCATAAGCAATCCGCCAAGGTGGAAAAGCAGGCTTTTAAAGGGAATGGGATATGACATTTTGATTGGTTTATTGAATGTCACGCCCAAGACACACCTATAATTAATGAAGCGACTAGGTTCAGCCCAGTTGCGCCATGCGCCGTGCTTAGCGCCATGCGCCGTGCTTAGCGCCAAAAAAACACGCCGTTAAAATAGCAAAAGTGGACTTGGACACGCCCTAAATGGACTTAGCGCCATGCGCTTAGACTAAGCGCCAAGATCGCCAAGATAGGGCCCTAAATATGGTTGAAACTCACAATTATGGAAACTTATCAATTATCAGTGTTGTTCATTAGGAGTAATACATCAGTTAGTCATTAGTAGGGATGATTAAGAGTTACGGTGATGAGGGCAAAGCCGTTATTACTGCAGTGTGTACTGTAAAAATTACTTAATTCAGAAAACAAAGAAGTAAAGTATGTAGGCAGAAATACAGTAATTATTATGGTCAATGTGCTGTGCAGTGGCATAGTGATATGCAGATAAGTATCATACATTTCAATAAAATGTGTTAAGAGCTGTACAGTAAAATAGTATGCAGATTAGTTGACATAAGTCTGGAGGGACATACCATAAATATAACTCTAATTTTAACTTATCCCTTTGCCAAACCTTAACCAGCACAGACAGTGAAGGTGCCCCCAGAGCAGACCTGAGCTGCCATCAGAACAACTTTCAGGACATATTGTATTAAGCCAATGCTGAGGGCCTTATCGGTGAATGCAGAGGCCAGATATAAGGTTAGAAAATATTAATTTCAGCTTTTGGCTGCTTAAATCATCAACTTAAACATGTTTTTGAATTTCCAACCTTTTGCCAGGGTCGGGAAAAAGCGCTTAGCAGTCATATTATTACAACGGTGCTATTGTATACAGTGCAGTCCAAAAATATTTGGACAGTGAAGTTTTTTGTTGTTTTGGCTCTGTACTCCAGCCCATTGGATTGGAAAAGGAGCAGTGACTATGAGATGTGAAGTGCAGAATTTCAGCTTCAATTTGAGGGTGAACCTTGTAGCAGTTGTAACCCTTTTTAACACCCCCCCACCCCCCCCCCCACCCCCCATTTTAAATGACCAAAAATTGGACAAATGAACATAAGCTTAAATAAAGTTGTCATATTTAATATTTGGTTGCATATCCTTTGCGTGCCTTGACTTCCTGATGTCTGTGATCCGACAACATCAATAAGACCTATTTTCAGGTACTACAAGCAATACTATAACCTCTGCATTTGAATGGATATCGATACAGTGCTTATATAATAGCCAGTTATATTGTCTCTGCAAACAACCCACTTAGATTAGACCGCTACTTTATATATTGAATGATTAATATTGTGTTTTGGGCCACAATCGAACAGTTAGGTACAAATCCAAATGTTAAGACAATTACATAAGTTTATTGTGACTGAACATTTCAATATTTCACGTAGCCTATGTATGACAACATGATTGATATCCATGATGTACAAACCACATTCAGATGTATAGGCTATACCTACAGTAATTTAAAAGAGAGGAGGTATTTATATTTAAATTAAATATAATTTCCTTTAATTTAAATTCAAACTGCAATTCTGATTTGAGAATACCCCAGTAATAACAAAGAAAGCTTGATAGCTAACTAGCTAACGTTAACATTGCTACCTTACCAAAGCTAACATTTGACTGTCAATTTTCATCTGTCAATCTGTTTAGGTTAACTTGCAGCTTGAGACCATGCTCGCTGGTCCAATCTTGTCACGAATAACACTACCAGTGCAGCTAGGGACTAGTGATGGGCATTCCGGCTCTTTTCAGTGAGTCAGATCATTTGGCTCAGCTCACCAATAAGAGCCGGCTCTTTCGGCTCCCAAACGGCTCTTCATTCAGTAGCATTTCCGGTTTTTCAAAATCGGCCAAAGTTAGCGATATTTTGACCTATGATTGGTGTTTGTGCACATATATCACTTAAATTGTTCAAAGGAATCTTACTCTACCTTCTAATTACCAAAATAACATTATTTTGCATTTTGTTTGTTATAAAAACTATTTAAATAAATGTAAAAACAGTAAGACGCTATTACGCATGTGCATTGAAAGTAGGGCATTTTTATGTCTTGAAATAAATTGCACAATAAACACAGTGCGTAGTTGAACATTTCAAAACAAAATAGACACTCAAAAAATAGAACATAATATTGCGTCATAACAAAGAAAAATAAATAAATGCATAAAAAAATAAATGTGCAAAACTGCAGCATCAGAACAATTAAACTGACCAACAATTAAACTGTTTTTTTAATTATTATTAATGTTATTTTCTTATAGTGGTTTTATTTATTTTTGGCCTAAAAAATTATTCTCTTTGATTACAGATAGAACTTGAAGAAAAACAACTAATAAAAGTTCCACCAAGACCACAAGCACTTGTCTTGTGTTCATTTACAAAACAAATCGACTCTTCAGATATGCGAGTCGGCTCCCAACGTTCACCTAAAAGAGCCAGCTCAATGAGCCGACTCGTTCGCGAACGACACACCACTACTAGGGACCTTGCAAGCTCATTTTCAAGAACTTACTATTCCTCTGACTAATGTTAGTTATTTTCTTAAACTTACTTTAGCTTTTTGGCACCTGCCATTAACTTCATATTACTTAGGCAGCTTGCTTGATTACATTATTAGCCAGCTAATTTAACATTAGCAATAGAGCTAAAAAGAAGCTTGCTATGTTTAGCTATTTCACTGATTTAGGTAGCTTGCTAAAAAAAAAGCTAGATAACGGTAAGGTAGCCTACATTAGGGGGGTATTCCACAAAGCAGGATTACTTATGAATATATGAATATGAGTTATGAATATGGAACAGGAATCCTCAGTGCAGTTATCCAGCTAACTCAGTAATAATCCTGCTTTGTGGAATACCCCCAGGATGAAAATGTGAATGAACAAGCCACAAGGTAGGCTATTAATGTTAACTTATCTAGCTTATCTATCTTAACTAGCATAATGTTAACATTAGTCATCAGAATTCCGAGAAATATTTCAGTCGATTACGAGCTAGTGCTTGCAAAATGTATGTGTAACGTTAGACCAGAACCGGCCAACGATAGAACTGTTTTCTGGAAAAAAAAATTTCAGTGATATTTCCAGATCCTCCATAAGGACATTAGCCATCTGGCAAGTGGTGTTTGTAACTCTGAGCTGTCCTGAACAGCTAGTATGAACCATAGACCTTAGAAAAATAGGTATGAACTTAATGTTAACTCAATGACTCCAGAGGAGCTTTGTGCTCTTGATCTTTTCACAGCATGTCCATCACGAGCTAGATATCTGGCAGCAGAGTGATGGTTTGAGGCTCGTTTGATACCTCAGACCCTGACCAGTCTGATACAACCTGACCAGTCTGGGTTCATGAAGGGCTGTCTAGCCTGCAAGAATAATCATAGACTTTTACATTTTATAGATGCAGCCCCACAAGTGCCATCTGCATGTGCTGTGATTACATTAGATGCAGTGAAGGTAGGGTGGCCATTTCCATAACACCAAAAAGGAGGACACTTTGCAGGATTCAGTGAAGCCGGACATTCCCCACCCCTGCATTAGATAAAGTATAAAATAGGGATGATCTCAAAAGGAGGACAAATGAGCGTCCGGCTCAAGGCTGCGCCGGTAGACGGACACGGTATTTCAAATCCGGACTGTCCGACCTAAAACCGGACGGATGGCCACCCTAAGTGAAGGTGTTTGACCCAGTAGAGTGGTGCTATTTGTGTGCAGTACTAGAATGTTTCGGTTTGGGTCCTTGTTGTGGAGTAGCGTGACTATGAGGTTAAAATGCAGACTTTCATCTTCAATTTGAGGGTTTTTACGTCCATATCGGGTGAACGGTGTAGCCATTTTTACACATAGCCCCCCCCCCCATTTTAGGGCACCAAAAGTAAGTGGACAAATTTACATAAACTTAAATAGTCATCATATTTAATATTTGGTTGCATATCCTTTGCATGCCATGACTTCCTGATATCTGTGCCCCAACAACATCAAAATATCTTATTTTCAGGTACTCTTATGAGCGATACTATAACCTCTCTGCATTTGAGTGGATCTCTATGGGAATTGGGGGGGGTGGGACTAGATTAAGATGCAAATTACACACAAACCCCCCAGTGCCCCTAATGCCCATTGTAATACTGATAAGTTGTCATAAGCATTTCTAAAGATGTACATTGCACAGATTTTACTGTCTGTGTCAATGAATAACATGTAATAAGACTGAAATAACTTTTTTTTTTAAAACAAAGAAAGTTAACTAATCCAGTAAGAACTGAGTCAAACAGGGAGAAAGGCCTGACATTAGAACATGGCACACTTTCTTTTTGCGTGAAAATATTTCAGCACAAAATCCAGAGAAGATGGGTAAATTTAATTAATAAAAAATGATATTGATTTAATGAAATAAAATGTAATTAAAATAATTCTATTTGACAGACAATAATTATATTGTAAGAGAGAGAGACCAACATGGCAGCTGCTCTTCAGACCTCTCATCAAGGTGAGTAGAAAATTATATTAAAATGTTTTTTTTCATCCAATATATCTTTATTTTCAATACCAGGAAAATAATTTTGAATGTTGTACTTACCAAAACAGAGACTCATAAAAGGAATGATATCCACCAATCAGCTGATTCTATCAGAAAGAAATGAAAAATTCTTTCTCTCTAACAAGGGAAGTGGTTGCTTGGAGAGGCCAATTTGTCAATTTCAGTGAAATTTTCTTGTTTATTTCCCAGTTGGCAATGCCCAGTTTCATTCATAATCCAGTCTCATCACTGCAACCCCCTTTGTTGATTAAACAGAGTGCAGAGAAGCACACGTTCTCTTTGCAGTGTGTCCTGCCAGCTTCTTTCCCCTCTACAGTAGTTGAGTAGGAGGAGCTCATTTCATGAGTGTGTTTAGGCTGCAGACGCTCAGAGACAGTTGCTAGGCTGCAGACGCTCAGAAACGGTTGCTAGTGCTTGATGATCTTTTATTGGTTTTTTCATGTTACAATAAAACTTTTACATTGAATGTTAAAAAACACTTTACAAAAACACTGCCCATTTTTCAAATCAAATCCACATCAAACATTATATATATATACACTACTCACAAAAAGTTAGGGATATTTGGCTTTCGGGTGAAATTTATGGAAAATGTAAGTTCACGCTACAGTGATATTATACGTATCATGAAAGTAGGGCATTTAAGTAGAAGCATGCAATGGTGATTTCCTCATCTCAAACAATTTATTGAAACAAAAGCCAACAACAGTGGTGGGTATACCACAACAAAAATGTCAATGTCTCAATAACTTGTCATGTGCCCTTGAGCATCAATTACAGCTTGACAACGACGTCTCATGCTGTTCACAAGTCGACTTATTGTCTGCTGAGGCATGGCATCCCACTCTTCTTGAAGGGCGGCCCTCAGGTCATTGAGGTTCTGGGGTACAGAGTTACGAGCCTCTACATGGTGAGTCAGCTGATCCCATAGGTTTTCTATGGGATTCAGGTCTGGAGAAAGTGCAGGCCACTCCATTTGAGGTACCCCAGTCTCCAGCAGCCTTTCCCTAATGATGCGACCTCGATGAGCTGGAGCATTGTCGTCCATGAAGATGAAATTAGGCCTGTGTTGTTCATGCAGGGGCACAATGACTGGATTAATGATGTTATTCAGGTAGTATGGGCTTGTCACTGTACCATTCACAAAGTGTAGGGCAGTTCTGTATTGACTAGACACACCTGCCCACACTGTAACACCGCCACCACCAAAGGGTCGTCTGGTGACAACAGTGGCTGATGCATAGCGCTCTCCTTGACGTCTCCAACATCGTTGGCGGCCATCATTTCTGCTCAACGTGAATCGACTTTCATCAGAGAACAGCACTGAGGCCCACTGGTCCCTCGTCCAGCGTAAATGCTACGTGGCCCATACAAGACGATGACGCCTGTGCCTGGTGGTGTGGTCAGGTACCCTTGCAGGTCGTCTAGCACGCAGACCACGCTGATGTAAACGGTTTTGAATGATCTGACGTGACACTTGGGTGCCTCTCACCTCCCGTAAATGTGCCTGGAGTTGAGTGGCATTCATCATCCGGTTCCGCAGGGCACTGTTCACAATGAAGCGGTCATCAGTGTGGGATGTGGCCAAAGGACGTCCACTTCTATGCCTTTCTGTGACTCTTCCAGTCTCTCTGTATCTCTGTTGCAACCTGCTGATGACACTCTGTGACACTCTAAGCTCAGTGGCCACTTCCCTCTGAGAACATCCTGTTTGGCGAGGTACTGTTGATCAATTGTTAGGTGTCGTCTTGGTCTCATGATGTCAAAATGTGAACAGCATGATGAAGAGGACTGTTTAAATACCAATTCTAATTGAACCAGGAAATTTATTAGTCGATTCATGGATCAAACACCTGTTGTGAATTTTGCCGTTCAGCTCCTTGTTAGAGAACAGCAAGTTAAGCAAAAAGTACTGAAACATTGAATAGTTGGACATGTGCATTCAAAAGTTTAGATAAGGTCAAATTAATTTCACCTGTAAAGGTTATAGTGCATTTTAGGTTCATCCTGAAATTTCACCCGAAAGCCGAATATCCCTAACTTTTTGTGAGTAGTGTATATATATTTTAAAAGAACATTCACAAAGGGAGCCTTTTTATTTCTTATTTCCCCTCTTCAGTTCTTTTATGCAAATACAAAATAACATTCAACACACACACAAAAAAGACCATCACAAGCAAAGGAACGTCACATACAATTGAATCAAACTGACAATAAAAAGTTCATACTGTGATAAAAACACTGATGAATGAAACTGAACTAAGAGTAGGCTGAACTGAACGTGCTGTTGGAATATTCATGTGCTTGCTCAACTGACCCCATCAGTGAATGAATCACATAGTCAGTGGCTCCAAGCTTTGTGAAATGAAGGAAATGATTAAAATCATAAAAGTGATTTGTAATTTCCATCACTTCAGTTAGGCTTTGATAGCAGACTGTGGGGTGGATCCACACACTGGAACAGTGTCTTAGCAGGATGAGCCACCCAGCAGCTCTATAACACACATGCCAGTATATCAATAAGAATGTTCCTCTTGGCTTTAAAATTATGATAATATTCTTTGAAATTCATAATAATATGAAAAGACTTGTGATTTCACATTTCTTGTTGTTACAATGTATTAATTAGAATGAGAAATTATTATAAAATGCACAACTGTGCCTCTACTGATATAACCACAGCCTTATGCCACCAGTGAAAAATGTAATTTAATTATTAATACTCACCTCTCCAAACTTACAGAGAGAAGCTCATCTCAGAGCTGAACGTCTGTTAACACTCGTGATGAGGAGTAAATTGTTCTCTTTTTCTCGTTCTCTCTGACAGGGGAGGAACACCGTCTGTCAGAGCTGAGGATTGTGCTGCTGGGGGGGAGACTGAGTGGGAAGAGTTCAGCAGGAAACACCATCCTGGGCAGAGAGGAGTTTGAGTCTGGAATAAGAACTGCACAGTGTGTGAAGAGACAGGGTGAAGTAGCTGGGAGACAGGTCACTGTGGTCGACACACCAGGCTGGTGGAAGATTTCTGTGAATGATACTGCAGAGCTAGATAAACAGGAGATTGTGCGCAGTGTGTCTCTGTGTCCCCCGGGACCCTGCGCTCTCTTCCTGGTCATTGATGTGAGCTCAGAGTTCAGACAGACACACAGGAGATCAGTGGTGGAACACCTGGAGCTTCACAGTGAGAGAGTCTGGAGACACACTATAGTGTTGTTCACCTGGGGAGACTGGCTGGGAGACACAACCATTGAGCAGTACATTGAGACTGAAGGGAGGGCCCTCCAAGAGCTCATAGAGAAATGTGGGAACAGGTATCATGTTCTCAACAATAAGAACAGGGCTGATGGGACTCAGGTCACAGAGCTGCTGGAGAAGATAGAGGAGATGATGGCAGGGCATGGAGGCTCTCACTATGAAATAGATAGAACGCTCTTACAGGAGGTGGAAGAGAAGAGGAGGGCAGTGGAAGAACGAGTGAAACAGAGGATAATGAAGGTTCAGAAACAGAGAGAGACTCTCAGAGCACTTTTTGAAGGTTTGTTTTTTTATTGATTGAAATTTTTAGATGAAAAACTATGGAATATGAAGATTAATCATAACTGTGTTCAGTCATATTTGATTCAGGTGTTTTACCAATAAAAATTCACTCCAGTCCAGAGAGATGTATATATCTACCCTCATTTTCTCCTGACTTGCCATTATGCTGAGGTTAGTGGCTGCTTAGATAGCGCAATTTGTAGATTTAAAAAATGTTGAATACTTGAATTTATATTTGTATGATTGAGGACCAATCAAAGAAGTGTAATTAATTAATTAAGAGCGAAAGTAGCTAACTGAGTGACTGATGTCTACCTTGTTGAAAGTCGAGCGAGAAGTGGTGTAAATAGGCAGTAAAATGGTGGTAGTATACTGATTTTGAGGTGTTTCTGTGTAAGCACGGTTACCTAACAACCGACGCCACTTTTTTCTTATCGCGCAAAGCTGATAATTTGAGTAAATAGCGGTTTCTCAGCGACGTCACAGTAGATGTGTGCACGCAATGCTGGGGCAGAATATTCAATATTTCAAAATAAATCAACATCCACTTGTAATTGCAGAAGCTGAAATGGATGATGAACGACACTCGTTTAACTTTGAATATCTTAGTTACATCAACACTGAGCTAGCTACGCAGTTTGGTGTAAATATGTGATATTTTTTCAATTTAGCAAGTGTCTAGGAAGTATTTATGCTGGCTCCCGCCCCATTGCATCTCATCATACACTGCCTGGCCAAAAAAAAAAGTCGCACACTCTAATATTTCGTTGGACTGCCTTCAGCTTTGATTACAGCGCGCATTCGACGTGGCATTGTTTCGACAACCTTATGCAACGTCACAACATTTATTTCCGTCCAGAGTTGCATTAATTTTTGGTCAAGATCTTGTATTGACGACGGGAGAGTCAAACCACTCCGTAAAGTCTTCTCCAGCACATCCCAAAGACTTTCAATGGGGTTAAGGTCAGGACTCTGGTGGCCAATCCATGTGTGAAAATTATTCCTCATGCTCCCTGAACCACTCTTTCACAATTTGAGCGGGATGAATCTTGGCATTGTCATCCTGGAATATGCCCATTGATGGGGTAACCTGGTCATTCAGTACATTCAGGTACTCAGCTCACTTCACTTTATTGCTGTATAACGTTGCTGAGCCTAGACCCGACCAATTGAAGAAACCCCAGATCATAACACTGCCTCCAGAGGCTTGTACAGTGGGCACTATGCATGACGGGTGCAACGGCGACTTTTTTTTTGGCCAGGCAGTGTATAAGCTATTTCGCCCATTATCGGGCACGCCCGCGTTCAACCGTATTTGAACTTCCTCGAGAGTTGATTTTCCAACAGTAAAAAAAGAAAACCAGTATTTGCTATGTCTATAGCACATTCACAATATTAGCAAACTGTGTGTGTGTGTGTGTGTGTGTGTGTGTGTGTGTGTGTGTGTGTGTGTGTGTGTGTGTGTGTGTGTGTGTGTGTGTGTGTGTGTGTGTTTTTTTTTTTTTTTTTAACGCCTTGTAATCAACTCAACTAGCAAGCACCAACATCAAGAAGTGCCATTTTATATATGTCCACTCGAGGGCGAGGTAGGTGAAGAAATAAATCCAATGAGATGGACAACTGGACTGCCATGTAAACAATCCAGTTAGCCAGCCATCATACCAACATATCGGGGATTCAAAAGCTATCTTTCTTGATTAAATAAACTATTAATTTATTATTAAAACAACAACAATCATGAGCTTCTTTATGCACTGCAAGAGCCGCCCAATAATCGGCTCCCCTTTTTTCACAGTAATATGTCGCCATGACATCACAGTGGCCATGACATCTAAAAGTAAAATGCCTTGCTGCATCGTATGTTAATGTCATAAAGACACAGGTTGACATTGCTCACTGAGCTGCTGTTACTGTTATCGTTAGTTACCTGTAGATATCTCGGGCCGGTACCAACAAGCACTGTGCATTCATAACTTTATAATTGTATTGCAGCTAATTGTGTACGTTAATGGTGGACTAATGTTAGTTTTCAAGCGTAACGTCGTTAGGTGAGCTGCGGTGGGCACCTGTTTTTAACCTCTGTAATAAACAGTTGTAATAAGACTAAGGCTAGCTAATTTGTATTGCTTTGCCAAGATGAAAGTGTAATAAAAGTACCAGACACAAAATAAGATGATTTCTCTGTAGGCCTACAGCGTGTTTGCAACAGTTCTCTGTAAAAAGCGCTATACAAAATACATTTAATTGAATTTAACTGATGATCAAGCCTGCCGCATTGTGATAGCCTGCCAAGGTACACTTTTTGCCCCAGGGTTGCGTGCGCATCCTCTTTCATTTACAAACAAGAAATGGGTCTTTTGCCTACGTGATATTTCCACACAAGCACTTCCCAGGCAAGAACCGTCATCACACGTGGAACCACTAACAGAATAGCACTAACTTATTGCAGTAGGATCAGAAAGCAATCGCCGGGGCAAGACCTCCAGCGCCCAGCATGCACTAGGTTGACCTAGTCTTGATTCAAAAATTCTCATTACAATATTAAAAGTCTTGTGTTTTAACATTTCAGGCTGTAAAATGTATTGAACTGAATAAGACATCACGTTGATATGAGCAAAAGTCTCACACAGAAGTTAATGTAAGAAAAGTTAATTGTTGTCTTTCTCTCTGACAGGGGAGGAACACCGTCTCTCAGAACTGAGGATTGTGCTGCTGGGAGCGAGACTGAGTGGGAAGAGTTCAGCAGGAAACACCATCCTGGGCAGAGAGGAGTTTGAGTCTGGAATAAGAACTGCACAGTGTGTGAAGAGACAGGGTGAAGTAGCTGGGAGACAGGTCATTGTGGTCGACACACCAGGCTGGTGGAGGACTTACTCTGTGACTGACACTGCAGAGCTGGATAAACAGGAGATTGTGCGCAGTGTGTCTCTGTGTCCCACGGGAACCTGTGCTCTATTCCTGGTCATTGATGTGAGCTCAAAATTCAGACAGACACACAGGAGATCAGCGGTGGAACACCTGGAGCTTCTCAGTGAGAGAGTCTGGAGACACACTATAGTGCTGTTCACCTGGGGAGACTGGCTGGGAGACACAACCATTGAGCAGCGCATTGAGACTGAAGGGAGGGACCTCCAAGAGCTCATAGAGAAATGTGGGAACAGGTATCATGTTCTCAACAATAAGAACAGGGCTGATGGGTCTCAGGTCACAGAGCTGCTGGAGAGGATAGAGGAGACGGTAGCCAGGAACAGGGGTGTTCCCTTCGCTATAGAGGAGCGAGAAAGACGGGGCTTATTTTCTGCGATAAAACACAAATTATTCAGACAGAAAATGGATGAGCAGAAGAGGCTGGAGGAGGAATGGAGCAGAAGAGAGGAGGAGCTGATAGAGAGGATGTTGAAGATTGTGGTTGACTCAGAGACAGAGGGATCCACACTGCCATTCAGGAAGAGGAGAAACAGCCTTGAAATTTATTTTCCTTCATGTGAGTTTTAGTCATTATCTTCCTATAGACTGAATTTCTCAGCACTTTCAGTTCTATTTCGTTCCTCCGACCATTAGGGTCGTGAATATGGTTGGCCTTCTGGGGCCAGGTGCGTCGAGACTTTTATACCAGCATTGTCATGGTGCATGACCCCCGGCCCACATAGTGACATAATTCCTCCCATAAATGGGGGAGCGTACAGGGCAACTCTTGTCTGCTACGGCAAGACTAAAGGGACAGCGCTCTGGGCTCAAAGCCTCTCCCGGTGGCTAGTGAAGGCAATAGCCACGGCCTGTGAGGCTAGCGCTAAACCCTCGCCTATTGCTATCCAGGGCCGATCCACCAGGTGCCTCATGGGCAGCTCTGGAAGGCGTACCTCTTAAAGAAATTTGTGAAGCCGCGACGTCCCCGTGCACATTTACGAGGTTTTATCACGTCAATGTGGCGCCAGGCTCAACGGTCGGTGCAACCGTCTTAGCTGCAGCCTTGGCATCCACGTAAGGATGCTAGTCCCTCCTGACACTTTGGGTATTAAGTCATCCATATTGACGACCCTAATGGTCGAAGGAACGAAATAGAAAGAACGGTTACGACTGTAACCATGTTCTATGAGTTCCGGATGACCATTAGGGATCATGGCCACTCGGGACCTTTTTAAGGGCAAGAAAATTGTTCCGAGGACTTCCGCAGTGACGCTCCCCCATTTATGGGAGGAATTACGTCATTACGGGGGGGTCATGTACCATGACAATTCTGGTATTAAAGTCTTGATGCACCTGGCCACAGAAGGCCATCCATATTAATGACCCTAGCGGCCATCCGGAACTCATAAAACATGGTTACAGTCGTAACTGTTCGTTTAGCTTCAAATTAATTAAGAACCACCTTTATACACATGATACACTGAGTTAACACTGACAATTTATAATGTACTTTCAAAGTAACTATCCTATTCTGTGCTATACACCTTTTACACCTTTTTAAACAGTTCATATTGCAGTACACAAGGTTAATACTTTGAGTTTCCATGCAGTACGTTTTGTAAACGTCTCTCACATGCATGAACACCAGACTAAAGCAGTACTTTAAAAATAACGGATTTAATAACCATTTAATGAACATCAAACTATTTTCTAATTCGGATCAATTTAATATAATGTTTGAGAATGTATATTTTTTTGCGAATGAGAAAAATATCCATGCAACAGTGAAGACAATGACTCACATAATTATCTGAAATTGAATTATCTTTTGAATCAAAAAGATATCAAAAATATTTATGATGCAGAAGTTACAAATATAATGAATATAATGCAGATTAATTTGAGTGTAACAGCTTGTTGGTGGTGTTGTGTTACAGTGAGTGGAGGGACTCCAGCCCCCTCTGAAGCAGGCAGCTCTGTGTGGGATTATGAATCTGCTCATAAATTTTCCAGTAAGAAGGTGTCACGGTGGCTGAAACAGAGTAAATCAATGAGTTCAGCTTCATCTGGACATGGAACACAGAGTTCTGTAGTGAGTGAAGCAGAGATATCTCACAGAGAGACACTGGAACAGGTCAGTGTGGGTGACACTCCCACCCTAAACCCTGCTCTACACTGCCCCCATGTGGTAGATTGTGTTACCACTTCAACTGTTTTCCAAAACGTAGCAAATTGTAAATCCGTCAGCCTCAGACCACAAACATTTTAACGTACATTTGTTTTTGTGGAAAAGAACACTGAAAGAACACAGAAGAGCTTTGAGGAGGAATGGAGCAGAAGAGAGGAGGACTTGATAGAGAGGATGTCAAAGGTTGTGGTTGACTCAGAGACAGAGGGATCCACACTGCCATCCAGGAAGAGGAGAAACAGCTTTTGAATTTCTTCCTCCTTCTTGTGAGTTTAATTCATCATCTTTCTATAGACTGAATTCCTCAGCACTTTCAGTTTAGCTTCAAGTCCATTAATAACCACCCCTATCTCAAAATGCACCTTTTAAGCTCTACTTTAAGTTAGGTTGCTTTTACTCTATCATCTTATTATTATTTTATTAGAATTTTAATTATTTCATTTATACATTTCTGTTTTATTGTGTATCTTTTCTTATGTCCTGCATTTTTTCTTGATTTAATGTTAAGCACTTAGAATTTAATCTTTTGCATGAATTTTGCTGTTTGATTTATTGATTGATGCAAAATATACAATTAATTAACAATAATCAATTTATAATGTACTTTCCAAGCAACTTTTCTAATCTATTGATAAAATGTTGGTGGTGTTGTGTTACAGTGAGTGGAAGGACACCAGCCCCCTCTGAAGCAGGCAGCTCTGTGTGGGATTATGAATCTGCTCATAAACTTTCCAGTAGGAAGGTGTCACAGTGGCTGAAAAGGAGCAAACCAGAGAGGTCAGCATTGTTTGGATATGGAACAAGGAGTTCTGTATTGAGTGAAGCAGAGATATCTGACAGAGTCACACTGGAACAGGTCAGTGTGGGTGACACTCCATGCTAAACACTGCTCTACACTGCTCCCATGTGGTAGATTATGTAACTCATCTATTGTTTTCCAAAACCAAGCATTGTAAATCTGTCAGCCCTCTAACATTTTAACATACATTTATTTTTCATTGTTTTTACTATGAAATTTCAATTTATTTTTATACTTTTGACTGCAGAGATTTGTGTCTGAATTATGAAAAAAATATTAAATATTCCGTCAAGCTTTCAATGCAATCAAAGCCATGGTCATGCTTATGAACATATCAAAATGTGAAGGAATGTCGTTGTTATTTGAAAGCTGTACAATATGATAAACTACATGACATACACAAGATCAAATTAAAATAATAATCTCTGTGTATCTGTGCGGGTAATGGCACAGGGTTGCGAGTTTGAACCTCGGCTATGCCTATACCATCACCTTACTGACAGGGAGTCCGTTGTGGAGGGACACAGTTATGTTGTATTCAAATGATCTCAGAAGTCGGAATATTTCCGATTCACGGGAAGAAAAAAGGATTTAAACGTGACACCCCGGTGATGAGATGGTGATGAGTTAATGACAACGATCTCGGGAATCCGACATTCAACTAGGGCACCTCCTGAGGTCCCCGAGATGACCGAGGTGACGAAAAATGCGTCAGAGGTCAAAGGTAAACAGCTTAGCATTTTTAAACATGAGAGAGATCTGGAGCTAGAGAGACCCGTTGCGTGGTGTATGTAGTCTTTCACCTTCTGCGTTTGTTTTCATCTTTAATCGTTTTTGCATACGCTATTTAAAACATTTAGAACTGCAAATGCTGATCAGAGGCGAGCCAAACAAACACCAGCTTTCTGCGGGCGTTCATGGTTTTTGTCGTTGACCATTTGAACACCTTTGCCGTAACGAACGGGACCATCGTCACAGCAAACATCATGCGCGATTCTCCCGAGTTGGCCACTTGAATACACCATCAGTCCTGTTGGGGTCCTCTGGTTACTGCAGCATTAATTGTTCCCAGTGGCTCACTTTGCACACATAGACCATGACCGAATATGATCCCTGCCCCCTGCCCCCTGCCCCCTGTGCACTCAGACCCCTGTTTACTATGTGCCCTGTCCCCTCACTTTGTGAGCAGTGTGCAAAAGAAATCCTGCAGAACTCTTTCCAAACTACTGTCCCGCTCTTGTACCATAGACATGCATATTCGCTCTTTGGCCATGACTGAATATGATCCCTTCACCCCTGTGAGGGCGCATAATGAGTCAACTTCGTCAAAAAGTTTTTGGGTTTTTTTCTCACAAATGGGGGCATTTAAAATCCCCGGAAGAAGCCCTTATTTCTGGGGTTTTGTTGAGGGGATTCAGGAGCACACTCATCCAACAATTTCAGGAAGTAAACCGGAAGTAACCGGCCAGAGGCTACAGGATGAGAGACACACCTCTCCCCTCTTTCCTTCAGCTGCAGTGCTCCTGGTGTGCAGGAGGTGTCATTTAAGCAGCATATTGAGGAGGAAAATAGTCTGTATATATTTATATCTGTGTATATTTATATATCTCTGTGACTCATGTAATAAACCAGTCACAATTTTCAGTTTCAGTAACAATTCGCAAAACTAACTGGAAAGCACAAGATAAGTATTCAGTATTCACAAGAACAGAAACGCGATTGTGAAATTCCTTTTCAAAACTGACATCTGGTGAATTAAAAAGCTGTTATCCCTGATACCAATGAATGATACCTTACTAAACTTTAAAGTGACAGAATGAATTTATTTGCTTTAAATAAAACAATTTTTTGTCATATCTGTGCATTGGGTGGTTGAAGCATGTGATGTTAAGCCTGGTGCAGAATGTCTTGCTTTTTTTTCTTAATGTGTTCACTGTTCACAATAAAATGTAATGAATTCACTCAGACCGAGTCAAACAGCTCATTAATCTGGCTGTGATTCTGAAATGGACTTAATTTAATGGTGCAGCAGCCTGGTACTGATTCTGCATTGGTCTGTCACAGCAGATCTACAAAGGTAATAACAAAATAAGAAAACACAAGTATATACCCTTAATGGGTATGAAAGCCATCGTAACATGTATTTAATGTCTTTATAAATGACTGAATGTATAACATATTTATTTTTAAAGGAGAGTGGATAGCCCCCGACGGACAACAACAAACAATATTTAGTTAAAGTAGGTAAATATTATATATATTAGGCACTATACTATATAAATATCCCAATCAACTCATATCCTGCTTATCTTTCTGTACCCTGCAGGGGACATGAGTCTCTGGTCGAAAGCTCAAGAACCATATATTATAGGCTACTATGCTTAAACCTACACTACAAGGGACATTCAGTAAAAATCTAGGGGAATATGCCTCAGCTGCTGTCCCACTTACCTGTGGGGTTCCCCAAGGATCCATTTTGGCCCCCATCCTGTTTTCTTTATATATGCTGCCCTTGGGGTCCATTTTCAAGAAGCACAACATTACTTTTCATTGTTTTGCGGATGATATTCAAATCTATCTACCGTTAAAATCGAAATGTAAAGAGTCAATGCAGTCTTTGCTGGACTGCTTAAAAGACATTAAAACTTGGATGGAGTTGAATTTTCTCAACCTAAATGAAAACAAGACTGAGATAATAATGTTCGGATGCCCCGACTTATTGGATGACTGCTGGTTTTCTTGGCCCTCTAGCTTCTTACAATCGTTCAGCTGTTAAAAATCTTGGTGTGTTTTTTGATAGTTCTTTTAAGTTTGAAAAACAGATTAGCTCTGTTGTTAAAGCCAGTTTTTTTCAGCTTAGACTTTTAGCCAAAGTAAAAGCCAAAGATTTCGAGAGGGTTATTCATGCTCTTATTACCTCTCGGCTAGACTACTGCAATTCTTTGTATGTGGGTATAGAGCAGTCCTCTCTACGTCGTCTCCAGCTAGTACAAAATGCTGCCGCACGACTTCTAACTGGGAAAAGAAAGCGGGAACACATAACACCTGTACTGGCCGCCCTTCACTGGCTTCCTGTCTGCTATAGGATTGATTTTAAGATTTTGTTGATTGTGTTTAAAGTTTTAAATGGGCTGGCACCTTCTTATCTTGCTGATCTCCTGCATTGTCACACTCCCTCCAGAGCACTGAGGTCGACAAACCGGATGCTTCTGGATGTCCCGAGATCAAGGCTCAAAAGCAGAGGCGATCGAGCATTTGCGGTAGCTGCTCCTAGTCTCTGGAATAGCCTCCCTATTCACATAAGGTCTGCACAGACCCTTACAATTTTTAAGTCGCTCCTGAAGACTCACCTCTTCGCATTGGCGTTCAATTTGAGCTGAGCTTGGCATCTCTTACTGTGTCCCTATTCTTTTATGATGGTTATTGTTTTATTGTTATTTACTGATTGTGCTTTTATTATGTAACCTGTGCAGCACTTTGTCAACGATGGTTGTTTAAATGTGCTATATAAATAAATTTGACTTGACTTGACCTCCTTTCCTCCACTCGTTTCCTACAAGGACGTATGCAAAATAGCCAGTACGTTTCAAGTAGCTACAAGTATTTGTATGTACAGTAAACAATGTACTTGACATTGCGGTTTTGGTCGAGACATTAATTAATATGTAACCATTAATACATAATTAAGATGGAATCAGCAACATTAGCGGTTTCCGGTGCACAGAGGAGAGGAGGTGGTAGTGGAGTAAAGGAGGCTGCATTTTTTGAGTATTGGGAGGTGGGTGCGGATCTTTGTGTTTTAATCTAATGTTGCTGATTACATCTTAATTATGTATTAATGGTTACACATTAATTAATGTCTTGACGCAAACCGCAATGTCAGGTACATTGTTTACTGTACATGCAAATACTTGTACTCGAAACATTCAAGCAGTTTTCAAGTATTGGGACGCACGCCCTCTGTCTCTCTCTGCCTTCCTCCCTCCATCTACACAGGTCTGCTGTAATCTACACAGTGCAGTTCAGACTGGCTCCACTAGAGGGAGGTGTTTGGTTTCTCCGACATGCTGGCCTGGGTGGCATTCTCCCTGGCCCTGTGAAAGCTTGAATGAGACCGGGCCGTGTCCGAATCAGCAGTCTTCCACACTGTTGAGTAGCCTTGGTGAGTAGATAGGGCGAGAAAGTCATAGAGATATGCGAAAATCTTTCAAATTGCAGTATACTTCAAACACCCGGATGATTACTTCCGGGGTTTCGCTGAGTACATTCGGGAGCACACACTTCAAGAAGTACACAAACATTTTGGTCACATAAATATGACGTGAGCTTTGTTGTGAGCCGCAGCTTCGCTGAAGTTTTCCTTCAAATACAACAAAAACAACACGTGACATGGCAGCGCAAGGGTGGGACGCAGGGTTGCCAGATCTAGCCAGAGACTTTCCAGCCAAATGGCGACTCAAAACTAGCCCACAATATTTTTAACCGAAATCAACGTATTATAAATAGAAATCATGATATTTTTACTTTTTAAAATAAGTGCGTGCTTTGCGAATTTTCATTTTTACCCGTGACTGCACTTTGAAAGTATCCCAATTTAGCTGTGAAATCACGGACATGCCAACACTGGTGAGACATCTTATCAGTCACGTGCAGAGGGGGGGGGGGGGCGGAGGGTGCTTGAGCCCCTGCCCTTTTGCCCTCAGAGTCAAAAAGTGCCCTTTTTGGCTGGTGTTAATTGTATTTCATTTTTTTAAAATTGTTATTGAAATATATAAGTATAAAGAGGGAAATGTATAGTATTATCCACGAAAAAATACAACTTATCAATTTTAAAAAGTACTGCCCTCCCCCCCTTCCAAATGGTTTTGTCTCAATCAATCAACGTCGCATCTTCCGACATTCCCGAATACAACTTGTCATGAAAAGCACCGCATCCCCTGCCCGAGTTCGGTTACGGTGAATGATATCACTCAGGTAGGCAATGTTGTAATTATGAAACCACGATTAAATAACACTTACTTACTTACTTTTTATGTTATATATCCGCTAAAAAAACTATGAAGTAGGTCAGTAGGACTTGCCACCTTCATGCTGTAATTTCGTCATTACTAGCCTCGGTACTCGCGAGCAAGCAAGTCTAATTATCATTAAAACGACGTTATCTCCGTCATGCAGGACAACTTACAAATATGCAATTCATTTCTGAAGCAGGTAGTTACGATTTTGCATAGTTTTGGTAGTTTAGTAATTAGTCACCCCCTTTTCTTTATAGCCAGTTTTCTAAAAACATGATGTTAAGTGTATTATTGTTTGGGCATGTCGCAGTGTGTTTTCCCCGTTAAAATAAAAGTTTCAATCAATCAATCAATCAATCAATCAATTTTGATTGGGAAATAAGAAGCAGCATAAACACCGCTAGAAGAGGCAAATACACCTGTCTCCAAAACTTGTGTTTTTAGCTATTTTATAGTTAAGAATGTATTGCTGACTGTGCTATGTTCATTACTAGGGATAACTCCTACGTTGTGAGAAGTAGTGCTTTGTCGGATCTGCTTTGTAGTCGCGTCAATGACCTTCGATATGTTTTTCAGCCATATGCATAGATGTAACAAATATATAAGTGTGTGTGTGTGCGCGCGTGTGTATGTGTTTTTGAATATAATATAATACTGTTGTTTCTTTTCCTCTCAGTGTGATGCTCAAAAACATGTTACTAAAATCAAACTGTAGTTCAGTAGTTGTACCGTATGTCTCATTTATAAAATATATGCAGTATAACAAAATGATACAGAACATGAAAACAGAAGGAAGTTTTGAAACCCCAAATTCAGGGGGCTTATGTATCAAGCATGTCAGAGTAGGACTGCTGATCTAGAATCGTATCATTACTTATAATGAAAGGTAAAACAGGTCCCAAGTCAGCACAACTCTATGCTGACATTTTGGTCCAGGTCTAAGCTTTTAATTTGTGTTTGGGATAAACATGTCAGTTATTAATTTTGATCATCTGCTCTGCTGGTTGCAGACAGTGCAATGCACAGAAAGGAAAGGCTTAAGAAAAAGAAAGAGCGGGAGCTACAGCAGGCAGCCCAGAGTAGCAGCTCCCTCCTTTCATAGGCCAGCTAGTAGCAGTAGGGCGGATGAAAGCACAGGAAAAGATTATTCTGATTTGGAGAGAGATGTATTGTCACCTGATAAAGAGCCCTGTGACTGAATTGGTCTAAACAACTGAACACATGACTGACTTGCATTACTACATCAAATCTGTGGTTTCTTCATGGAATAATGTGTTTCAGTAGAATTTAAACCGGTCCCATGTTATAAGATTGCTTGAGCCCCTGCCCCCCAAAATGTCTGTGCACGGCCCTGCATCTTATGACGTGTTTACGATACTTCCACAGTACGGTTGGAAAATAGTATGGCGGATATTTTTTGAGGACTGCTAAACAGTGCACATTAAACAGCACACTTCTGCCAGTGCACTATACGCAGGAGACAGGGCGCAGTAGATAGGGCGCAGTAGACAGCCCTGGGCCGTGTCCGAATACGACCCCTACATCCTTTTGAGAGCGCATATTTCAGTCCACTTCGTCAAAAAGCTTTTGAGTGGGTGACTTTTTCTCATAAATGGGGGCACTTAAAATACCAGGATGAACTCCTTATTCCCCTGGTTTTGTTGAGGGAATTCAGGAGCACACTCATCCACAGAACTGTGCATTCATCTGACAATTTCAATAAGTAAACCGGAAGTAAAAACGTAAAGGACATAGAGTGGATATATGCATATCAATGGTACAAGAGCAGATAATAAACTACTTTTTATTTTTGTTAATTCTATCTTCATTCATAATCTACACTTTGTAACCATCGTCATATGTAAACTGATTGATATTCTCAATAATAAATAAAAAAATGTTAATAGTATTACAAACTACTTCCTCACTAGTTTGTAAAGAGTTTTGCGGGATTTCTTTCGCACACTGCTTGGAAAGTGAGGGGACAGGGCACTTAGTACACAGGGGTCTGTGTGGACAGGGAACAGGGGTCGTATTTGATCACGGCCCATGGGTGCGTCCCAATACGCAAAAATGCGTCCTCCTTTCCTCCACTACCACCTGAGCGAAGCGGCTTCAAACTGGGTTTCCTCTCCTCCGGGAAAGGATACATCGATGTATCCTACTGCGAAACAATTTTCACATTTCTGGGTGACATCATCATGCTCACGCCCACAAGATAGCAACAGCGATGATTCGTAGCTATGCCTTATGAATTTCCCCAAGATAATGATTCCCTTATGCAAGATATTTTGCCTAAATTGTGTGTGCTTCAGTAGGTTATTATCACTCATCGCAATCTAGCCTTCGGATGCTATAATGGATAAAAAAATAACAGTTCGTTTTTGCTGCTCATGTAGAGACAAATTTGACAATTTAAGAGGGGGAAGCAGCTTTCCTTATTTGCTTGTACATGAATGTTCCTTAAACGAACAACTTTTTTTGTAACACCCGCCCAACCCATGAACCATATTTGGACGTTCAACTACCTTCACTGAGAGGAAGAGGTGTGTCTTTGGAGTCTGCAAGCTGCAGCTAAATATGGTAGGCCGAACAGTTCAAAAGCCGACCCAAACTAGACACCGTATATCCAGTCGAATAGCGCGCCGAACAATTCAAAAGCCGACCCAAACTAGACACCGTATACCCAGTTGGATAGCTCGAAGATACCCAATTCTACATGTTTTTATTCTACATGGCATCCATAGCTATTTCTGATATAATGTGGCTTAAGAGGGTGAATAATTCCTCCAAACATGACAAGCACCTAATTAAGAAAAACTAACAGCTTGTTAAAATTCTGGGATTGCAACTGCGGTTGCAACGAAAGCCAGCATACACAGGGGTCCCCCAGGACCAGGATTGAGAACCCCTGCGCTATCCGACTGGATATACGGTATCTAGTTTGGGTCGGCTTTTGAACTGTTCGGCCTACCATATTTCTTTCCACAGGAAGCATTGTGGTTTGAAAAAGATCACAATACACTGGTCTTTTCTGTCTCTTCATTTCCACCCATCCCCCACCCCCAGAGGTAGACGCAAGTGCCTTAATTTGTCTCGAGGCAGATGGATTACAGAAGCAGTCAAGAATGAGAATTGGCAACTTAATTTTTTTGTGTAGCATTACCAATATTGTACTTTTCGCATTAGGCTTAACGTTACTTCAAGAAAGTACATGTACGGTACAATATATAATAACCAGAGTAGCGACCTTATGTTACTCAATCCCACACTCTCAAAACACATATTTATTAATGTATTTATTTATTATGTGCACGAATAAAGAGCAAATGCAAGTGCACAAAGTCATTTACAGAAATATGCTGGAGAGGTTGGAAACCCTACAGGGCTTATGCTAGAAGCTCACTTTACAAAACAAAATCACATTAATTGAAGAACAATAAAGGATTGTATTATATTAAAAAATATTTTAAAATATATTAATAATAAGAAAAAACAGAATAAATATTCATTAGGGAAATAAGGGAAAGAGGAAAATACTGCTATTACATTGTAGGATTTAATAAATAACCCATATAGCTGTGTTTGAAGGGAGAGGTAAATTTTATTTATTTTAATTTTTTTCCAGTAGAATTAATACGCCGAGATAGGTGGAGATATTGTGAAATGATCCGCGTGTGTCATGACGAAACACCTCTCTCTCCTCGCTCTCAAACCAATGCTGTTGTTGGTTTGTTTGAAGGCGCCCATTACATTACATTATATCTTATCCAGAGCGACTTACACAAATTCTTATTACATGTATCCATTTATACAGCTATTTACTGAAGCAATTCAGGTTAAGTACCTTGCTCAAGGGTACAACGGCAGTGTCCTACCTGGGAATCGAAAAGGAGAATGTATGTTTGAGTCACTTCTGTGAGAGTTCGCTATTGTGTAGGCTATCTGTCCATGTTCTGGGAGAGTATCCAAGCCCCTCTGCGATTTAAGTGCAGTCCATCTCTCTTGTAGAAAGCTGGGCATTTCAATTTTCAATAATATATGAACACGGGTTAGATGAAATAAAAACTAATCGGTTTAATTTAGTTGAGTCAAATAAAAAAATGTAGATGTAACCAACTAAGGAAGAATTTTCATTGCGAATTTCCATGCTCATTGCGAGCCGCGACGTCGGCCGCTCGAATCCGGCAGGTAGCTATACGTTTGTCGCATGTCTCTCCCTCTCTCTCTTCTCGTCTCTCTACACTGTGCTGTCTAATAAAGCTGAAAAGCCTTCTCAAGAGTATTATTAAGGTTATTCTAAAACGTACTCGCGTGACTGAACTGATACTTTGGAACTTTGTCATGATTTGTGTTTGTGCGCGTGCAACAGTTTATTTGCTTTATTATAATTGCCATAATAGGTATTAAAATAAAATAAAAACATTGTGTCTGTCAGTAGGCTATTTGTAGGCCAATTTATGACATATAACATGACATATAACATATAAACGTAAACCTCACTGAATAATCATTTCACATGTAAATAAATTATATTTTTCCATTTCGCCTTTAGTGCATGAGCAGTGAGTGTGGCACAATTTGCGTTCCTGAAAATAAGGTTGGACAGAAGAAAATGATGAGTCATAAATTTAAACCATTGAAGCCACATTTAAAATAAGTCACATGAATTACAGTGACTTGCCATAAATCTTTTTTTTTTTTCTTCAGGAATGCACCTTGTGGGTGTGGGACAAGGTGTGTCCTGAAAATAAGGCAGACACGCCCTGTAATTCAAACAATGGCACCCCTTTCATGTTTACAATAAATCATGTGATTTACAAAAAGCCCTTTCACATTTACAAGAAGTCACATGATTTCAGACAACCGGACTTTGCGCACGCGCTTGCGACAGACCCTAGCCTACATCACCACGCTTGCAGTCATTTGGAGCTAGACAGATTTTCCCCACACAGGTTCATCTCTGTTAAAAAGGTAGCTTGTAGCTTGTAGCTTGTAGGTTCAAATACATATAATTGAAATACTGCCCATCTCTGGGGGTCAGCATTAACAAATAGCATCACAGAAGACGCTCACGTTCTGAACCGTTACAAAGTTTAACGTTTAACTCGACCTAGAACACAGATTATACGGAAGTGACAGAAATATTGTGAGTGGGAACCTAGGCTACACTTCACGACAACTACAGAACGCTCACACAAAACGAAGGGAGTTGTGTCAGTCAGGTAAAAATTTATTTTTATCTTTCAGCTCCACAGATATACAGAATCGCATTGATGTATTGTTTACATAAATATTCATGCCTAGTTTACAGCTCTCAATCTTTTCAATTGAAGCTCGTAGTCTGCATTATTGCATAATGTGTCAAACCAAGAAGTGAAACTTAATCAACTCTTCCACATGTGCCATGATGTAGACGTTTTAACATGATACTTTAACATGATGGGTTTATCTCGTATTAACGTAATGGTTATCATGTTCTAATGTATAGGGTATAAAGGTGATGTGATATTTTCATGTAATAACATGATCATTTCATGATCTCGTATTAACGTGAAATTGCCGCATTATAATCTTAATTATGCACTTCTGTAGGCTACGTACTTTTGGAGCTGTGATTGTGGAATTAGGTGACAATGAACTGAATTCAAATTTTGTTAAGAAAAAGAATACTTTATGCAGTTCTGCCTGGGAGTATCCACATCTATTGCAAGACATATAGCAGACTTTTTATCAAGGGACTTCAAGTATGTGGTTAAAATGACCATGGTGCACTTATACAATGTTTAAAAATGTTATGATGGTATATATTGTATTACATGAAATGTTGGCTCTTCAAGTTTTACAAAATGGCTGTCCAACTTGTTTCCGTCTCCTTGGCGGGGAGAGAAGGTGCAAAGACATTGAACATAAAGGGAGAGTTCAGTTTCAGTTTGAAGTGTATTTTCTTCATTCAAGAAAATTAGTATTTTCTTCATCTTTAAACAAATGACTCTAAGCATAAAGTAACATTGCAGCTACCATTATTTCAGTATGTGAATAGCCTACGCATTCATTAATTCATTAAATTTGTGAAATTTCATTTCAGACGTGGGAAATAATTGTTTATGGGTGTGAACACTGACATAATGTAAACATTTGAAAACAATATCTCCGATAATATGAAGCGAAAAATTCATTTCACTAACCTACGGAGATGTTTCTTAATTGGCTTACGTGAAATGCAATGAACTGGTAACAGAATGTATGTTGTCACAGTATAGCTACCGTAGCCCGTATGAGGTGACTTTGTATTCTGTATGTTCAGACATGGGGTTTTCGGAATTACAGTAGGCTAAAAGTTATGGTCTTTTATTTCTCTTCATTTCCACCCATCCCCCACCCCCAGAGGTAGACGCAAGTGCCTTAATTTGTCTCGAGGCCCCCACCCTGTCAGCGCTTGTTTAGCCAATAGGGAAATTGCTACAGACCCTACATCACCCAATGGGAAATTACCACCCTTGCAGTCATTTGGAGCTATGCAGATTTTCCCCACACAGGTTCATCTCTGTTAAAAAGGTAGCAACATTAATTGAAATGCATATTTCAAATACATATAATTGAAATACTGCCCATCTCTGGGTTTACAGCTGTCAATCTTTTCAATTGAAGCTCTTAGTTTACATTATTGCATAATGTGTCAAACTAAGAAGTAAAACTTAATCAACTCTTCCACATGTGCCATGATGTAGACGTTTTAAAATTATCCTGTAACATGATGGGTTTATCTCGTATTAATGTAATGGTTATCATGTTCTAATGTATAGGGTATAAAGGTGATGTGATATTTTCATGTAATAACATGATAATTTCATGATCTCGTATTAACGTGAAATTGCTGCATTATAATCTTAATTATTCACTTCTGTAGGCTACGTACTTTAGGAGCTGTGGTTGTGGAATTTGGTGACAATGAACAGAATTCAAATTTTGTTAAGAAATAGAATACTTTATGCAGTTCTGCCTGGGAGTATCCACATCTATTGCAAGACATATAGCAGACTTTATATATAATACATCCACAGAGCTGCATCCAAGATGCAGAATAAAATAATTGCTTTTCCCTAAAAATAAATATTGATTTGCAAAATATTATTTTGCAAAATATCATTGCAAAAGTTGTTTTAAGGGCCTTAAAAGAGTGCAGTGTTTCTCTCTATCTAAGATGTCAGAGTACGGTTCCCGGTGTTGTGCCGTTCGCTTTTTGGACTCCCCTGCAGATCTCTCTCCCCCCGAGACTATAAACGTGCTAGCTACGCTACGTGATATGCTATGAATGCCCTGTGCTTTTCTTTGACTTATTTTCTCCAGTTAAAATGAAAACGGTAATGGATTGTGGTACGAGGATTGTAAACACCGGCCGTGTTATGAAATGCAATCTCCATATGAGACATGAGGGAGGTGAAATGCTGTATCTATAGCCTTTAAAGGTATAGTTCAGTTTCGTTTTGAAGCGTAGTTTCTAAATATGTAAAATATCTTAATTTGCCAAAAGATTGTTTGTGTCAATGGAAAACTAAAATAATGACCCATATCCCCATATGAACTGAGTCAAAAAGAGCGGGGAAAAGCCTGACTTTATAATGTGGTGCACTTTTTGTGTGTGAAAATATTTCAGCACAAAATCAACAAAAGATGGGTAATCATACAAAATAAAAACTGATAATTATAGTTTAAAATGGTGTTGAAATAATTCTATTCAACAGAGGAAAATTGACAAAGAGGGAAGGACCGACATGGCAGCTGGGGGTGTGACCTTTCCTCAGGGTGAGTTTCTTATTTCTGTGGAGAAAATAATTCAAAAATATGATTTTTTTTCTCAAACACTACATTCTTTTTCAATGCTTGGAAAACATTGAAGGCTGTACTCACCGAAACAGAAACACGTAAGAGGATTATATTGATCAATCAAACTGCTGATTTCATCAGAAAGAGAGCAGCTCATCTCCGAGCTTGAATGTCTCATCTTTAAGATTTGCCTTCATTAGAACTAAGGGGAATAGCCTGAAAACACCACCATGAAAACACCACCCCAGGCCAAGCAGTGTCCGGATACTTTTGGTTTTTCAGATACAGTTTATAACCACAGCCCACCTGTCTTATGTCCTGTGATTAATGTAATTTCATTATTAATACTCACCACTCCAAATTTACAGAGAGCAGCTCATCTCAGAGTTGAATGTCTGTTAACACTCGTGATGAGGAGTAAATTGTTCTCTTTCTCTCTGACAGGGGAGGAACACCGTCTCTCAGAGCTGAGGATTGTGCTGCTGGGGGGGAGAGGGAGTGGGAAGAGTTCAGCAGGAAACACCATCCTGGGCAGAGAGGAGTTTGAGTCTGGAATAAGAACTGCACAGTGTGTGAAGGGACAGGGTGAAGTAGCTGGGAGACAGGTCACTGTGGTCGACACACCAGGCTGGTGGGAGACTTATTCTGTGAATGATACTGCAGAGCTGGATAAACAGGAGATTGTGCGCAGTGTGTCTCTGTGTCCCCCGGGACCCTGCGCTCTCTTCCTGGTCATTGATATGAACTCAGCATTCAGAGACACACAGAGGACATCAGTGGTGGAACACCTGGAGCTTCTCAGTGAGAGAGTCTGGAGACACACTATAGTGCTGTTCACCAGGGGAGACTGGCTGGGAGACACAACCATTGAGCAGCGCATTGAGACTGAAGGGAGGGACCTCCAAGAGCTCATAGAGAAATGTGGGAACAGGTATCATGTTCTCAACAATAAGAACAGGGCTGATGGGACTCAGGTCTCAGAGCTGCTGGAGAAGATAGAGGAGATGATGGCAGGGCATGGAGGCTCTCACTATGAAATAGATAGAATGCTCTTACAGGAGGTGGAAGAGAAGAGGAGGGCAGTGGAAGAACGAGTGAAACAGAGGATGATGAAGGTTCAGAAACGGAGAAAGGCTCTCAGAGCACTTTTTGGAGGTAAGTTTTTTTATTGATTGAAATTACTTTAAGATTAATTACAGTGAAATATTCAGATTAATCATAATCATGTTCAATCATTGTCCATTGATGTCACGGGTTCGCAGGTTGCCGCTTCCTCTCGGCGGAGGTCATCTCTCTGTTTCGGTTCCACTTCCTTGCCGGGTTTTTTCCACCACCTTGTACTCATAGCATACACCTGTTCTGCTGTTCCGCTGGCTATTTAAGCCCTGCGTCTTCCGGTCTCAGCGCTTCCTTGTTATCTTCGTGCTGACACGTAGCCGGTAAACGGTATAGGTTTTAGGCAACTAAAGGTGACCACTTTGCTCCATCGCCTTGCTTTGTTGTAACGCGGGACTGGCCTTTTGGTGCATTAGAGTTCCTTTTAGGATTTTGTTTCCTCTTTTGCATTTTTCAGTCCTTCCTTCTGGTTTTCCATTCCTAGTCCCTCTGAGACAGTTTTGTCTTGACTGTTTTTTTCTACCTCTATATTGACTGCTCTCTTGTATTGAGAGCGAGAGGCCTTTCTTTCCTTTTTTTTTGTCTACACTCAAGCCTACGAGTCTATTTTGCCCAGTTACTCTGGTCGCTTTATTTTCTAATTCTTTTACCTCTCTTATTAGTGCTCTCTCTTATTGAGAGTGAGAGGTACTTACTTCTCCCTTCACTGCTCAGACTCGAGCCTCACCCATTTTCCTGGGTTGATTTTATTTGGCGCTACGCCGGGAGTTTTGTTTCTTTATTTTTTTCCAAATTCTCCATTCACAGAACCTTCCGCTCCTGTGGTTATTCTAATCTGTAGAATAACTTTTAGATTCCCTCTCTATCGTGTCTGGGCCTCCGAACCAGACTCCCCCTTACAGAACACGGAAGCCTTTATAGTGGAACCAGCGACACCGCAGGGGGTTGAGCAAGCACTGGTCACCCAGAGCGCTGTTTTCGCCACTAATGAGGAGAGCATTCGTGCCCTCCTGGTTTCCACAGCCATTCACATCGACAACCGCATCAGAGAGCGAGAGACAGGGGAGCGAAAAGACCGTTCAGCACACTACCTCTCTTCTCCTTCGGTAGCGCCTCCAGTCCGCCCTTCTGCCTACTCCTCCCTTAACCGGGAGGAGCCTATAATAATTATTTTATTTGTATAGCACTTTTCGTACAAAGCATGCAGCTCAAAGTGCTTTCACATTCCAGCACAGAACAGAAAATACAAATGATAATAAAATAGAGAAATAAAAACAAGAGCAATAAAAGAAACACAATACTGGTTGGGCCCACAAGAAAAATACCTCAACAAATACTCCAACAACAATCAGCTTGCTACCTGCTATCTGCCGTGCACAGTACATACAATCTTTAGCCCCTTAGCCTCTCTGTGGGTGGCCTTATTTACTTCTGCCTGCCAGCCACTGCTGCGGGACTTTTATCCCTCCTCTGAAAAGGTCTTAGCCTCTCTGTGGGTGGCCTTATTTCCTGCCACCCTTATAGAGGACTTTCTGAGCCAAATTTCCTAACTTATTAGAAAGTGTATCTCTTTTGGCTTTGGGGCCAACCAAGAGTATTTCTGTCTTACCTTTGTTAAATTTTTTTTAAATATTGCTCATCCATTGTCATATTTCTCTGATACCTGGTCTCCAAGGCTAATATAAAATTGTTTTCTTTGTAATGTATGTTCGGAACCAGTTAAGAGCACATTCAGAGAGAGACCGACCCAGTTTTCTAACCGATTTATTAGAATATTGTGGTCAATTGTGTCAAATGCAGCACTCAGATCTAAGAGAATAAGCACAGAGACCTTGTTTGCAGTGACACTGAGTCTAAGCTCATTAACTATTTTGGTTAGAGCAGTCTCTGTACTGTGATTAGATTTAAAACCTGACTGGAACTTCTCTAAAATACTGTTTTCAATTTAAATAGTTGATTAGTTGATTAAAAACTACTTTTTCAAGTATCTTGCTCATGAAGGGTAAGTTGGATATAGGCCTGTAATTACTTAGTACACTGTAGTCTAAATTTGTTTTCTTCAATAGCGGTTTCACAACAGCAGTTTTAAATACGTTGGGGAAAATTCCAGTCTCAAGGGATGTGTTAATTATTTTTAGAACAAATGTGGAGACACCATAAAAAACAAGTAAGAAAGTAAAGCAAAGCAAAGCAGAAAAAATAAAAAGCAAAAGCGATAAAGCAGGAGCAGTCGAAAGACACGTCTTCTCTCCAGTAAGGCGGAAGAGCAGACCATGCAGATGGATGGGTCGGCCTTGCGCGAGCCCAGGGATTCTAAGCTGCGAGAGAGCAAGTGTCGGTATTGTAGGTGCAGGGGCTATCTGAAAGATCAATGCCCGAGGTTGGAGGGAAACCGGGGTCCCTAGTGAGACATAATGCCATTGTCCATCGGACCTTACTACCGGTCCAGCTGCTCTGGAGTAGGCGTTCAGTTCATGTTGACGCCTTTATTGACTCCGGGGCAGTGGAGTGCTTTATCGACGCTAAATGGGCTAAAGAACAAAAATTTCCCATGCTCCCTTTCACTCACCCCCGTCTGGTCACTGCTCTCGACGGTCGCCCGCTGGGCACTGGGACCATAAAGGTGATCACGAGTCCGTTGCGCATGCGCACTTCTTACCAGGTACATCTAGAGATGGTTCAGTTCTTTTTAGTCGATTCTCCTACATATCCCCTTGGGTTAGGGCATTCGTGGCTGATATAGCACAGCCCCCATATAAATTGGAGAAGGGGCAAGGCTATCATCCTCCAGTGGGAGCCCCAGTGCAGGCCCCATTTCCGTTCGCCTATTTTCCTCGCTTCGGGTGGTCGTTCTGATCATTCCGCGCTTAGTTCCGATATGGACCTAGAGGAGACTGATTTTCTCCCTGGCTAAGATAGCATTGCTTCTCCCTTCAAGAAAAAGGAGGAGAGCTTAGCCTGGGACTCGTTCGCGGACGGTAACACTACTTGGGAAGAGGATTTCTCAGATTCCGAGATCAGGTGGGAATCACCACTTGATTCTTCCCCTGACTTGGAGAGTACTAGAGTGGGAGGGGCGCTCAAATTTCTTTTGCCAGCTAACGTCCCTGCTGAGTACACGGACCTCACTGAGGTATTTAGCAAGCAACGCGCTACCACGTTGCCACCCCACAGACCTTATGACTGCGCCATAGAATGATATCCGGGCACGATTCCCCCTCGGGGTGCCCTGTATTCTTTGTTGGCTCCCGAGAGCGCAGCCATGAGGGAGTACATCAAAGAGTCCCAACCAATGGCTTTATTAGACCTTCTACCTCGCTGGCAGGTGCTGGCTTCTTTAGTGTTAAGAAGAAAGATGGGGGGTTGAGGCCATGCATTGATATCGGGAACTGAACGACATCACAGTTAAGAACCGGTACCCTCTTCCACTTATGAACTCCGCATTTGAGCACCTGCAGGGGGCGTCGGTATTTACTAAGCTTGACCTTCGCAATGCATATAAGTGGTGCTCATGCGTGAGGGCGATGAGTGGAAGACAGCTTTTAACATGCACAACGGACCTTACGAGTACCGGGTGATGCTCTTCGGTCTCACTAGCGCCCCCCCTCTGTCTTTCAGGTGCTAGTGAACGATGTTCTCAGAGAGATGTTGTAGAGATTCATCTATGTCTATCTTGACGATATATTTAAATTTTTTTTCCTAATCTCTCCACTCACATCGTTCATGTCAGGCAGTTTATCCGTAATTTCAGCGCAGTAGCCGCCCCCATCACAGCCCTTACCAAGAAAACAGCGCCCTCACGTTTCCGGTGGAACCCTAAGGCAGAGGCGGCATTCACGGAACTTAAAAAGAGATTCAGCTTCGAACCTACACTCATAACTCCCAATCCCTCCCTCCCCTTTGTGGTCGAGGTGGATGGTTCTGTGCTGGGGGTAGGAGCTCTATTGTCCCAGCATTTTCCGCTGGACTGCAAAATGCACCCATGCGCGTATTTCTCTCGTGCTTTGACACCTGCTGAGAGAAATTATGACGTAGGGGACCGGGAGCTGTTAGCAGTTAAATTGGCTTTGGTGGAGTGGCGCCATTAGCTAGAGGAAGCTGAGTAACCCTTTACCGTATGGACAGATCACTAAAATCTGGAGTATGTCCAACAGGCTAAGAGGCGTAACTCCAGACAAGCCAGGTGGGCATTATTCTTCGCCCGTTTAAATTTTCTGCTCATCTACCGACCCGGTTCAAAAAACGTTAAACCGGAAGCCCTTTCACGCATTTTAGATCGCACCGACAGAGACCCGCTTCCAGAACCCATTGTGCCTGCCGCTGAAATCTTAGCCCCGGTTATGTGGGAAATCGAGGCAGCCGTTCAGAAGGCTTTGTGCTCGGATCCAGGTCCAGGTGGGGGTCCGTCTCACTGTCTGTTTGTTTCGTCCCGGATTAGATCTCAGGTTCTTCAATGGAGTCACTGTTCTCAGAAGATAGAGGAGATGATGGCAGGGCATGGAGGCTCTCACTATGAAATAGATAGAATGCTCTTACAGGAGGTGGAAGAGAAGAGGAGGGCAGTGGAAGAACGAGTGAAACAGAGGATGATGAAGGTTCAGAAACAGAGAAAAAGGGTTTTTGAGGGTTTGATTTTTCATTGATTGAAATTATATTTAGATGAAAAACTAATATGAAGATTAATCATAACTGTTCAGTCATATTTGATTGAGGTGTGTTTTACCAATAAGAAATGTTACTCGAGACATATATATCTGTCTTCATTTTCTCCTGAATGGCTAATTATGCTGTATACTGAGGTTATTGGCTGCTCAGACAGCATAATTTGTAGATTTAAAAATTGTGGAATACTTGATTTTATTTTTGTATGAATGACGACCAATCAAAGAAGTATAATTAATAATTTTTTTAAAATTACAATATTAAAAGTTTGTGTTTTAACATTTCAGGCTGTAAAATGTCTTGAACTGAATAACATCATGTTGATATGAGCAAAAGTCTCACACAGATTTTATCTCCTACAGATATTACCCACAGCCACAGATATTACCCACAGCCCACCTGTCTTATATCCTCTGTGATAAATGTAATTTCATTAGTAATACTCACCACTCCAAACTTACAGAGAGCAGCTCATCTCAGAGCTGAATGTCTGTTAACACTCCTGATGAGGAGTAAATTGTTCTCTTTTGTCTCTGACAGGGGAGGAACACCGTCTCTCAGAACTGAGGATTGTGCTGCTGGGTGGGACAGGAAGTGGGAAGAGTTCAGCAGGAAACACCATCCTGGGCAGAGAGGAGTTTGAGTCTGGAATAAGAACTGCACAGTGTGTGAAGAGACAGGGTGAAGTAGCTGGGAGACAGGTCACTGTGGTTGACACACCAGGCTGGTGGAAGACTTATCCTGTGAATGACACTGCAGAGCTGGATAAACAGGAGATTGTGCGCAGTGTGTCTCTGTGTCCCCCGGGACCCTGCGCTCTCTTCCTAGTCATTGATATGAGCTCAGCATTCAGAGAGAAACACAGGGGATCAGTGGTGAAACACCTGGAGCTTCTTAGTGAGAGAGTCTGGAGACACACTATAGTGCTGTTCACCATGGGAGACTGGCTGGGAGACACAACCATTGAGCAGCACATTGAGACTGAAGGGAGGGCCCTCCAAGAGCTCATAGAGAAATGTGGGAACAGGTATCATGTTCTCAACAATGAGAACAGGGCTGATGGGACTCAGGTCACAGAGCTGCTGGAGAGGATAGAGGAGATGGTAGCCAGGAACAGGGGTGTTCCCTTCACTATAGAGGAGAGAGACGGAGAGGGCTTACCCTTGGAAAGAAAACAGATGAGCTTTGAGGAGGAATGGAACAGTAGAGAGGAGGAGCTGATAGAGAGGATGTTGAAGGTTGTGGCTGACTCAGTGGGATCCACACGGCCATCCAGGAAGAGGAGACACAGCACAATATACAGTGAGTTAACAGTGATCAATTCATATTACTTTCCAAGTAACTGTCGTAATCTATGTTCTAACCTTTTTAAACAGTTAATAATGCAGTAACCAAGTTAATACTTGGCTTTTATATGCAGTATATTTTGCAAACATCTCCCACATACATGGAAACCAGACTGAAGTCCTACCTTTAAGGATTTAATAAACATCTGGAAACACATACGGACATCAAAGAGATTTCTCATTTGGATCTATGTAACCTATGCTTGCTAAGTATGAATGAGAAACATGTCCATACACCAGCGAAGACAATGATTCAGATAATGATCTCAAATCATTATATGAATCAGAAATATCTCAAAAATATTTATAATGCTGCACTTGAAAGTAATTGAGCTTGTTGGTGGTGTTGTGTTACAGTGAGTGGAGGGACTCCAGCCCCCTCTGAAGCAGGCAGCTATGTGTGGTATGAATCTACTCATGACATCAGTAAGAGGAGCAAACCAGAGAGTTCAGCATCATCTGGATATGGAACAGAGAGTTCTGTAGTAAGTGAAGCAGAGATATATCACAGGGAGACACTGGCACAGGACAGTGTGGGTGACCGTACAAAAATAAGGTGACACAACACCTTAAAGGGCAGTTCCACCAAAAAATGTTTGATTTGTAGAAAAGTAGTTCTCCTCCTGATTAAAATTAGCTCTCAGCCTACTTTGTACCTGTAGTGAGAGCAGAGATATATAGCCCAAACTACTGCGCATGTACTAGGTGCTTTACTGTGAACTACAACGGCCAAGAGTCAGACAGCGCCGGGCACAGGTTGCCACATTCACTGAATAACGTTACTGGAGCGGAGGCTGAGGGCTGGGCTGGGCATTTTACTGCTTGTGCTGCTCGTCCTGCAGCGTCTTTTCGAGACTAGAGATGCCATGTTACTCGCTGGCAAGTTAGCCACTAATGCAGAGGTGAGCAACGAGGGCCGTATCTGTTTCTGTTTTTCATGCCAACTTCTGGCCTTAATTACCTAATTAGCCCTAATATTTACGCCATCTGACATTTTAGCTACAATTCTTAATAAGCGCAGGAATGACAGCCGAAGACTTCTTGTGTCCCTATATGAAACATTTTAATGTGATCTAATCTACCAGTGTTGGTGTAAACAGCCAATTAGCTCATTTAGCTGGGGTAATTGGTGGGAACAAAAACCTGCATACACACCGGCCCTCCAGGACTGGAACTTCCCACCACTGCAGTAATGTAACCGTTCTCCTGAAAAAATACCACAGCCATTAGCTCCAGAAAAACTGGAAATACAACCCTTCTACTTTTGGTATCGTGAAAACATTAGCTAGCCTCGCCAGAAGCAACACTTAACGCTACCTACGTATGGTAAATGACGCGAAGCCTGCAAAGTTAGTTCGGGCCTATTTTTATACAGTCTATGGTTCGCACAGACAACTCGAGAAGTATGGGGGGCCAACAGTGCCAAAACTCTGTCGTCTGCGAGTGCGACTGCGACTGCGAATGCAATTGCCTTATACTGTGCGCTTTAATTGGTCACAACATCTCACTCGCAGGTTTACTCGTGTCACTCATACGCACTAGCACTTGCACTGGCACTCGCATTCGCACTCGCAGTCGCATTCGCACTGGCACTCGCAGTCGCATTCGCACTGGCATTCGCAGTCGCAGTCGCATTCGCATTCGCACTGGCACTCGCATTCGCATTCGCAGTCGCACTGGCACTCGCAGTCGCATTCGCACTGGCACTCGCAGTCGCATTCGCACTGGCACTCGCATTCGCACTGGCACTCGCACTCGCAGTCGCATTCGCACTTTTATGAGTGTAGTTAGTAGCCTAGGCTACTAATTGTTAGCTTGCTGATATAGCTAGCATGCCAGACGGTTAGGTAACGTTAAGAAGATCAGTATAGGCTACTTTGCTGAATAAAATACAGTAGACTATATGGTTAGGCTACTGAATCAGTTCATTAACCTTAGCTAAATAGTTCGCAAGTTTGATCTTTGATCAGCTCGAGTAGCGTAGGCTACTATAGCCTATCTAGCTATCTGATCAGCTAAATTAGGCTAAATATAGGCCTATTATTTTTTATTAAAAGACGAAGATTTTGTTTTCCTGTCAGGTTGAACGTATTATGGATTTCCTTGTAGTGTGTCAACAATGTCACATTCAAAGAATTTGACGTGGTTTATGAAAAGCTTGCATGAGTTCACCATTTAGCTACTGAAATTATAATGCTGGTTAATGCTTTTATGGCTCCCGTGCAGAAATTTGACTGCCTGTCAGAATTTGACAGACCCTCGCGTGCACGTGCGCCCACTCTGCATTATTCCTTTCTTTGCGACTGTGTTCTTCTCCTTTCGCAATTTCCGACTAATATCTTCCTTCTTTCGGTGCATGATCAAGCCATTCTGTGTCACTGTCCGTACAGATAGCCTACTCTTTTTCTCATTTGAAATGCTCGATTTTCGTGGAGTTCTGACATAGACCTAGTTTAAGCAGCATACTTTGCAAGAATCAGCCTAGCCTACGTTAAAAGCGGATAAAATCCATGTAAATTAGGCTATCGTTTTTTTAATTTTTTTAAAACGGCGTTAACGTAGGCTAGTGGAACATAAAAGAATCGCAGTTTGACAGCTAGTCTACAAGATCTGGGAATAGCCTACGATTCTTCGTTAAGTTCAATGTAGACATAATGTCCAGGACAGCATTATGCTGTGGTGACACATCTGGTCCTCTACTGTAGCCTACACCCTCAAAATGTTTTGTTCATACAGTGAGCACCATAATTCATTGGACAGTGACACATTTTTTGTTATTTTGGTTCTATAGCCTACTCTCGCACTTTGAGTTTGAAAGGATACAATGACAATGAGTTTGAAGTGCAGACTGTCAGCTGAGGGTTTTTTCATCCATATCGGATGAACCGTTTATAAATTATAGAACTTTTTGAAGGCCTACATAGTCCCCCCCATTTTCGGGCATCAAAAAATATTGGTCAGTTTAACATAATGTAGAATAAAGTAATCATTTTGTCAATAATTCCTGATGCCTGTGACCCAACAATATCAAAAGACTCTTGATATCTTATGTTCTGGTATTCCTACAAGCGATACTAGGCTATCACCTCTCTGCATTTGAACGGGTCTCTATGGGAATTGGACTAGATTTAGCTGTAAATTACACTGGAACAGTATGGTTGGCTAAATGAAGCCGCCTTTCCACTGAATACGACTACGCAAGCAGACAGTCGGATTGCGCCCCCTAGTGTTCGTTGTACCACATTATTGAATAGGTCGTACTCAGTCAGTCATTCTGTCGCAAACTGATTTTGGCGGTCTCCGAGCACCCTGTCCTGTATAATCTTACCCTAGAGGGGTACAGGGACATAAATAAAAAAACTCAAGCAAAGCATGGAAAAGGTCAGCGAGACTGTTGACTTGCCAGGTTAGTTTTGGGAGAATTATTTTTTAAAAACACGTTAGTATTTTGACATAACGTTATGTGAACAAGCTAACGTTAACTGACGCGTGTTAAAAGTTAACCAGTCACATTAACTATCTAGCTAGCCCTGGTGTGATCATGGTGCACGAATGAATGAATGACAGAATTTGGGAGGCAAAATTTTAATATAAAAACCGTTACAAAAACAAACGTAGGCAATACACAATGCAGGGGAAATGCAGAGAAATGTTCTCGCTAAAGGACTAGCTTAGCTATTGTTATATCTAGCCCTAGCTTGAAATAGGCTATATAACAGCGAATGTTTTTTTAAATATAAAATAACACACATGCTACACACAAAATCGATTACAATATCATTATTTATTAACCCAAATGCTCATCAAAATCAATCAGTCAACCAATCAATCTCATTATCTTCTGTAGCCTAGCCTACTTGTTTCTTTCGTTGTTGCAGGTAGCATCGATCGTCATTTCCTGTCGGGTGTCGGAGTATATTTTGTTGGACAAGTTGAAAATGTTCAACGTATCCGTAGCCTCGGTCGGACAGAAAATCCCCGCAGCGCAGTCCACCGGAGCTCCTCGCATCCGATACATGACTGGCCATAGAAAATGAATGACTTCCGGTACGTTCTTATACGTATTTCGTATATAGTGGAAAGGCGGCTTGAGTCATCAAGGGTCTGACGTAGGCTATCAAACAAGCCTCAAACCATCTGCTGCCAGATATGCAGTAGCCTAGTTATGGATGGATAACTTGAAGGGTTGTTTCTCCGGGCAAATATTCCTAAAACAAACTGCGATTATTTTATGTTTCACTAGCCTACGTTAATGCAGTTTTAAAAATAAACTATAGCCTACTTTACATGCATTTTATCTGCTTTAAACGTAAGGCCTAGGCTACTGATTCTTGCAAATTATGCTGCTTAAATTATGCCGGAACGCCACGAAAATCGAGCATTTCAAATGAGAAAATAGTAGGCTATCTGTACGGACAGTGACACAAAATGGTCCAATCATCCACCGAAAGAAGGCAGATATTAGTCGGAAATCGCGAAAGGAGAACGAGCAGAGTCACAAAGAAAGTAGCTAATATTGCAGAGTGGGCGCGCGTGCACGCGGGGGGTTGTCAAATTCTGACAGGCAGTCAGATTTCGGCACGGGAGCCATAAAAGCAGTAGCAGAATGCTTGACTTCCAGTAATGGTGAACTCGTGAAAGCTTTTAATAGACCACGTCAAATTCTTCGAATGTGACATTACTACAAGGTAATCCATAAGACGTTCAACCTGACAGTAAAAATAAATAAATAATAATCGTCTTTTGGCAAATGCGGACGAGCGAATGGTTGGATCAGTTCCCTTACAAATGTTCTCATCTGCTCCATTAAACTCAAATTGCATATTAATTAAAGTTAATATATTTATCTAAGCAACAGAAATAGGCTAATCATTTTGGGCTGATCATAGGCTAGTACCCGAGCTGATCAAAGATCACGCGAACTTGCAAACTATTTAGCTGAGGTTAGTGAAATTATTCAAGTAGCCCAGCGAACATATACTGTATTTTATTCAGCAAAGTAGGCTAGCCTATATTGATCTTCGTAACGTTACCTAGCCGTCTGGCATGCTAACTATCAGCAAGCTAACAACTAGTAGGCTACTAACTACACTCAGAAAATGTAAAGGCCAAGAGGTGCTATTACTCTGAAACATGTAGCCTAGGTTCATGTTTTCAGGACGTTACATTTTAAATCCTCCATTTCTGCCAATTGCGATATTTCTCTGTATCGTCCTTCATTAAATAGGCTCGCCTAGGCTACTCTACTTCTAGCCTACTATATGGCCGCGTTTGACATTTCTCTGTTGTTCTTGGGATTGTATCGCCACCCTGTGGATTTAAATGCTAACTGCAGTGGTATAATCATGAGAGTTAGAATACGAGCGCTATATCAGTGGTATAATCATGAGAGCGCAACTGCGAGTGCGAGTGCGAATGCGAGTGCGAATGCGAGTGCGAGTGCGAATGCGAGTGCGAATGCGAATGCAATTGCCTTATACTGTGCGCTTTAACTCGCAACTGCGAGTGCCAGTGCAAGTGCTACGAGTAAACCTGCGAGTGAGATGTTGTGACCAATTAAAGCGCACAGTATAAGGCAATTGCATTCGCACTCGCACTCGCACTCGCACTCGCATTCGCACTCGCACTCGCATTCGCACTCGCAGTTGCGCTCTCATGATTATACCACTGATATCGCGCTCGTATTCTAACTCTCATGATTATACCACTGCAGTTAGCATTTAAATCCACAGGGTGGCGATACAATCCCAAGAACAACAGAGAAATGTCAAACGCGGCCATATAGTAGGCTAGAAGTAGAGTAGCCTAGGCGAGCCTATTTAATGAAGCACGATACAGAGAAATATCGCAATTGGCAGAAATGGAGGATTTAAAATGTAACGTCCTGAAAACATGAACCTAGGCTACATGTTTCAGAGTAATAGCACCTCTTGGCCTTTACATTTTCTGAGTGTAGTTAGTAGCCTACTAGTTGTTAGCTTGCTGATAGTTAGCATGCCAGACGGCTAGGTAACGTTACGAAGATCAATATAGGCTAGCCTACTTTGCTGAATAAAATACAGTATATGTTCGCTGGGCTACTTGAATAATTTCACTAACCTCAGCTAAATAGTTTGCAAGTTTGCGTGATCTTTGATCAGCTCGGGTACTAGCCTATGATCAGCCCAAAATGATTAGCCTATTTCTGTTGCTTAGATAAATATATTAACTTTAATTAATATGCAATTTGAGTTTAATGGAGCAGATGAGAACATTTGTAAGGGAACTGATCCAACCATTCGCTCGTCCGCATTTGCCAAAAGACGATTATTATTTATTTATTTTTACTGTCAGGTTGAACGTCTTATGGATTACCTTGTAGTAATGTCACATTCGAAGAATTTGACGTGGTCTATTAAAAGCTTTCACGAGTTCACCATTACTGGAAGTCAAGCATTCTGCTACTGCTTTTATGGCTCCCGTGCCGAAATCTGACTGCCTGTCAGAATTTGACAACCCCCCGCGTGCACGCGCGCCCACTCTGCAATAGGCTATTAGCTACTTTCTTTGTGACTCTGCTCGTTCTCCTTTCGCGATTTCCGACTAATATCTGCCTTTTTTCGGTGGATGATTGGACCATTTTGTGTCACTGTCCGTACAGATAGCCTACTATTTTCTCATTTGAAATGCTCGATTTTCGTGGCGTTCCGGCATAATTTAAGCAGCATAATTTGCAAGAATCAGTAGCCTAGGCCTTACGTTTAAAGCAGATAAAATGCATGTAAAGTAGGCTATAGTTTATTTTTAAAACTACATTAACGTAGGCTAGTGAAACATAAAACAATCGCAGTTTGTTTTAGGAATATTTGACCGGAGAAACAACCCTTCAAGTTATCCATCCATAACTAGGCTACTGCATATCTGGCAGCAGATGGTTTGAGGCTTGTTTGATAGCCTACGTCAGACCCTTGATGACTTAGAGCCATTTAGCCAACCATACTGTTCCAGTGTAATTTACAGCTAAATCTAGTCCAACCCCCCAATTCCCATAGAGACCCGTTCAAATGCAGAGAGGTGATAGCCTAGTATCGCTTGTAGGAATACTAGAACATAAGATATCAAGAGTCTTTTGATATTGTTGGGTCACAGGCATCAGGAATTATTGACAAAATGATTACTTTATTCTACATTATGTTAAACTGACCAATATTTTTTGATGCCCGAAAATGGGGGGGACTATGTAGGCCTACAAAAAGTTCTATAATTTATAAACGGTTCATCCGATATGGATGAAAAAACCCTCAGCTGACAGTCTGCACTTCAAACTCATTGTCATTGTATCCTTTCAAACTCAAAGTGCGAGAGTAGGCTATAGAACCAAAATAACAAAAAATGTGTCACTGTCCAATGAATTATGGTGCTCACTGTATGAACAAAACATTTTGAGGGTGTAGGCTACAGTAGAGGACCAGATGTGTCACCACAGCATAATGCTGTCCTGGACATTATGTCTACATTGAACTTAACGAAGAATCGTAGGCTATTCCCAGATCTTGTAGACTAGCTGTCAAACTGCGATTCTTTTATGTTCCACTAGCCTACGTTAACGCCGTTTTAAAAAAAATTAAAAAAAAGATAGCCTAATTTACATGGATTTTATCCGCTTTTAACGTAGGCTAGGCTGATTCTTGCAAAGTATGCTGCTTAAATTAGGTCTATGTCAGAACTCCACGAAAATCGAGCATTTCAAATGAGAAAAAGAGTAGGCTATCTGTACGGACAGTGACACAGAATGGCTTGATCATGCACCGAAAGAAGGAAGATATTAGTCGGAAATTGCGAAAGGAGAAGAACACAGTCGCAAAGAAAGGAATAATGCAGAGTGGGCGCACGTGCACGCGAGGGTCTGTCAAATTCTGACAGGCAGTCAAATTTCTGCACGGGAGCCATAAAAGCATTAACCAGCATTATAATTTCAGTAGCTAAATGGTGAACTCATGCAAGCTTTTCATAAACCACGTCAAATTCTTTGAATGTGACATTGTTGACACACTACAAGGAAATCCATAATACGTTCAACCTGACAGGAAAACAAAATCTTCGTCTTTTAATAAAAAATAGGCTAATAGGCCTATATTTAGCCTAATTTAGCTGATCAGATAGCTAGATAGGCTATAGTAGCCTACGCTACTCGAGCTGATCAAAGATCAAACTTGCGAACTATTTAGCTAAGGTTAATGAACTGATTCAGTAGCCTAACCATATAGTCTACTGTATTTTATTCAGCAAAGTAGCCTATACTGATCTTCTTAACGTTACCTAACCGTCTGGCATGCTAGCTATATCAGCAAGCTAACAATTAGTAGCCTAGGCTACTAACTACACTCATAAAAGTGCGAGTGCCAGTGCGAATGCGAGTGCCAGTGCGAATGCGACTGCGAGTGCCAGTGCGAATGCGACTGCGAGTGCGACTGCGAGTGCCAGTGCGACTGCGAATGCGAGTGCCAGTGCGAGTGCGACTGCGAGTGCCAGTGCGAATGCGAATGCGAATGCGAGTGCCAGTGCGAATGCGACTGCGACTGCGACTGCGACTGCGACTGCGAGTGCGACTGCGAGTGCCAGTGCGAATGCGACTGCGAATGCGAGTGCCAGTGCTAGTGCGTATGAGTGACACGAGTAAAACTGCGAGTGAGATGTTGTGACCAATTAAAGCGCACAGTATAAGGCAATTGCATTCGCAGTCGCAGTCGCACTCGCAGACGACAGAGTTTTGGCACTGTTGGCCCCCCATAGAGAAGAGCCATGTCTGCCTGGTACCGTGTTTCTCGGTTACAACAGCAGAATGGTATCTCATTAGTATGCATAAGCTAGGTCTGCGATAGGCCGAAAACATCACGTGTGAGGGTAGTAGGATATGATGTCACGCGTCCCACTGCTTTTCTTGGCAAGACGCCCTGCATAGCATTCAAGCGCTAGGATTGGCCAGGCGTCCATGCTCACACCTCGGGGTAAAGACGTGGTTCGAAGGGAGCACACAAACCGGAATGTACTACAAAGTCATAACCAAGATATATGTCGAATTCAAAGACCCCCTGGTTTTTGTGAGTTTGTGATTCCCGTACCACACCCACAACCCCTAAACATAACCTCACAGGAGTTCACGTAACTCGGGCTCATGCCCGAACTGTTAAGATAGTGGGGTTGTATGCTCCACGCTACTGTGGCATTTCCAGTACCCTGTTTCTCGGTTACAACAGTAAAGATGTTGTAGGAAGCCGTGTTGTCGGCCTGTGACATACCTCCTGGAGAAGCGCCAAATCGCGTCCACTCACATGATGCAAATGGGAGGGCTATTTAAATCACCAACCTTACCTGTTCACGCATTTGCCATTGTGTTGCTGCTGCCTGCTATGTGCTCTGTTGTAATATATAGTTCTGTGGTTGTAATACATTGCTAACTTGCTTGGCTTTCCTTGTATACTCTCGCATGCAGGGGCGTCGTTAGACCGATCATTCGGGGCTCGAGCCGAATGTTTTGAGCCTCGCCCCGAATATTTTAGGTCCGTAAAAGGTTTGTGTTGCTCTGCCCAGGAGCTGACTTTAACTCACTCACTGCCGAAACTGCCAACGTTCTAGACTGCCAGGGGCGAATATATGCGCCCAACACGCATCAAATGTTGAAGCTTCATTTTCTAGCCAATTACAATATTGTTGCTGGGTAAATATATCACGAAACATTGAATAAACGTTATGTGGTATGTCAACATGTGTTGTGATTGGTTGAAATTTCATATAATGATATTACGGAGCTACAAGTAAGCTAGCTAACTTGCTAGCAAATTTGAAGAGAGCCACGTTAGCGGTCGTGTCTAGATAGGGTAAAGGAGATTTCAAGAAGTGGTCCCCTAACCTATGACCACATTTGTTAGCCAAACTAAGGGTAAATCGTTTGGAAACTATAACCCAAGGTAACATTGAAGCTTAAAATCCCCTTTGATTTAACGTTACATTATATGCTTAACTTCAACAAGCTGTAACGTTAACGTTCATCAACTTTAACGGTAGGCGCCTAACATTAGACAGCAAACTAGCTAACGTTACACCTGCTAGGGTCTCCAGTTTCCCAACTTTTATTTGGACTTAACTTTCTGTCCAAACGATTTATCCTTTGTTTGGCTAACTTAATGCGCTATAGCCAGTGCTTGACGTGAGCCAGAACGAACCACTACACTGGCAAATATAAAAAAGTTAAATGACCGGCAAATTTTCTCGCATTCGCTATGCTACTTCTCATAAACTACATTCTCCCGTGAGATTTTCTTTGTCAAGTTTCATTCCCACAACAGTCACTGTACGTAAATCCATAACGATTAATTCAAGTGAGCCAATCCACTGACATGGCATTCAAACGGTACATGCTTTCTAAAACGCAAAATCTTTCCTGTTTTTTCACTGCTTTTTGACAACGTGACTTGTCTTTCCCACTTCAAACGCTGGCTATAGCAAGCAAGATAGAAAGAGATGGGAGCAAGCGTTCAATTTGAATTTTGATATTGTGAGTAGTACTGTAGCTCCCTCCAGTAATAGACGCGAGGCTCGCGGTCTTGATTATAAAACAGGGCTTTATTCCACTGGTGATGGTTCAACCCTTAAGATGGTTCAACACCAAATGCACTGACACACCCCAACACCAAACGCACTGACACACCCCAACACCAAACGCACTGACACACCCCAACACCAAATGCACTGACACACCCCAACACCAAACGCACTGACACACCCCAACACCAAACGCACTGACACACCCCACACCAAAAGCACTGACACACCCCAACACCAAACACACTCACACTCCCCAACACCAAAAGCACACACACACCCCAACACCAAACACACTGACACACCCCAACACCAAACACACTGACACACCCCAACACCAAACACACTGACACACCCCAACACCAAACGCACTCACACACCCCAACACCAAACGCACTCACACACCCCAACACCAAACGCACTGACACACCCCAACACCAAACGCACTGACACACCCCACACCAAAAGCACTGACACACCCCAACACCAAACGCACTGACACACCCAACACCAAGCGCACTGACACACCCCAACACCAAACGCACTCACACACCCCAACACCAAACGCACTGACACACCCCAACACCAAACGCACTGACACACCCCAACACCAAACGCACTGACACACCCCAACACCAAACGCACTGACACACCCCACACCAAAAGCACTGACACACCCCAACACCAAACACACTCACACTCCCCACACCAAACGCACTGACACACCCCAACACCAAACGCACTCACACCCCCCACACCAAACGCACTAACACACCCCAACACCAAACGCACTGACACACCCCAACACCAAACGCACTGACACACCCCAACACCAAACGCACTGACACACCCCAACACCAAACGCACTGACACACCCCTCACCAAACGCACTGACACACCCCAACACCAAACGCACTCACACCCCACACCAAACACACACACACCCCACACCAAACGCACTCACACACCCCAACACCAAACGCACTCACACACCCCAACACCAAACGCACTGACACACCCCAACACCAAACGCACTGACACACCCCAACACCAAACGCACTGAAACACCCCAACACCAAACGCACTGACACACCCCTCACCAAACGCAATGACACACCCCAACACCAAACGCAATGACACACCCCAACACCAAATGCACTGACACACCCCACACCAAACGCACTGACACACCCCACACCAAACACACTCACACACCCCAACACCAAACGCACTGACACACCCCAACACCAAACGCACTGACACACCCCAACACCAAACGCACTGACACACCCCAACACCAAAACGCACTCACACCCCCCACACCAAACGCACTGACACACCCCAACACCAAACGCACTGAAACACCCCAACACCAAACACACTCACACACCCCAACACCAAACGCACTGACACACCCCACACCAAAAGCACTGACACCCCCCACACCAAACGCACTGACACACCCCTCACCAAACGCACTGACACACCCCAACACCAAACACACTGACACACCCCAACACCAAACGCACTGACACACCCCAACACCAAACGCACTGACACACCCCAACACCAAACGCACTGACACACCCCAACACCAAAAGCACTGACACACCCCAACACCAAACGCACTGACACACCCAACACCAAATGCACTCACACTCCCCACACCAAACGCACTCACGCACCCCAACACCAAAAGCACACACACACCCCAACACCAAATGCATTGACACACCCCAACACCAAACGCACTGACACACCCCAACACCAAACGCAGACACCCCGCACACCAAATGTACTCACACACCCCGTCCGTCTTTCCTGCCTGCTTGTCTGACAGCTTACATCTATGTGCACATGTGATTGCAGTTTGTCACACTGCAGTGTCTGTGCGAGAGCAAGATTTCTGTGTGGTCCACGCTCATTGCGTGTGTGTATATGTATGTATATTTATACCTGTCTATGCGTGTATGAATGTGCGTGTACATGTTAGCTGGCAGTTGTCCGTTTTTCTAGAGAAATAATGATCGAGAGTCATTATTTATTGTCTATCCCGTTATTCAAATTGTGATCGGACATTCTCTCCCTTTACCTGGGAGTCAGGTGTGAAGTCTGGCCAATCAGTTACTTACCTGGTTAGAAGAAAGAAAAAAACCAGGGCTCCAGATTTGAATATCCATGGTCTAGAGCCTAAATAACAGCTCTTATAATTTCAGATATGCATTTCACTTATCCTTGTCTCCAAAAATATAAAGTGTGTGTGTGTACATTTTAACATACACTTTCACATATGGAGGACAGATCTCTCCTCAGAGTTAACCTTTAACCCTTCTTTCTCCACTGGTTCCAGGCGGCCCAGCAGTCCCCAGGAGTGGTTGCCGGAGCGACCGGAGCCGGAGGGGCGGGGGGGATGATGCCCTCGGCTCCTGGCGCGCAGGGCGGCCTGGGCTCCATTTCAGCGGCCTCTGCCTCGGCACCCCCCACAGCCGACCCAGAGAAGCGCAAGCTGATCCAGCAGCAGCTGGTCCTCCTGCTCCACGCCCACAAGTGCCAGCTGATGGAGCAGGCCAACGGGGAGGTGGGGAAGTGCAACCTGCCCCACTGCCGGACCATGAAGAACGTCTTCAACCACATGAACCACTGCCAGGCTGGCAAGTCCTGCCAGGGTGAGTGAGATCTGTGTGTGCCTGTGCGTGTGTTTGTGTGTGTGTGTGTGTGTGTGTGTGTGTCTGTCGTGTGTGTGTGTGTGTCTGTTGTGTGTGTGTGTGTGTGTGTGTGTGTGTGTGTGTGTGTGTGTGTGTGTGTGTGTGTGTCGTGTGTGTCTGTCGTGTGTGTGTGTGTGTGTGTGTGTGTGTGTGTGTGTGTGTGTGTGTGTGTGTGTGTGTGTGTGAGCCTGCATGCGCCATGGAGACTCGATGGAAGTGGAAGTCGCAGCCATCTCTCCGTCACTGGCCTTCTACTGGGTTTTCCGCCACGCCCCCACCACAATCTGCACACCCTCCCACACACACACACACACCCACACACGTACACACACACACACACACACACACACACACACGACAGACACACACACACACACACACACACACCCACACACGTACACACACACACACACACACACACACACACACACACACACACGACAGACACACACACACACACACACACACACACACACACACACACGCACACACACAACCACACACACCCACACGCGCACACCCTCCCACACACACACACACACACACACACACACACACACACCCTCCCACACACACACACACACACACACACACACATACACGCACACACTCACACTCCGCACTTACACACTGTTCCATTGAGCTGTGGTGTCCAGCAGACAGTCTAACGTGCCTCCCTCTCTCTCCCTCCCTCAGCGGCCCACTGTGCCACATCCCGACAGATCATCTCGCACTGGAAGAACTGCACACGGCATGACTGTCCCGTCTGCCTACCGTTGAAGAACGCCGGGGACAAGAGAAATGATAAGAGAATGACTCTCAGAGCAGTTTTGGAGGGTTAGTTTTTTCATTGATTGAAATTATTTTAGAGGAAAATCTATGGAATGTTCACATTAATCATAACTGTGTTCAGTCATCTTTGATTGAGGTGTGTTTTACCAATAACAAATGTCACTCCAGAGAGACATACTGTATATATATATATCTGTCCTAATTTTCTCCTTACTTGCCATGATCATATATGCTGAGGTTAGTGGTTACTGCAATTTGTAGATTTGAAAAATGTGGGAAAACATGATTTTATTTTTGTGTGAATGAGGACCAATGAAAGAAGTATACTTAATGATTTTTTTTGTAAATGCTCCTCTCATTACAATATTAAAACTCTTGTGTTTTAACATTTCAGCCTGTAAAGTGTATTGAACTGAATTGCACATCACATTGATATGAGCAAACGTCTCACACAGAATTTTGCTCCCACAGATATAACCCACAGCCCACCTGTCTTATGTCCTCTGTGATAAATGTAATATCGTTATTAATACTCACCACTCCAAACTTACAGAGAGCAGCTCATCTCAGAGCTGAATGTCTGTTAACACTCCTGATGAGGAGTAAATTGTTCTCTTTCTCTCTGACAGGGGAGGAACACCATCTCTCAGAGCTGAGGATTGTGCTGCTGGGGGGGAGATGTAGTGGGAAGAGTTCAGCAGGAAACACCATCCTGGGCAGAGAGGAGTTTGAGTCTGGAATAAGAACTGCGCAGTGTGTGAAGAGACAGGGTGAAGTAGCTGGGAGACAGGTCACTGTGGTTGACACACCAGGCTGGTGGAAGACTTATCCTGTGAATGACACTGCAGAGCTGGATAAACAGGAGATTGTGCGCAGTGTGCCTCTGTGTCCCCCGGGACCCTGCGCTCTCTTCCTGGTCATTGATGTGAGCTCAGCATTCAGTGATAAAGAGAGGAGATCAGTGGTGGAACACCTGGAGCTTCTCAGTGAGAGAGTCTGGAGACACACTATAGTGCTGTTCACCAGTGGAGACTGGCTGGGAGACACAACCATTGAGCAGCACATTGAGACTAAAGGGAGGGACCTCCAAGAGCTCATAGAGAAATGTGGGAACAGGTATCATGTTCTCAACAATGAGAGCAGGGCTGATGGGACTCAGGTCACAGAGCTGCTGGAGAAGATAGAGGAGATGATGGCAGGCCATGGAGGCTCTCACTATGAAATAGATAGAATACTCTTACAGGAAGTGGAAGAGAAGTGGAGGGCAGTGGAAGAACGAGTGAAACAGAGGATGATGAAGGTTCAGAAACAGAGGAAGACTCTCAGAGCACTTTTTGATGGTTAGTTTTTTCATTAATTGAAATTATTTTTAGATTAAAAACTATGGAATGTGAAGATTAATCACAACTGTGTTCAGTCATATTTCATTGACGTATGCTTTACCAATACAAAATGTCACTCCAGACGTATATATCTGCCCTCATTTTCTCCTGGCTTGCCATTATGCTGCATACAGAGGTTAGTGGCTGCTTAGACAGCACAATTTGCAGATTTAAATGTGGAATACTTGATTTTATTTTTGCATGAATGAGGACCAATTAAAGAAGTATTATTCTTTTTTATTTTTTTTATTTCTCTTCTCATTACAATATTAAAAGTCTAGTGTTTTAACATTTCAGGCTGTAAAATGTAATGAACTGTATAACACATCACGTTGATATGAGCAAAAGTCTCACACAGATTTGATCTCCTACAGATATTACCCACAGCCCACCTGTCTTATGTCCTCTGTGATAAATGTAATATCGTTATTAATACTCACCACTCCAAACTTACAGAGAGCAGCTCATCTCAGAGCTGAATGTCTGTTAACACTCCTGATGAGGAGTAAATTGTTCTCTTTCTCTCTGACAGGGGAGGAACATCGTCTCTCAGAGCTGAGGATTGTGCTGCTGGGGGGGGGGAGTAGTGGGAAGACTTCAGCAGGAAACACCATCCTGGGCAGAGAGGAGTTTGAGTCTGGAATAAGAACTGCACAGTGTGTGAAGAGACAGGGTGAAGTAGCTGGGAGACAGGTCACTGTGGTCGACACACCAGGCTGGGTTAGGGCTTCTGTGAATGACACTGCAGAGCTGGATAAACAGGAGATTGTGCGCAGTGTGTCTCTGTGTCCCCCGGGACTCTGCGCTCTCTTCCTGGTCATTGATGTGAGCTCAGCATTCAGAGAGACACTCAGGAGATCAGTGGTGGAACACCTGGAGCTTCTCAGTGAGAGAGTCTGGAGACACACTATAGTGCTGTTCACCAGGGGAGACTGGCTGGGAGACACAACCATTGAGCAGCGCATTGAGACTGAAGGGAGGGCCCTCCAAGAGCTCATAGAGAAATGTGGGAACAGGTATCATGTTCTGAACAATAAGAACAGGGCTGATGGGACTCAGGTTACAGAGCTGCTGGAGAAGATAGAGGAGATGGTAGCCAGGAACAGTGGTGTTCCCTTCACTATAAAGGAAAGAGTAGGGGGGGGGTTTGCCTTGGAAAGAAATGTTTTTGAGGAGGAATGGAGCAGAAGAGAGGAGGAGCTGTTTGAGAGAGTGTCAAAGGTTGTGGTTACCTCAGAGACAGGGATCCACACTTCCGTCCAGGAAGAGGAGAAACAGCTTTGAATTTCTTCCTCCTTCCTGTGAGTTTAATTCATTATCTTTCTATAGACTGAAATTTCTCAGCACTTTCAGTTTAGCTTCATGTCCATTAACAACCACCTTTATACACACAATACAATGAGTTAACACTGACCAATGTATAATGTAATGTCCATGTAACTATTCTAATCTGTGCTATAAAATTTTTACACCTTTTTAAACAGTTAATAATATAGTACACAAATTAATGCTTGGCATTTTTATGCAGGATATTTTTCAAACATCTCTCACATACATGAACATGGAAAAATGTATGAACAATACAGTTTTCTTAATTGGATCAATTTAACATATGATTGCAGATTAAGAGATGACAATTATTAACAAAATCTTAATATTCTTAATATAATCTTAATATTAAATTGATTGTAACAGAGTTTGTTGGTGGTGTTGTGTTACAGTTAGTGGAGGGACTCCAGCCCCCTCTGAAGCAGGCAGCTCTGTGTGTGACTATGAATCTGCTCAGAACCTTCCCAGTAAGAAGGTGTCACAGTGGCTGAAAAGGAGCAAACCAGAGAGTTCAGCATCATCTGCATATGGAACAATGAGTTATGTAGTGAGTGATGTAGAGATGTCTGACTGGGAGACACTGGAACAGGACAGTGTGTGTGACACTCCACGCTAAACACTGCTCTACACTGCCCCCATGTGGTAGATTGTGTAACTACACTTCATCATCTGTTGTATTCCAAAATGTAAAATCAACAACTTCACTGTAAATCATAACTGCCATTCTCAGAAGATGATTTCAGTGCAGTATACTCCAAAAACTTAATCAGACAGTTTAAATCTGTCAAATTCCATTAAATTAAGTAAATTTAAGTGAGTGCCATTTTCCATTTCCATTTGTGTGGGGCTTGCTTGAATTTTGAATTCATAAACTAGATAAATTTCATCTTTAAGGTTGGTATAAAATAGGTAATTCAAGTAAATATGACTGTAGATACTCAAGTTAATACAATTACAACTGAAATTTTGTTAACTCAAGGAATTTAAGTATTTTTTATATTAATAAAAGGATTTATATGTTAATAAAGGTTAAACCAATTAAGTGATATTAAGTCAATAAACCTAATCCTTGCAACCAGGTTGACTGCATAGTTTTGTTTTTATAATCTTTTGTAAGAAAAAGGTCTATTTACTGTAATTTTGAAATATTTAACCCATGTTGAAGAACGTGTGTTATTCTTTCCTTGACTGATATACAAATAGTGGACCTTCTTCCCTAGTTTATAATAGTATTTAGAATATAATTATAGTATAGCTGATTTACCCACAGCTTACTGTGAACTACATTCAATGTTCATTACTAGGGATAGCTGCTACATTATGGGAAGGATGTGCTTTGTCTTGTCTGTTCTGTAGTTACTCGATGACCTTTCTGTATGCACTTATTGTTTGTCGCTTTGGATAAAAGCGTCTGCTAAATGACTGTAATGTAATGTAATGTTTCAGCACAATCAAAGCAATGCTGGTGGCTATGGGCATGGCAAAATCCAACTTAAAAGCTGTGTGATGTGATAGTCTACATTACATGCATAAGACCAAAATTATCAAACATCTCGGTATATCTGCGCGTCTGGCTCAGCGGGTAATGGCACTGGGTTGCAGGTTTGAACCTCGGCTATGCCCATGTCATCAGCTGACTGACAGGGAGTCTGCTGTGGAGGGACACAGTTGGGCTAAATCCCATTCTCTGGACTCACAGACTCGTGGACTCAAAGGCACGTTCTCGGGTGCTTTGGGCTGTCCCGTTGTGAAAAGAGCATTTTTGGCAGGTGCTCTTATACGGATTTTCGCACCCTCTACCCGCCCTTCTTGCAAGTTTACATCAATGCAGACTTTAAAGTCTGCAAGTCCACAGGCTACGAGTCCACAAAGGCTGAGTTTGGGATTCTCAGCCAAGGTCATGCTGGGTCCCCCTGGTTACTGCAGCATTAGTTCTTCCCAGTGGCTCACTTTGCACACACAGACTACAGGATGAGAGACACACCTCTCCCCTCCTTCCTTCAGCTGCAGTGCCCCTGGTGTGCAGGAGGTGTCATTTAAGACCCATATTGACGAGCAAAATAGTCTGTATATATTTTATTTGTGTATATTTATATATATATCTGCTTCATGTAATAAATCAGTCACAATTATCAGTTTCAGTTACAATTTCCAAAATTAACTGAAAAGCACTAGATACACATACAGGATTCACAGGAACACAAGACCAAAATTCAGTTGACATGTTCAACAAGGTGGAGGCCATAAGTCTGCGAACTATTGCATGCATTCTGAAAAGACACCAGGTGTCTCTAAAAGAGATGGTGCCTTTTGAAAGTAATGCAGATAGAGTGAAGCAACTGCGTACTGAGTATGTTCAGTTTCAAGATTCCTGTTGTCAAAGATTCAAGTTTGATCATTACTCTCTGGCAAATCAACTTCAATACATATTCAAACGGACCCACCCCAATCAATCAGATAACACATGGTTAGATATAGAACAGTTTGTAAGGATATTCAGATTTCAGATTTACCATTTCTCAGTCAGTCTATAAAACACCATCCTTGTTTCAAAACATCAACAATAGCAGCAACTCTGACAGCCTGGTGGAAATTCCACAAAATCACAAACACCACTTTAGCACCATCTAATTTTACTCCCATCTGGAACAATCCTGACTTTTTAAGTAATAAGAAACCACTTAATTTCCACACATGGACCAAAAGAGGCATCACACACCTCAAACACATCTTCCACAATAATATATTGATTTCATTCCCCCACATGGTCCAGATGTACGGCATTGGGAGCAAACAATTTCTGGAATATCGGCAACTTAAATCATCCATTCAAACAAAATGTAACATTACGGCCACTAACCTAGATCTCCCTTCCCCAGCTTCAGAATGAATTAACATCTCTTCCACAAAAAAAATCCTCTCCAAAATATACAGAATAATATCACAAGCTGAGAAAACGATATCCATACCATCAATAAAACAAGACCTGTCTATTACTCCTGATGCTGACTTCTGGAACCAAATTTGCAAAAACATCTACTACATGACAAAAAATGCCAACCTACAACTAATACAATATAAGATACTCCACAGAATTCACTTCACCGGGCAAAAAATGTTTAAAATGGGATTCTCATCAGAAATCTGTTCACATTGCACACAAAATAGCCCAGATAACTATATTCATGCCACTTGGCACTGCACACCTGTTAAACACTTTTGGAAAGAAATCACAGAGTCACTATCTGTCTTCCTGGGCTGCCACATCCCATTATCCCCTTCACTCTGCTTACTAGGAGACATATAAACAATCAACCTGAACAAAAGCAACAGCAAATTACTCCTTGTAGCCTTAACTATCGCCAAGAAAACTATCCTCATGAACTGGAAATCAAAAAACAATACACATATTGCATACTGGAAAAACTTACTTATGGATTACATCTCTATAGAAAATGTATCCACCTCTGTCAAAAACAATGCAACAGAACCCCACTCCATCTGGTTACCCCTCATAAATTTTTTACAAACCTGATTCCTCCATCTTGTTATTTACTTTTTTGTTATTATATATATATATACAGTCATGGACGAAAGTGTTGGCACCCCCTGTAAAGATGAGCAAAAAGGGTTATAAAAAATTCACCGTTTGGTGAATTAGCTTAATCTCACACTGAAAAAACAAGAAGAATCCAACCTTTAATTGACGTTAATTTATTATGAGAAAAAAAAATCCCACATCAAGAAATAATGATTTTTAACAAAACCACGTTGGCCACAATTATTGGCACCCCTGCATTTATATATAGAATAAAGTAATCATTTTTAATATTTGGTCACATATCCTTTGCATGCCGTGACTTCCTGATGTCTGTGACCCAACAACATCAAAAGACTCTTGATATCTTATTTTCTGGTACTCTTACAAGCGATACTATAACATCTCTGCATTTGAATGGATCTCTATGGGAATTGGGGGGTGGGTCTAGATTTAGCTGTAAATTACACTGGAACAGTATGGAACACATGGTTGGCAAAATGGCTGTAAGTCATCAAGGGTCTGACGTATCAAACAAGCTTTAATCCATCACTCTGTTGCCAGATATGCAGTAGATATGGATGAATAACTTGAAGGGTTTCTTCTCCTGACTTATTTTTCCATAGAGTTCAATAGGAAAATTTGTCAGGAGAAACAACCCTTAAAGTGATCCATCCATATCAACTGCATATCTGGCAGCAGAGTGATTGTTTAAGGCTTGTTTGATACCTCAGACCCTTGTTGACTTACAGCCATTTTACCAACCATGTATTCCATACTGTTCCAGCATAATTTACAGCTAAATCTAGTCCCACCCCCCAATTCCCATAGAGATCCATTCAAATGCAGAGATGTTATAGTATCGCTTGTAAGAGTACCAGAAAATAAGATATCAAGAGTCTTTTGATGTTGTTGGGTCACAGACATCAGGAAGTCATGGCATGCAAAGGATATGTGACCAAATATTAAAAATTATTACTTTATTCTATATATAAATGCAGGGGTGCCAATAATTGTGGCCAATGTGGTTTTGTTAAAAATAATTATTTCTTGATGTGGGATTTTTTTTTCTCATAATAAATTAACGTCAATTAAAGGTTGGATTCTTCTTGTTTTTTCAGTGTGAGATTAAGCTAATTCACCAAACGTTGAATTTTTTATAACCCTTTTTGCTCATCTTTACAGGGGGTGCCAACACTTTCGTCCATGACTGTATATATACAGTCAAGCCGGAAAGTCTGAACACACTTTCACCTTCTCAACGTGTTATTACATTACAGACATATCCTACAATAGATTGAGTAAATTTTTTGTCTCAAAATTCTACACAAAATAGCCCAATATGACAAAGTGAAAACAGGTTTTTAGACATTTGTGCTAATTTATTAAAAATCAAAATGTAAAATATCATATTTACACAAGTGTGCACACCCTTTGATATGACACCCAAAAGTGAGCTGAGGTGCATTTTGTTTCCACTGATACTGCTTGAGATGTTTCTACAACTTAATTGGAGTCCACCTGTGATAAATTCAATTGATTGGACATGATTGGGGATTGCCAACACCTGCCTGTATAAGGTCCCACAGTTGACAGTGCATGTCAGAGCAAGCTCCAAGCCATGGGGTCAAAGGAATTATCTGCAGACCTCAGAAACAGGATTGTGTCAAGGCATAGATCTGGAGAAGGGTACGGAAAAATCTCTGCAGCTTTACAGGTCCCAAAGAGCACAGTGGCCACCATCATTCGTAAATGGAAGAAGTTTGGAACCACCAAGAATCTTCCTAGACCCGGCCGCCCGGCCAAACTGAGCAATCGGGGAAGACGGGCCTTGGCCAGGGAGGTGAGCAGGAACCCGAGGGTCACTCTGACAGAGCTCCAGCGTATCCTTGTGGAGATGGGAGAACCTTTCAGAAGATCAACCATCCAGGCAGCACTCCACCAATCAGGCCTTTATGGTAGAGTGGCCAGACGGAAGCCCCTCCTTAGTAAAAAGCACATCACAGCCCGCTTGGAGTTTGCCAAAAGGCACCTAAAGGACTCTCAAACCATGAGAATCAAGATTCTCTGGTCTGATAAAACCAAAATTGAACTTTTTGGCCTGAATACCAAGCGTCACATCTGGAGGAAACCAGGCACCGCTAATCACCTGGCTAATACCATCCCTACAGTGAAGCATGGCGGTGGCAGCATCATGATGTGGGGATGTTTTTCAGCAACGGGAACGGCGCGACTAGTCCTGATAGAGGGAAAGATGAATGCAGCTAAGTACACCGAGATCCTTGAAGAAAACCTGCTCCAGAGCGCTCTGGACCTCAGACTGGAGCGAAGGTTTACCTTCCAACATGACAACGACCCGAAGCACACAGCCAAGAGAACAAAGGAGTGGCTTCGGAGAAAGTCTGTGCATGTCCTTGAGTGGCCCAGCCAGAGCCCAGACCTGAATCCAATTGAACATCTGTGGAAAGAGCTGAAAATGGCTGTGTACCGATGCTCCTCATCCAACCTGACGGAGCTTGCAAGGATATGCCAAGAGGAATGGGCAAAAATGTCCAGAAACAAGTGTGCCAAGCTCGTAGCTTCTTTCCCAAGACGCCTTGAAGCTGTAATAGCTGCCAAAGGTGCAGCAACCAAGTATTAGGCTAAGGGTGTGTACAGATATGTAACCCCTAAATAACCTATTTTTGTCAGTAAAATAAAATTGCATATTTTCTAAAAACCTGTTTTCACTTTGTCATTATTGGCTATTGTGTGTAGATGTTTGAGGCAAAAAATGAACTCAATTTATTGTAGTATAAGTCTGTAACGTAATAAAACATGGAGAAGGTGAAAGGAGTGTTCAGACTTTCCGGCTTGACTTGACTCTCTCTTCAATCCATCCTATAGACCCCATCCCAGACTGACTGTTTAGACTACTCACACATGCACATACATACATACAGAAACACACATACACCTGTTTTCTTATACTTGTTTTTGATGAAATTGTGTTAACTGGCCTGCACTCACCCTTATTGTCTTCCCTGTGTTGTTCTGTTACTATTTTGTCTTTTGTCTTGCAGTAGAGGAAAAAAAAAATATATATATATAATAATAATAATAATAAGTCTAGTCCTTGTATAGGATTGTCTGCTTTTATCTACTTATGCGTTTGTCTGTCTGTCCATCTGTCTTTGTCTGTAAAAGTACCCTTTTTTTTTATTTTTTTTTATTTTTTTTATGCCCTTCCCTCATTTTTGTAAATTATGATTCTAAATAAAAACAAAGTTGACCTCCCAAGAGGGGGGGGGGTGGTGGCGGGAAATAAAATTTATTTTAAAAAAAATTTATTTAAAAAAGATTCAAGTTTGATCTTCATTATTCTGTTGGCCAATTTTCTTTCAATTTCTTTTTAGAGGGTGATGGAGCTGGATGCTGCCGAGAACCACCACAAATTCCTCTTTGTGGACGAGGCAGGCTTCAACCTAGCCAGAGGTCGGAACTGTTATTACTGTATTTCTTTGTTTTTCACTGCAGTTGAGGAAGTTTTTTTCACTTTGTAGCTATAATTACTGTATTTATTTGTTTCTATGATTCAATAAACCTATGTTGTAATCATAGACTGTATAAAAATATGGACAAAGCCACTCTGACGTCACCCATTGCCTTTCCACGGCCTCGTAAAAACTGAATTGAAGCTCGGAAGTCTTTTTTGCCGCCCGTTTGTACAAACTGCGTCTGCTCCGTGGAGCCGAAGAGGACTCTACCTGTCCCTCTGATTGATCCTGAACAAATGTTAATACCCTGTCCAAACGACACAATATTTTAAAAAATCAGCACATGCACAGGCATTAGATGAAGGAAAGGCACCTATTGCAATTACATTTTTTTGTGTAAAAAATGTATTGACTGAGTATTTTGACCACATTGCTGCCATTGACTTACATGGGGAAAGACCTATACTGGAGCCAACCGCAGTGGCGCTAGTGAGCAACAGCACCAGGAAGTGAGCTTCAGAACGAAAGCCCAGTCTTGGCCCCTTGATTCGGACACCGCCCTTGTCTTAGAGGAGGGCTTAGGCCTCATCAGAGAGGTGACCATGGGCCTTGTTTGAGAGGTGGGGGCGGGGGGGTAACGCACTGTACTCGAGCGCTTGTTCTCACAGCGAGAGTCCAGAGAATGGATTGTTGTGTTACGATGTTAATTTCTCATCAGCTATAACGTAACAAGGTTTTCATTTTTGTTAGCAATAGCCTATAGCGGCTATAATAAATAGTTTACAACTAATGTTATCTCGCTACCTGAAAAGTAAAATAAAATATATCCCAGTAGCCTACATGTAGGCCTAGCTATTCTAGTATCTGGAAGATAATAGCCTACAGACATTATTCAAGGGAGATATCAGCACAATATAATGCAATGCAAATCTATCGCAAAACGCAACCTGTTCACGGCGGGGTTTCCCGTTTCCCTTCAGTGCAGACTCAGTTCTTTAGCAATCTCTGTCTGGCATCGTCATACTCAATTGGCTTCTACGTCATTGGCTATAATAGGATATAGCCTACCTTTTTAATGTAATTTACTAAGAAAAAAGAGGAAGAGGAAGAATCAACAGAAGTAGCAAACATTTAATAGCAAGCCAGTCAGATTCAGAGGCTTTCTTGTCGATAAAACAAACAAGTAGCCTATTCAACTAGTATATGTTTATTGTAGTTTTCTAGTTCAATCCCACTTAACCCTTGTGTGGTGTTCGGGTCTGTGGGACCCGTATTAAATGTTTACTAAAAGAAAAATTATAAAAATTAATTATTTTTTCAACCTGAGATTCATTGGCCTTGGCTCATTTTCTGTGATGAACATGTAAAAGAACACAAAAATCACATTTTATCACAAAAAACGAATATCACTTTTATTGATAATTGTGATGAAGCAGAGGTAAATGGTCAATGTTACGCATATATGCTCTCTATATTGCTTGTAGCTAATTGAGATAAAGTCAATATCTGTGAAGTATTTTTACGCAATTTGTTATGGCTTTATTGTTTAAAAACCCAATAATGTTTTGGGTCCACCAGACCCGCGAACACTGGGTGAGCAACAGGGTTAAGACAGGGCTGAGCTTTGGGGCAAAACAGGATAACATGCATCGCGATGCTTTCTGTATAGTCTTGTCCACTGGCAAAAGGTTTATGAATATTTCACGTGTTCCAATCACAAAGTTGTGGATCTCGTTCTTAAATTTTCATCTGAAAGAGCACCAAATTGAATTGAAAAATTAAGAAAGCTGTTGCGCTACACATTTCTCAAGAATATTTGATAAAAATGGGAGGTTTGAAATGGGTCTATAATTAGCCAGGATCCAAATTTGGTTTCTTAAGTAGTGGCTTGATTTCTGCCAATTTAAAGGATGTAGGAACATGGCTCGATAACAATGATCATGTAATGGGACGTGATGTGTGAGGTAGGAGGAACTAAACGCAGCAAGGGGATTCTTTAAGCCCTAAGGCCACTAAGGCGGGATACCATACAGTTAAGGGAGGAGACAAGACAACGAACAACGAACACGACTACAGACACTACTAACCGGCTCACTGTCACACGCCAATAAGTAGAGCGCAAGGATAGGTCTCTGAATAGCCAGAAATAATACGCGCCCTGTCTCGGAAACGAGACGCATAAGAACAGGCGAGTAGCGTAATGGCAAAAATAAACTGATAACAAACACTGCAAAAATAATAAGATAGAATGAGGAGGCGAAAGGAACAGATCCAACGTTCCAAGGCTACTCTCAGACTCGCGGTCACACACAAACATGTCCACAACATCGCCCAATCTTCCCTATAGGAAGACATGCACCAAAAGACGAAACAGAACAGCAGTTCCAAACAAAATCGTCAAAACTCCATGTAAGGAGAAAGGTACCGAAAGGAACGAACAGGACAGGCTGCACCGGACATTTACCGGCTAAAGACCAAAGCGAGATTAGTTGAAAATAAACGCCCTACCTCTCAATAAAGAGGAATGTAACGAGGCGTACAGGAACAGAGATTTAACGTTCCATGGCTAGTTTCATAGGCTCGCAGTCACATGCAGAAAACATAAAGGGGTAAACGCCCGATCTCCCAGGAGAGAGAAAAATTTTACAGGCGAGCCGACGGAGCACCGTCGTCCCATAACTTTACGAATAAATATGACTAACGCAAGCTCAATTGAAAACACACGCCCTAGCCTCTCAGTAAAGGAATATGTAACGAGGCGAAGGAACAGAGAGCTAACATTCCGAGGCTACTTTATAACACGCAGTCACACACAAACATGTCCACAACATCGCCCAAGCTCCATATAAGGAGAGACACACCAGGAGAACGAACAGAACTACAGTTCCGAACAAAATCGCCCCACAGGTAAAAAGGGCGAGCAGAACAGCTGTACCAAAAGACTAACGCAAACTTAATAGAAAATAGCAAGCACTGCCTCAATATAATAGAAATAACCCTGACTCACAACAAAGGGGAACGTAGTCCACGAGAAGGAGACAAAAACAGGGAATAAACGTACCGAAGCTACTAACCGGCTCACTGTAACACAGAAATGAGTAGAAGCTCAAATGCCTGGTTTCTCAGTAAGAAAACCAAAGAAAGGCGAAATGGAACAAAGAACTCATACTCTATACTTCTAGGAGCTAAGTAACTAAGTAGAAGCGAGAACGCCTGATCTCCCAGGAGAGAGAAACATTTTACAGGCGAATTAGAGCAGAGATCTGCGGTCCCATATTTCTACGATATAAGTAACTAAAGACCCGGCAAGAATAAAGCCCTGCCTCAGCAACGAGACGTTAAAACAGGCGAGTAGTATGAAAGGTACAAATAACACACACCAAATAAATAAAGCCCTAAAGTCAGTATGACAAAAATGCCCTGTCTCTTAGTAAGAACCTACTATACAGATACACGCAAACAAACAAAGACTCCTCTCGCTTTCACAGAAGAAAGCAGACAGAGAAAGGAGAAAGAGACATCGAAAGGCAAAATCTACGCAAACGGACTAAAAAGGAAAAACCAGGAAGTGAGGACAGAAAAGAGCCAGGGGGGAAGAGTCCGAATAACTACATCCACATAAGCAGGTACGCCAGGGGGGACGAGTCCTAATAGCTACTTCCACATAGGCGCGTCCCGCATAACTCCAATGAACCACAATGGAGCAAAACAGTCTCCTTAAAACCCTAGACCAAAATAATACTGACTTAACATACAAAGGGCTGAATAATACCACACACAATACAGCATGAATGATGCCAGACCATACACCACAATACAAATAAACAATCAATATAGAACCCTCAACCGAAGGAAACGGGAGGCTTATATAGCTCTCAAGGTGACCATGCACAGGTGTGGATGCTAACAGAAGCTCCGCAATCCAAGCAGGGCGGAGCAAGCATCTACCAAAAGAGCAGCGCCCTCGTGTGGCCACTGAGGAAAACGACCGCATAGGGAAAAAGGGTTAAAAACCATGGCAGATGAGTTAAGTGAAGAATTGGTTTGATGAGCATAGGCAATAGCTCCTTCAGTAACTTTGTGGGTACGGGGTCTAGAAGACAGGTGGATGATTTAGAAGAAAAAACTAACTTAATGAGTTCACTCTCAAGTGGGAGTAAACGATTCAAGACGTTCAGTGTGTCTAGGAGGCAGTTCTATATCTTCAAAACCACAAGCACTAACTTGTGTTATCTTTTTCCTAATTCCAATTATTTTACCACTAAAGAAATTCAAAAAATCATTCCTGCTACATGAAACTGGAAATTGAGGGTTAGTTGCTGCATGACTATTAGTTAGTTCAGCAACTGTTCTGAATATAACAACATAACCCTACTAGGAATTTTCTATGGAAGCAAAGAACTGCTAGATCCTGCACAGGCATGAGAAGGGCAAGGGTATTTGTGTGCGTGCGTGCGTGTGTGTGTACTTTTAATTGTCATTGTTTTAATTGCAACAGAGTGCTGCAGCTGGCTTTATATTCCAGGTGGAGCCTTACTTTTGTATCTTTGGGTGAAGTATGTCCACTTGAATTAGCAATCTCGTCATATTCTGTATAGGAACTGTATAAAATGTGGACTTAATATTGATCAGCAATGATGCAATAGCACATGACAACCACAGGGTGACGCTGTTCGTACCGTGAAATCAGATGGAAAGGCAAAGGGACTGTCGCATTCCATTTCCAAGTGCAAGGAAGTTGAACAGCAAAGTTGTTGCCCTGTTCTGTGAAATACTGGTGTGTATCTTTTACAAATAAACATCGGTTAGCTGAGTAAAATGGTAAATAATTTCTGCTTTCGACCACAATCAGCTTTTAAAAAGTGAGTGAGACCAACCAGGGAATTAGTTTTTCTCTGTGGCAGTAGGCTATGGGATGTTATACTAGGCTACATGTAACTATGTAGTGATACATGTTGGAAGCTGAGGAGCTATGCATACATAGCGGAGGGGTTGACTTCATTTTTAATCTCATTGAACCTGTTTTCCAATGTTTTTTTTTCCACATTTAACTAATACAACATTTAAACAAAATAAATTTAAACAAGGGCCACCCGCGAGGAGCCGGTTTATTTTTACGATTTATTTTTTACGATTTATATTTATCTCAACACGTGGCAGAAATAGCTTTTTTTTGTACCTCACATGAAATCCTCCTTCAGATATAATAAACAAACAACACATTCATTACAATAATGACATAGGAGGAAATATTAGAGAAATTCATTTAAATAGATCATTAAAAAATAGCATAAATATTTTTCTCCATTCTGTATTATGTAGGCCTACTTGCATTACAGTAGGCAATATGCACACAGTCTACAGCACACATATACATAGTTAAATGCAATTATTAGGCTACGTGACGTGAACATTAAGTAACTATTTTTAGAGGCAGTCCACTATCTAAAAGTGACTATGAAACTTTAATAATTTCAGTAGACTAACCTCCAAACTGAGAAAATTCAGTTGCATGGTTCTTCAAACTACTTTTCCCATACTGCACTGGGAAGTAGCGTCAGCTGGTCGTGAAAACTGTCATTCTGCCTATAGAGGAGAAATTGGTCCTGCATCTCTCTGCAGGGGAGTGGGAGATTTTGGAAAGGGGAATGCACAGTAAATATGTTTTCCTTCATATTACCAAAGTGTTTCCGATTGGATTGAAGGAGATGGGTTGCGACAGGACGGGCATATTCGCTAAGAACAAAGGTTTAGGTTTATACAAGAACACACATTAATATGCTTTTCACACTGTACAGTTAACCCAGGGTTATCTTTAACCTAGGGTTAATGATTCACACTGCCTCTTGTTAGCTCTGGGTTAAATGTCAGTTGATACACGGTGACTAATGTTTACATTCTAGAATGAAGCGCTGTGATTGGACGTTCATTGTTTATTCTAACCTCGATTCACACTGGCAACAGTTAGCCCCTGTTTACAGTGATAACCCTGCTCCGGAGCAGGGCCAGCTAACCCTAGGTTAAAGCTCCTGTTTACAGGTATAACCTTGCTCCGGAGCAGGGCCAGCTAACCCTAGGTTAAAGCTCCTGTTTACAGGTATAACCTTGCTCCGGAGCAGGGCCAGCTAACCCTAGGTTAAAGCTCCTGTTTACAGGTATAACCCTGCTCCGGAGCAGGGCCAGCTAACCCTAGGTTAAAGCTCCTGGAACTTGCCAGTGTGAAACGTCTGTTAACCTAGGGTTAAAATGATTCTAGAAGTGCAGTATGAAAAGCCCTTTATGGTGTGTTTAGCCTTTTTGTTCCTATTATTAGCTAATGTACGTAAATAACTTTCTTTTTCCATTTTTAATAATAAAATATGTTTTTTCCTTGGACCATGTTTTTTTATGAATGTAAAATTTCCAATATATCAATAAATTGGTCGGAAATGTTCTGTCTACTTCCATATCATCGTCAGCATACAGTAGAATGTTAATTTAATTTTACCCTTAATGTTGTTTCCCTAAATAAAAAAGGCTCCATATCTTTCCAAAAAAAGTTTGGTAGAAACATTCATAAAATAAGTCAGGTATTGTCTCCTCAGTTTCACAAAAAACACATTTGCCTTCAATATTCTTTATAAACCATACAATTACATTCTTCACTGGATATATCATAAATAACTTTCAAATAAACTTATTTTATTGTATATTGCTGAGACAATATGTCATTGGTAAATTCCATACATCTTTCCAGACAATGTTGTCATATTTTGAATTCAAATGTAATTTAGCATGTGGGAAAGTTACTTCCATAGACATCTTCTGAATATGGCAATTATTACATTTATTACCTGTAATGCAGATTCCATCTAGAAGTATTTTAGTTGTTACATCATGATTTATTTATATGGAGTGTCATTGTTTGTGTAACCAGTAAAGAAATGGAGAAATTGGACAACCCTGTCTAATACCTCTGTTAATCTGGAATCGAGGAGTGGTACCATTTGATAATTTAACTTCGCTATTACATGCATTGTACAGGGTTTGAATATCTTGTTTAAAATAACTACCAAAACCAAAAAAGTTTCAAACATAAATTTGTGTTCCACAGTATCAAAAATCTACAAATAAAATAAAGCAATCCTCCTCAATGAATAATCACGTAAATCCTATAATAATCAAATATTATTACAGATATGTCTACCGTTCATAAATCCCAATTGACATTCATCAATAATTGGCTCAAGACCTTTTTTCAACCTTTCTGCAAAATTGGTAGCAAACAATTATTGATGAATGTAATTGGTTTCAAATCATTGTATCTTTTTCTTGGTTTTGGAGTAATTATACCCTGAGACATAGAAGTGGGCAATTTCCCAATTTCAATTGCTTCCCTAAATACAAATATTAAAATATTTATCTTGGAAACTTTAAAAAAAAATGGAGTCCGTAGCCCATAATTCCCTGGAGATGTATTGTTTTTTAATTTGTTACTTTTTGCACTTTTTTAATTAATTTATACTAATTGGATGCCCACATACTTGCTGTTCCAGTTAGTTACCTGTTTGATTTATCTATAACTACATCAGAATTGGAAATCTGCTATAGTGCTTCCCCTCTTTAAGGGAGGGGATAAAAGTGACCCTATTTGCTACCGGCCCATCTCACTCTTGCCCTGTCTGGCTAAGGTATTGGGAAAAATTGGTCAACAAACAACTCGTACACTATTTGTAAACTCATTCTGTTATGTCTCCTATGCAATCTGGGTTCTGTCCTAAGCATTGGTGCTCCACAGCAATTATGAAGGTGCTGAGTGATGTTACTGCCCTCGACTCCCGAGAGGTTTGTGTGGCTTCTTTTATTGGTCTGGCCAAAGCCTTTGATTCTGTGGGTCATCCCATTTTATTGCAAAGGTTATGTAACCTTATTGCAAAGGTTATGGTTTCTCCCAAAAAACATTGTCATGGTTTTCCAGTTGGATGGCTTAACTTTGGAATTCGTGTCATCGTACAAATATCTCGGACTTCTTCCCGTACATTTCAAACGCACATCAACGCCGCACAAGACAAAGTTAAGGCGAGACTGGGATTCCTTTATCGGAACAAACGTCATTCACCTACACTGCTAAACTTACTCTGGTCAAGATGTCCATGCTTCCCAATTTTGATTACTGTGACATTGTTTACCGGACTGCCCCTAAAACCTTGTTGAGCAAACTCAATGTGCTCTATAACTCTGCTATCCGCTTCATCACCAATGCCCCTTTCACTACACACCACTGCACCCTATACGCAAACTCAATGTGCTCTATCACTCTGCTATCCGCTTCATCACCAATGCCCCTTTCACTACACACCACTGCACCCTATACTCCCTTGTTGACTGGCCATCTCTTCACACCACTGCACCCTATACTCCCTTGTTGACTGGCCATCTCTCCACACCACTGCACCCTATACTCCCTTATTGACTGGCCATCTCTACACACCACTGCACCCTATACTCCCTTGTTGACTGGCCATCTCTACACACCACTGCACCCTATACTCCCTTATTGACTGGCCATCTCTCCACACCACTGCACCCTATACTCCCTTGTTCACTGGCCATCTCTTCACATCACTGCACCCTATACTCCCTTGTTGACTGGCCATCTCTCCACACCACTGCACCCTATACTCCCTTGTTGACTGGCCATCTCTTCACACCACTGCACCCTATACTCCCTTGTTGACTGGCCATCTCTTCACACCAGAAGACTCATTCACTGGCAATTGCTCATCTACAAATCCCTCTTACACATTACATCTCCCTACCTCTCTAATCTCCTGCATTATTCCCATAACTCCTATAACCTTAGATCCACCAATTATATCACATTGGCCCTCCCCAAAACCTCAACGACCTTTGGTCGTAACTCAATCTACTTCTCTGCTTCCCGTGACTGGAATACCCTACAAGCAACTCTCAAACTCGCCAACCTTAACACACCTATAAATTCCTTTATAAGACTCTTAAGGAACACATTTTCTGACCCTTGCACCTGCTAGCCCTCCCATCCCATTGTGACCACTGTTATATACCATGTTTTATGCGTACTGATGTTAAATGCTTTTATATTTGACAATGCAGTTTTATGCAATGAGTTTTGTGTATGATTTGTATCTACTCTTGTATTTTGACACATGCCTTCTTGGCCAGGTCAGTGTTGTAAATGAGAATTTGTTCTCAATAACTTTTACCTGGTTAAATAAAGGTTAAAATATCTTGGTTACACATTTCCATACTGTCTTTATCATGTTGCATATTCTTTAATAGAGCTTAAAAAAGCAGACGTATCACTAATGTTGTCTTTACTGGTGTATAATTTCTCATAAAGGTCTTTCCTTTCTCTTCATTTCCTACCCCTCTCCCACCCCTGTCAGTGCTCGCTTAGCCAATAGGAAAATTGCTACAGACCCTACATTATCCAATGGGAAATGACCACCCTTGCAGTCATTTGGAGCAATACAGATTTTCCCCGCACAGGTTTCTCTAGGTTATAAAGGTAGCAAAATGAACAATAAGCATCGCAGGACACACCCATGCTCTGAAACGTTACAAAGTTCACTTTTACTCAACCTAGAACGGAAATAACTCACTTTCCTACCACGACAGACCGCTCACATAAAACGGAGGGAATTGTGTCAGTCAGGTAAAAATGTATTTTATCTTTCAGCCATGCAGTCCCATATATGGAATCATATTGATAAATTGTTAAATTGTGAAGATAAATATTCATGCCTAGCTTACAGCTCTAAATGTTTTCACTTGAAGCTCTTAGTCTCTATTATTAGCCTACGTAATGTGTCAAACCAAGAATAAAGTAAAACTGAATCAACTCTTCTACATGTGCCATAATGTAGACTGGGTATAAAAGTTACCACCTTTTAGCATGATCCTATAAAATGAGTAAGTAACATTGTGGGTATTAATGCAATAGTTATCACATTATAACGTATGGGGTATAAAGGTAATGTGATGTTTTCCTGTGATAACATAATCATTTCAACAATCTCATATTAACATGAAATTATCACGTTATAATATCTTAATAATAATTTATTTTTTTGCAGTAGCAGCAATGCACTTCTGTAGGCTACGTACTATAGGAGCTATGGCTGTTGAATTTGGTGACAATGAACTGAATTCAAATTCTGTGAACAAACTGTATACTTTATGTAGTTCTGCCTGTAAGAATCCACATCTACTGTAAAACATAAAACAGCCTTTTATCTAAGGGACTGCAAGAATGTGATCTTATACATTTAAAAAAATATATAATATAATATAGTATGACAATATATTTTCTTACATTATATGTGGGCTTTCCAAGTTTTACAAAATGGCTGTCAAACTTGTTTGAGTCACCTTGGCGAGGAGAGAAGGTGCAAAGATAAGACATTGAACATTGAACTTAAGGGCCCATCAATAGTAAAGAAATGCATGCAAATTTCCCATAGACTTCAATGCATTGTATCGTGGTTGGAGGTAATTCCCCGCCCAAAAACTTAGTTCAAAAAAGTTCAAAAACTTTTTAGAACTTTCGTCAGAGAAAAGAAGAACAAGGAGTTCTGCAACAGATGGTATGGTCTCCACAGAGGCCTGTTCTCAACATCACCGAGGCTGTCTGGGATTACCGGGACAGACAGAAGCAAGCGAGACAGCCAAAGTCTGCAGAAGAACAGTGGCAAGTTCTCCAAAATGCTTGGTACAATCTACCAGCTGATTTTCTTATAAAACGTACGGGTTATGGATGTAACCCTGGTTCTATGAATACGGTCAACACGCCACGGTATGGGTCATCCTCGCCGAGAGGAGGAGCTGCTAGGAGACTGTTTATCAAATTAACCACCACTATGGGCGGAACCACGTCACGCCATAAATATGGCGCTTGTACGCCGCCTGACCTCTTTTGCCGACTTGAGGGTACTTGCCGTCCTGAGGGTGCAAGGTTCCCTGCCTGACCACGTAGCGTGGCGTGTTGACCGTATTCATAGAACCAGGGTTACATCCGTAACCCGTACGTTCTATTTCATACCGGTCAACACGCCACGCTACGTGGTCAGGCAGGGAACCTTGCACCCTCAGGACGGCAAGTACCCTCAAGTCGGCAAAAGAGGTCAGGCGGCGTACAAGCGCCATATTTATGGCGTGACGTGGTTCCGCCCATAGTGGTGGTTAATTTCATCACAGAGTACCAAATAACGTCAGGCGGGGGGGATGTAGTGGAGTAACCATGACCGCAGGGTCATAGCATGAGTGCGGATCCCGTCAAATAAAATACACCACTGGCTGCTGTTCTACCAGAAGAGCAAGCTCAAGTGGGAAACGTGGAACATAACCACCGGGTGATAAAAACCCTGAATCATCACTAATTTACATCTGAGGTTGCTCCGCTGCCCCGAGGACAGAGGAGGCAACCGATGCTGATGACACTACGTCCAGGTCATAAAACCTGGCGAAAGTGAGTGATGAGGCCCAGCCCGCCGCTGCACAAATGTCAGCGAGTGGGGCGCCACGTAGTAAGGCCCAGGAGGTAGCTACACCCCGAGTGGAGTGAGCTACCACGCCTGAGGGAGGGGGCACGTCAGAGCTGCTGTAAGCCGTGGAAATCGTCTCTACGATCCAGTGGGCCAAGCGCTGTTTAGACAGGGCAAGCCCCTGCGTAGCCCCTCCATAACCCACAAACAGGTTATTAGTTTTCCTAACCGCACCTGTGCGGGAGATGTAAGACCGCAGGGCCCGGACAGGGCACAGTGAGTGCAGTCTGGCTTCTTCAGGGGTCTCATGGGGAGGAGGATGAAAAGCCTCCAACACGATTGGCCGAGACACGTATGACCGCGAGAGGACCTTAGGCCGAAACGCGGGGTTAGGGCGCAGAGAGACCGGTGAGCTACTGTCCCCCAACTGCATACAGGCTGGGTGTATTGACAGTGCGTGCAGCTCGCTCACACGCCTCGCTGAGGCGATAGCGAGCAGGAAGGCAGTCTTAAAGGAGAGGAGCTTTAGGCTGAGCCCATCTAGGGGCTCAAACGGTGGCTCAGTGAGGGCATTCAAAACCAGCTGCAGGTCCCATGAAGGGACTGCGTTAGATCTAGGCGGCCGAAGCCGCCTGGCTCCTCGGAGGTATTGGCTGGCAAGAGGGTGAGCTCCCACTGTCTGGCCCTCGATACGGTCATGGCAGTCCGAAATGGCCGCCAGATAACCCCTGAGCGTGGATTCTGCCAGACCTTCTTCAAAGAAGGACTGGAGAAACGCCAAAATGACTGATACGTCACACCGGGTCGGACTAGACCCGTTCGTTTGGCACCAGCGGCTGAACCTGCCCCACTTCCCGGCGTACAGCGCCCTCGTGGAGGGCGCCTTAGACACCTGAAGTTTCTCCAGCACTGCTGACTCTAGGCCCTGCGGGCACCTCCGCCCACGGGCCAAACATGCAGGTTGAAAAGCTCCGGGTTCGGATGCCACAGCAGGCCCTGGGCATGCGACAGCATATCGCCCTGGTTGGGAGGCGCCAGGGGGTGCCCTGTAGCGACTCCCTTAGGTCCGCCATCCATCTCTGCGGGGGCCAGTTGGGGGCAATCAGCAGAACCTGTGCCCCTGAGTTCCTGATCCTTGCCAGAACTGTGGGCAGGAGAGGCAAGGGGGGAAAAGCATAGAGCAGGGCTGGAGGCCACTGGTGTGCCAGCGCGTCCACGCCCAATGTCCCCGCCGTGCCCACCATTGATACCACAGGGGGCAGTGAGCATTCTCCCTGGATGCGAAGAGGTCCACCTGTGCCTCCCCGAAGCGGGACCAAATGGACTGCATGATATCTGGGTGCAGGCGCCATTCCCCTGGTCTCGGGCCACCCCTGGACAGCATATCGGCTGCCACATTGGCTGTGCCCGGCACGTGCACTGCCCTCAGGGACATGCCTTGAGCATGTGCCCATAGCAGGATCTGGCATGCTTTCGCATGCAGGGTTGGGGATCGAACCCCACCCTGGCGATTTATGTAAGCGACTACCGTGGAGCTGTCTGTCCAGACAAGAACATGTCTGCGCCAGACCACTGGGCGGAAATGGACCAATGCCCGAAGCACTGCCTCCATTTTTAGCAGGTTTATATGTTTGCCTGCCCATGAGGGGCTCCACAAACCCTGCACGGACTGGCTCCCTCTGACGGCTCCCCAGCCGGTCTTGGAGGCGTCCGTGGTGATTGTCACCCTTAAACCTACTGGCCCCAAGGGAACACCCTCCTTGAGGCCAGGGGTGGTGAGCCACCAATCCACTGGTTCCAGGCACTTCTGGGTAATAGGGAGGAGTCGCCGCCCGTCTTCGTGCGGGCTCACTCCATGTGCCGTCGCCCAACGCTGTAACGGGCGCATATGCAGCAGCCCAAGTGGCACAACCTGGGCGGCTGAGGCCATCAGGCCGAGCAGCCTCCGGCAATATCTCACTGTCACTTGCCGCCCTGTGGCAAAATGGGACAGACTCTTCAACAGAACCTGTTGCCTCTCTGGGGTTAGAGAGGCCCGCATGGACCCCGAATTCAAAACTAGGCCCAGGAAAACCCTCTCTCTGGAGGGGGTGAGGTGGCTCTTTTCCCTGTTCAGGGTCAGGCCCAAGCTAGCCAAGTGGGCTAGTACCGACCTCGTATCCTCCCTCGCTCGCTCCACTGATGGAGCACAGATTAGCCAGTCGTCCAGGTAGTTCGCAATGCGAATACCTTGGCGACGGAGTGGGATCAGCGCGGCATCCATGCACTTCGTAAAAGTGCGTGGGGCCAGGGCTAGGCCAAAGGGGAGGACCGAGTACTCGTACCCTGTGCCCTTGAAGAAAAAGCGGAGGTACTTCCGGTGATCCCGGTGTATGGGGATATGGAAGTACGCATCCCTCAGATCCACAGAGGTGAACCAATCACCATCTCTCACCTGAAGGAGGAGACTGGCGAGGCGGAGCATGCGGAAGGGCAGGTGCTTTAAAAAGCGGTTGAGCCCTCTCAGGGAGCCAGAAAATAGGCTGAATAAAACCCCTGTCCCACTGCCACCGAGGGCAGGGGTGTTATTACTCCCTTCTCTAGCAACACCAGAATCTCGTTGGAGAGAGCTTGCGCAGCAGCCCCGTTTCTCACCTGAGTAGGAATAACCCCGCAAAAAAACTGGGGCGGTAAGGGCTGCTACCTGTTCCTGGTCCGCTAGACCGGACTGAGCCAGCCACACCTGGCGGCGTGCCAGGACGAGTGAGGACATGGAGTGCCCCAGGGCTTGGGCATGAGCACTAGCCCCGCGCATCATAATGTCCACCACACGCAGCATCTCTCTTGCTGAGTCACTGGGGGCAGCGGAGTACATGTCCTGCAGCATACCCTCCAGGTACACAAGCAGTAGTGCGTTGGTGTTGGCCAGTCGGGCCGCAAGGGCAGGGGACTGATAAGCCTTACACACCCGCTTGTCAGTAGCCCTGCATCGCTTATTGGGATGCTGTGAATCACTATCAGACCTATAGGTAGCGCCTGCGAGCAGCGAAAACATAGGCCCGATCTGTGGAGGGGCCGCCAACCCATAGGGCGCGGCACCCGCCATATTGGCCAACTGGGTCCTGGGGAGCACATAGGCCCCAGGAGACTGCCAGGATGCCTGTAGTTCTGTCAGAAAATCGGGCAGAGGTGGTAATGCCTCCGCCCTCGGCCGCTGAACGCCGTGGCTGAAAAGTGAGGGAGCAGGAACCGCCACGGGGGGAGGCGAGCATGCTCCGCCGCCCTGAGAATCACCGCCCGGTCGGAGGGATCCAAGGGCGGGAGCTCAGAAGCGCAGTTGCTTTCCTGGACAGACACTGACCTCTCCTCAGTCCCAGACTGTTGGGGGTCCGTCTGACGGTACAGGCTATCCGACGCCGTCGTAGACAGCTCGTCAGGGTGACGGCAGGAAGGTCCAGGCAACGGGCCCCAGGGGTCCCGGGGCCTGGGTGTCTGCTGCTGTGATGCTACCAGCCCCTGAAGGGTCTGCTGCATCGCCTGCACCTGTAGCTGAAGCTGATGGAACTCCGGTTCCTGATGCTTACGCTTTCTAGTGCGCTTCCTGGCCCCAGCCCCCCGAGCATGTGGCTCCATATCATGCTCCACAAACGCTGATTGCCCAGGTTGGACGTCCTCCCCAGACGTCCCACCATCTCCCGGATTCTGTACGCCTTCCGACATGCTTAGCCCGGAAGTGTGTCCAACACCAAGCCAAGGGCCCGAGTCAGTGGTACTGAAGGACCGCGAGGGGGTGTGGAAGCCTCAGGCAGCGTCTGCTCTCACGAGCAGAGAGGCCCCTTCCGGCTGTTCTTTTCTTTTTTTTTTTAGTTACTGTATTGTTGCTGTGTAACTAACAAGTGAACCAACACAATGCCTAATATGGCTAGCATAAACAGTAAGATATTAGTACAACCAATAATAATTTCTGTATGAAGGAAAACGACAGCCCTCTGCCTTCCACTTATACCGACAAAGGAAAGAATTTAATCCTTACCGCGGCTGAAAGCAATCAGAAGGATATCGGACGTAGTGAACGAACAGCAACAAACCGCGTTGCTGGGGGAGGGAAAGCCCCGGAAACGTACTCCGAACAGGACGTAGCTCCGGGCGCTCGGGAGAGGCAAGAAAAAAAGATAGTAATTATCGCAAACTAAGCAAACACAGTCGCATCGCAGTCTCAACCTCGAGGAGGCAAAAAGAGGTTGGGCGGCGTACAAGCGCCATATTTATGGCATGACGTGGTTCCGCCCATAGTGGTGGTTAATTTGATAAACAGTCTCCTAGCAGCTCCTCCTCTCGGCGAGGATGACCCATACCGTGGCGTGTTGACCGATATGAAATAGAACTGAACAACAGTGTACCGAAGAGAGTTGATGCTGTTTTAAAGGGAAAGAGTGGTCACACCAAATATTGATTTGATTCCGTTTTTTATTGTTTACTGTTCTTTATAGTCATTATAGTTACTGTTCTTTATAGTCTTTATAGTTCTTTATAGTAACTTTTTATTTAATTATTTTTTAAAGGATTTTCACCTTACGGATTTTCTTTACATGTGCCTAAGACTTTTGCACAGTACTGTATATATATATATTTTTTTAAGTAATATGAATTTCGATCTTTATTTCTCGATCATTTAATGTTACCAGAACAACCTCCAGATGACTAATTTAAACAAACATTTATTGCAAATGACTACATGTACAAGACTCATACATGTATCATTGTCTTATTATTGCAAGGAAATTGAATTATAACAATTGAGTAGTGCATAACACTTATCAAATGGTTGTGATGCCATGTGAATTATTATGTGTAACTTTAGGCCGTTTTCTCAAAGTGTCAAATTTGCATAACCTGCCGCAGCAAAACGAATGATGGAAAAATCATCTGTACATGTATACAGTACATGTAATTTCTTGCATGTAAATTGCATGCAAAATAGACAGAATTATGCAATTCAATAGACAGAATTATGCAATTTCAATTATGAAAATGATATAATGAAATATGATTGGGGGGGGGTTACCATGGATACAATGCATTGGAGTCTATGGGAAATTTGCATGCATTTCTTTACTACATGGGCCCTTAATCAACTCTTCCACATGTGTCATGATGTAGACGTTTTAACATGATCCTGTAACATGATGGGTTTATCTCATATTAACGTAATGTTATCATGTTCTAATGTATAGGGTATAAAGGTGATGTGATATTGTCATGTAATAACATGATCATTTCATGATCTCGTATTAACGTGAAATTACCGCATTATAATCTTAATTATGCACTTCTGTAGGCTACGTACTTTAGGAGCTGTGGTTTTGGAATTTGGGGACAATGAACAGAATTCAAATTTTGTTAAGAAAAAGAATACTTTATGCAGTTCTGCCTGGGTGTATCCACATCTATTGCAAGACATATAGCAGACTTTTTATCAAGGGACTTCAAGTATGTGGTTAAAATGACCATGATGCACTTATACAATGTTTTAAAATGTTATGATGGTATATATTTTATTACATTAAATGTTGGCTCTTCAAGTTTTACAAAATGGCTGTCCAACTTGTTACCGTCTCCTTGGCGGGGAGAGAAGGTGCAAAGACATTGAACATAAAGGGAGAGTTCAGTTTCAGTTTGAAGTGTATTTTCTTCATTTAAACCACAACCCCCTGATGCCTCTAATGCCCATTATAAAGCTGACAGGTTGTCAGAAGCTTCTCTAAATATGACATAATATATGAATATATGAAATAATAAAAAAGAAATTCTTAGTCAATTGAAAACATGCACAAATACTGAAATAATGACCCAAGAAAGGGAAGTATCCCCATAAGAAAAGCCTGATGTTAGCATGTGGCACACTTTTTGTGTGTGAAAATATTTCAGCAAAAAACAACAGAAGATGGGTAAACATACTACGTAAAAACTGGTGATGATTATAGATAATAAATATAAATAATTGTATTTAACAGAGGAAACTGGACAGAGAGAAAGGAACCGACATGGCAGCTGGTGTTGTGACCTCTCCTCATGGTGAGTTTGTTCTTTCTGTTCAGAAAATGATTTTTAAATGTTTTTTTTAACCAATACATTTTTGTTTATCAGTACCTGGGAAAACAATTGTGAAGGCTGGAATTAAGAATACAGAGACCCAGAAAAGGATGATAATCATCAATCAAACAGCTGGTTAAATCAGAGAGAGCGCAGCTCATGGCCCAGCTTGAATATCTCAACCTTAAAGGCTATAGATACAGCATTGTTATGGAGACAAAAACATTTTTCAATATAATACATCCACAGAGCTGCATCCAAGATGCAGAATAAAATAATTGCTTTTCCCTAAAAATAAATATTGATTATGAATGTATCATTGCAAAAGTTGTTTTAAGGGCCTGAAAAGAGTGCAGTGTTCCTCTCTATCTAAGATGTCAGAGTTCGGTTCCTGGTGTTGTGCCGTTCGCTTTTTGGACTCCCCTGCAGATCTCTCTCCCCCCGAGACTATAAACATGCTAGCTACGCTACGTGATATGCTATGAATGCCCTGTGCTTTTCTTTGACTTATTTTCTCCAGTTAAAATGAAAACGGTAATGGATTGTGGTACGAGGATTGTAAACACCGGCCGTGTTATGAAATGCAATCTCCATATGAGACATGAGGGAGGTGAAATGCTGTATCTATAGCCTTTAAAGGTATAGTTCAGTTTCGTTTTGAAGCATATTTTCTAAATATGTAAAATATCTTAATTTGCCAAAAGATTGACAATGGAAAACTAAAATAATGACCCATATCCCCATATGAACTGAGTCGAAAAGAGGGGGAAAAGCCTGACTTTATAATGTGGTGCACTTTTTGTGTGTGAAAATATTTCAGCTCAAAATCAACAAAAGATGGGTAAACATACAAAATAAAAACTGATAATAATAGTTTAAAATGGTGTTGAAATAATTCTATTTAACAGAGGAAAATTGATAAAGAGAGAGGGGCCGACATGGCAGCTGGGGGTGTGACCTTTCCTCAGGGTGAGTTTCTTATTTCTGTGGAGATAATAATTTAAAAATATGATTTTTTTTCTCAAACACTACATTCTTTTTCAATGCTTGGAAAGCATTGAAGGCCGTACTCACCGAAACAGAAACACGTATATTGATCAATCAAACTGCTGATTTTATCAGAAAGAGAGCAGCTCATATCCGAGCTTGAAAGTCTCATCTTTAAGATTTGCTTTCATTAGAAGTAAGGGGACTAGCCCGAAAACATCACCATGAAAACACCACCCCAGACCAAAGAGTGTCCGGATGCTTTTGGTTTTTCGGATACAGTTTATAATTGATCCAAATGGTGTTTGATGGGGTTGAGGTCAGGGCTCTGTGCAGGCCTGTCAAGTTCTTCCATACCGATCTCGACAACCCATTTCTGAATGGATCTCTATTTGTGCACGGTGGCATTGTCATTCTGAAACAGGAAAGGGCCTTCCCCAAAATGTTGCCACAAAGTTGGAGACCCAGAATTGTCTAGAATGTCATTGTATGCTGTAGTGTTAATATTTGCCTTCACTCGAATTAAGAAGCCTAGCCTGAACCATGAAAAACAGCCCCAGTCCAAGGGGTGTCTATACTTTTGCCATATAGTGTATCTGCCCTCATTTTCTCCTGACTTGCCATTATACTGTAGGCTGAGGTTATTGCTTGCTTAGACAGCGCAATTTGTAGATTTCAAACATGCCGAATACTTTATTTTATTTTTCTGTGAAGGAGGACCAATCAAAGTATAATTAATGATTAAAAAAATGCTCTTCTCATTACAATATTAAAATTCTTGTGTTTTAACATTTCAGGCTGTAAAATGTATTGAACTGAATAACACATCATGTTGATATGAGCAAAAGTCTCACACAAAATTTTGCTCCTACAGATATAACCCACAGTCCACCTGTCTTATGTCCTCTGTGATAAATGTAATTTCATTATTAATACTCACCACTCCAAACTTACAGAGAGCAGCTCATCTCAGAGCTGAATGTCTGTTAACAATCCTGATGAGGAGTAAATTGTTGTCTTTCTCTCTGACAGGGGAGGAACATCGTCTCTCAGAGCTGAGGATTGTGCTGCTGGGGGAGAGCGAGAGTGGGAAGAGTTCAGCAGGAAACACCATCCTGGGCAGAGAGGAGTTTAAGTCTGGAATAAGAACTGCACAGTGTGTGAAGAGACAGGGTGAAGTAGCTGGGAGACAGGTCACTGTGGTCGACACACCAGGCTGGTGTGAGATTTCTGTGAATGACACTGCAGAGCTGGATAAACAGGAGATTGTGCGCAGTGTATCTCTGTGTCCCCCGGGACCCTGCGCTCTCTTCCTGGTCATTGATGTGAGCTCAGAATTCACTGATACAGACAGGAGATCAGCGGTGGAACATCTGGAGCTTCTCAGTGAAAGAGTCTGGAGACACACTATAGTGCTGTTCACCTGGGGAGACTGGCTGGGAGACACAGACATTGAGCAGCACATTGAGACTAAAGGGAGGGACCTCCAAGAGCTCATAGAGAAATGTGGGAACAGGTATCATGTTCTCAACAATGAGAACAGGGCTGATGGGACTCAGGTCACAGAGCTACTGGAGAAGATAGAGGAGATGATGGCAGGTCATGGAGGCTCTCACTATGAAATAGATAGAATGCTCTTACAGGAGGTGGAAGAGAAGAGGAGGGCAGTGGAAGAACGAGTGAAACAGAGGATGATGAAGGTTCAGAAACAGAGAAAGACTCTCAGAGCACTTTTTGAAGGTTAGCTTTTTCATTGATTGAAAGTTTTTTTAGATGAAAAACTATGGAATATGAAGATTAATCATAACTGTGTTCAGTCATATTTCATTGAGGTGTGTTTTAGTAATAAAAAATGTTACTCCAGTCAGATGTATATACACTACGTGGCCAAAAGTATATGGACGCCTGCTCATCCAACATCTCATTCCAAAATCATGGGCATTAATATGGAGTTGGTCCCCATTTGCTGCTATAACAGCCTCCACTCTCCTGGGAAGGCTTTCCACTAGATGTTGGAACATTGCTGTGTGGATTTGTTTCCATTCAGTCAGAAGAGCATTATTGAGGTCAGGCACTGATGTGGGGCTATTCGCCCTGGCTCGCAGTCGGCTTTCCAATTGATCCAAATGGTGTTTGATGGGGTTGAGGTCAGGGCTCTGTGCAGGCCTGTCAAGTTCTTCCATACCGATCTCGACAACCCATTTCTGAATGGATCTCTATTTGTGCACGGTGGCATTGTCATTCTGAAACAGGAAAGGGCCTTCCCCAAAATGTTGCCACAAAGTTGGAGACCCAGAATTGTCTAGAATGTCATTGTATGCTGTAGTGTTAATATTTGCCTTCACTCGAATTAAGAAGCCTAGCCTGAACCATGAAAAACAGCCCCAGTCCAAGGGGTGTCTATACTTTTGCCATATAGTGTATCTGCCCTCATTTTCTCCTGACTTGCCATTATACTGTAGGCTGAGGTTATTGCTTGCTTAGACAGCGCAATTTGTAGATTTCAAACATGCCGAATACTTTATTTTATTTTTCTGTGAAGGAGGACCAATCAAAGTATAATTAATGATTAAAAAAATGCTCTTCTCATTACAATATTAAAATTCTTGTGTTTTAACATTTCAGGCTGTAAAATGTATTGAACTGAATAACACATCATGTTGATATGAGCAAAAGTCTCACACAAAATTTTGCTCCTACAGATATAACCCACAGTCCACCTGTCTTATGTCCTCTGTGATAAATGTAATTTCATTATTAATACTCACCACTCCAAACTTACAGAGAGCAGCTCATCTCAGAGCTGAATGTCTGTTAACAATCCTGATGAGGAGTAAATTGTTGTCTTTCTCTCTGACAGGGGAGGAACATCGTCTCTCAGAGCTGAGGATTGTGCTGCTGGGGGAGAGCGAGAGTGGGAAGAGTTCAGCAGGAAACACCATCCTGGGCAGAGAGGAGTTTAAGTCTGGAATAAGAACTGCACAGTGTGTGAAGAGACAGGGTGAAGTAGCTGGGAGACAGGTCACTGTGGTCGACACACCAGGCTGGTGTGAGATTTCTGTGAATGACACTGCAGAGCTGGATAAACAGGAGATTGTGCGCAGTGTATCTCTGTGTCCCCCGGGACCCTGCGCTCTCTTCCTGGTCATTGATGTGAGCTCAGAATTCACTGATACAGACAGGAGATCAGCGGTGGAACATCTGGAGCTTCTCAGTGAAAGAGTCTGGAGACACACTATAGTGCTGTTCACCTGGGGAGACTGGCTGGGAGACACAGACATTGAGCAGCACATTGAGACTAAAGGGAGGGACCTCCAAGAGCTCATAGAGAAATGTGGGAACAGGTATCATGTTCTCAACAATGAGAACAGGGCTGATGGGACTCAGGTCACAGAGCTACTGGAGAAGATAGAGGAGATGATGGCAGGTCATGGAGGCTCTCACTATGAAATAGATAGAATGCTCTTACAGGAGGTGGAAGAGAAGAGGAGGGCAGTGGAAGAACGAGTGAAACAGAGGATGATGAAGGTTCAGAAACAGAGAAAGACTCTCAGAGCACTTTTTGAAGGTTAGCTTTTTCATTGATTGAAAGTTTTTTTAGATGAAAAACTATGGAATATGAAGATTAATCATAACTGTGTTCAGTCATATTTCATTGAGGTGTGTTTTAGTAATAAAAAATGTTACTCCAGTCAGATGTATATACACTACGTGGCCAAAAGTATATGGACGCCTGCTCATCCAACATCTCATTCCAAAATCATGGGCATTAATATGGAGTTGGTCCCCATTTGCTGCTATAACAGCCTCCACTCTCCTGGGAAGGCTTTCCACTAGATGTTGGAACATTGCTGTGTGGATTTGTTTCCATTCAGTCAGAAGAGCATTATTGAGGTCAGGCACTGATGTGGGGCTATTCGCCCTGGCTCGCAGTCGGCTTTCCAATTGATCCAAATGGTGTTTGATGGGGTTGAGGTCAGGGCTCTGTGCAGGCCTGTCAAGTTCTTCCATACCGATCTCGACAACCCATTTCTGAATGGATCTCTATTTGTGCACAGTGGCATTGTCATTCTGAAACAGGAAAGGGCCTTCCCCAAAATGTTGCCACAAAGTTGGAGACCCAGAATTGTCTAGAATGTCATTGTATGCTGTAGTGTTAATATTTGCCTTCACTCGAATTAAGAAGCCTAGCCTGAACCATGAAAAACAGCCCCAGTCCAAGGGGTGTCTATACTTTTGCCATATAGTGTATCTGCCCTCATTTTCTCCTGACTTGCCATTATACTGTAGGCTGAGGTTATTGCTTGCTTAGACAGCGCAATTTGTAGATTTCAAACATGCCGAATACTTTATTTTATTTTTCTGTGAAGGAGGACCAATCAAAGTATAATTAATGATTTAAAAAATGCTCTTCTCATTACAATATTAAAAGTCTTGTGTTTTAACATTTCAGGCTGTAAAATGTATTGAACTGAATAACACATCATGTTGATATGAGCAAAAGTCTCACACAGAATTTTGCTCCTACAGATAAAACGACAGCCCACCTGTCTTATGTCCTCTGTGATAAATGTAATTTCATTATTAATACTCACCACTCCAAACTTACAGAGAGCAGCTCATCTCAGAGCTGAATGTCTGTTAACAATCCTGATGAGGAGTACATTGTTCTCTTTCTCTCTGACAGGGGAGGAACACCGTCTCTCAGAGCTGAGGATTGTGCTGCTGGGGGGGAGACGGAGTGGGAAGAGTTCAGCAGGAAACACCATCCTGGGCAGAGAGGAGTTTAAGTCTAGAATAAGAACTGCACAGTGTGTGAAGAGACAGGGTGAAGTAGCTGGGAGACAGGTCACTGTGGTCGACACACCAGGCTGGTCGAAGAATTATTCTGTGAATGACACTGCAGAGCTTGATAAACAGGAGATTGTGCGCAGTGTGTCTCTGTGTCCCCCGGGACCCTGCGCTCTCTTCCTGTTCATTAATGTGAGCCAAATTTTCAGGGATACAGACAGGAGATCAGCGGTGGAACATCTGGAGCTTCTCAGTGAAAGAGTCTGGAGACACACTATAGTGCTGTTCACCTGGGGAGACTGGCTGGGAGACACAGACATTGAGCAGCACATTGAGACTAAAGGGAGGGACCTCCAAGAGCTCATAGAGAAATGTGGGAACAGGTATCATGTTCTCAACAATGAGAACAGGGCTGATGGGACTCAGGTCACAGAGCTACTGGAGAAGATAGAGGAGATGATGGCAGGTCATGGAGGCTCTCACTATGAAATAGATAGAATGCTCTTACAGGAGGTGGAAGAGAAGAGGAGGGCAGTGGAAGAACGAGTGAAACAGAGGATGATGAAGGTTCAGAAACAGAGAAAGACTCTCAGAGCACTTTTTGAAGGTTAGCTTTTTCATTGATTGAAAGTTTTTTTAGATGAAAAACTATGGAATATGAAGATTAATCATAACTGTGTTCAGTCATATTTCATTGAGGTGTGTTTTAGTAATAAAAAATGTTACTCCAGTCAGATGTATATACACTACGTGGCCAAAAGTATATGGACGCCTGCTCATCCAACATCTCATTCCAAAATCATGGGCATTAATATGGAGTTGGTCCCCATTTGCTGCTATAACAGCCTCCACTCTCCTGGGAAGGCTTTCCACTAGATGTTGGAACATTGCTGTGTGGATTTGTTTCCATTCAGTCAGAAGAGCATTATTGAGGTCAGGCACTGATGTGGGGCTATTCGCCCTGGCTCGCAGTCGGCTTTCCAATTGATCCAAATGGTGTTTGATGGGGTTGAGGTCAGGGCTCTGTGCAGGCCTGTCAAGTTCTTCCATACCGATCTCGACAACCCATTTCTGAATGGATCTCTATTTGTGCACGGTGGCATTGTCATTCTGAAACAGGAAAGGGCCTTCCCCAAAATGTTGCCACAAAGTTGGAGACCCAGAATTGTCTAGAATGTCATTGTATGCTGTAGTGTTAATATTTGCCTTCACTCGAATTAAGAAGCCTAGCCTGAACCATGAAAAACAGCCCCAGTCCAAGGGGTGTCTATACTTTTGCCATATAGTGTATCTGCCCTCATTTTCTCCTGACTTGCCATTATACTGTAGGCTGAGGTTATTGCTTGCTTAGACAGCGCAATTTGTAGATTTCAAACATGCCGAATACTTTATTTTATTTTTCTGTGAAGGAGGACCAATCAAAGTATAATTAATGATTAAAAAAATGCTCTTCTCATTACAATATTAAAAGTCTTGTGTTTTAACATTTCAGGCTGTAAAATGTATTGAACTGAATAACACATCATGTTGATATGAGCAAAAGTCTCACACAGAATTTTGCTCCTACAGATAAAACGACAGCCCACCTGTCTTATGTCCTCTGTGATAAATGTAATTTCATTATTAATACTCACCACTCCAAACTTACAGAGAGCAGCTCATCTCAGAGCTGAATGTCTGTTAACAATCCTGATGAGGAGTACATTGTTCTCTTTCTCTCTGACAGGGGAGGAACACCGTCTCTCAGAGCTGAGGATTGTGCTGCTGGGGGGGAGACGGAGTGGGAAGAGTTCAGCAGGAAACACCATCCTGGGCAGAGAGGAGTTTAAGTCTAGAATAAGAACTGCACAGTGTGTGAAGAGACAGGGTGAAGTAGCTGGGAGACAGGTCACTGTGGTCGACACACCAGGCTGGTGTGAGATTTCTGTGAATGACACTGCAGAGCTGGATAAACAGGAGATTGTGCGCAGTGTATCTCTGTGTCCCCCGGGACCCTGCGCTCTCTTCCTGGTCATTGATGTGAGCTCAGAATTCACTGATACAGACAGGAGATCAGCGGTGGAACATCTGGAGCTTCTCAGTGAAAGAGTCTGGAGACACACTATAGTGCTGTTCACCTGGGGAGACTGGCTGGGAGACACAGACATTGAGCAGCACATTGAGACTAAAGGGAGGGACCTCCAAGAGCTCATAGAGAAATGTGGGAACAGGTATCATGTTCTCAACAATGAGAACAGGGCTGATGGGACTCAGGTCACAGAGCTACTGGAGAAGATAGAGGAGATGATGGCAGGTCATGGAGGCTCTCACTATGAAATAGATAGAATGCTCTTACAGGAGGTGGAAGAGAAGAGGAGGGCAGTGGAAGAACGAGTGAAACAGAGGATGATGAAGGTTCAGAAACAGAGAAAGACTCTCAGAGCACTTTTTGAAGGTTAGCTTTTTCATTGATTGAAAGTTTTTTTAGATGAAAAACTATGGAATATGAAGATTAATCATAACTGTGTTCAGTCATATTTCATTGAGGTGTGTTTTAGTAATAAAAAATGTTACTCCAGTCAGATGTATATACACTACGTGGCCAAAAGTATATGGACGCCTGCTCATCCAACATCTCATTCCAAAATCATGGGCATTAATATGGAGTTGGTCCCCATTTGCTGCTATAACAGCCTCCACTCTCCTGGGAAGGCTTTCCACTAGATGTTGGAACATTGCTGTGTGGATTTGTTTCCATTCAGTCAGAAGAGCATTATTGAGGTCAGGCACTGATGTGGGGCTATTCGCCCTGGCTCGCAGTCGGCTTTCCAATTGATCCAAATGGTGTTTGATGGGGTTGAGGTCAGGGCTCTGTGCAGGCCTGTCAAGTTCTTCCATACCGATCTCGACAACCCATTTCTGAATGGATCTCTATTTGTGCACGGTGGCATTGTCATTCTGAAACAGGAAAGGGCCTTCCCCAAAATGTTGCCACAAAGTTGGAGACCCAGAATTGTCTAGAATGTCATTGTATGCTGTAGTGTTAATATTTGCCTTCACTCGAATTAAGAAGCCTAGCCTGAACCATGAAAAACAGCCCCAGTCCAAGGGGTGTCTATACTTTTGCCATATAGTGTATCTGCCCTCATTTTCTCCTGACTTGCCATTATACTGTAGGCTGAGGTTATTGCTTGCTTAGACAGCGCAATTTGTAGATTTCAAACATGCCGAATACTTTATTTTATTTTTCTGTGAAGGAGGACCAATCAAAGTATAATTAATGATTAAAAAAATGCTCTTCTCATTACAATATTAAAATTCTTGTGTTTTAACATTTCAGGCTGTAAAATGTATTGAACTGAATAACACATCATGTTGATATGAGCAAAAGTCTCACACAAAATTTTGCTCCTACAGATATAACCCACAGTCCACCTGTCTTATGTCCTCTGTGATAAATGTAATTTCATTATTAATACTCACCACTCCAAACTTACAGAGAGCAGCTCATCTCAGAGCTGAATGTCTGTTAACAATCCTGATGAGGAGTAAATTGTTGTCTTTCTCTCTGACAGGGGAGGAACATCGTCTCTCAGAGCTGAGGATTGTGCTGCTGGGGGAGAGCGAGAGTGGGAAGAGTTCAGCAGGAAACACCATCCTGGGCAGAGAGAAGTTTAAGTCTGGAATAAGAACTGCACAGTGTGTGAAGAGACAGGGTGAAGTAGCTGGGAGACAGGTCACTGTGGTCGACACACCAGGCTGGTGTGAGATTTCTGTGAATGACACTGCAGAGCTGGATAAACAGGAGATTGTGCGCAGTGTATCTCTGTGTCCCCCGGGACCCTGCGCTCTCTTCCTGGTCATTGATGTGAGCTCAGAATTCACTGATACAGACAGGAGATCAGCGGTGGAACATCTGGAGCTTCTCAGTGAAAGAGTCTGGAGACACACTATAGTGCTGTTCACCTGGGGAGACTGGCTGGGAGACACAGACATTGAGCAGCACATTGAGACTAAAGGGAGGGACCTCCAAGAGCTCATAGAGAAATGTGGGAACAGGTATCATGTTCTCAACAATGAGAACAGGGCTGATGGGACTCAGGTCACAGAGCTACTGGAGAAGATAGAGGAGATGATGGCAGGTCATGGAGGCTCTCACTATGAAATAGATAGAATGCTCTTACAGGAGGTGGAAGAGAAGAGGAGGGCAGTGGAAGAACGAGTGAAACAGAGGATGATGAAGGTTCAGAAACAGAGAAAGACTCTCAGAGCACTTTTTGAAGGTTAGCTTTTTCATTGATTGAAAGTTTTTTTAGATGAAAAACTATGGAATATGAAGATTAATCATAACTGTGTTCAGTCATATTTCATTGAGGTGTGTTTTAGTAATAAAAAATGTTACTCCAGTCAGATGTATATACACTACGTGGCCAAAAGTATATGGACGCCTGCTCATCCAACATCTCATTCCAAAATCATGGGCATTAATATGGAGTTGGTCCCCATTTGCTGCTATAACAGCCTCCACTCTCCTGGGAAGGCTTTCCACTAGATGTTGGAACATTGCTGTGTGGATTTGTTTCCATTCAGTCAGAAGAGCATTATTGAGGTCAGGCACTGATGTGGGGCTATTCGCCCTGGCTCGCAGTCGGCTTTCCAATTGATCCAAATGGTGTTTGATGGGGTTGAGGTCAGGGCTCTGTGCAGGCCTGTCAAGTTCTTCCATACCGATCTCGACAACCCATTTCTGAATGGATCTCTATTTGTGCACAGTGGCATTGTCATTCTGAAACAGGAAAGGGCCTTCCCCAAAATGTTGCCACAAAGTTGGAGACCCAGAATTGTCTAGAATGTCATTGTATGCTGTAGTGTTAATATTTGCCTTCACTCGAATTAAGAAGCCTAGCCTGAACCATGAAAAACAGCCCCAGTCCAAGGGGTGTCTATACTTTTGCCATATAGTGTATCTGCCCTCATTTTCTCCTGACTTGCCATTATACTGTAGGCTGAGGTTATTGCTTGCTTAGACAGCGCAATTTGTAGATTTCAAACATGCCGAATACTTTATTTTATTTTTCTGTGAAGGAGGACCAATCAAAGTATAATTAATGATTAAAAAAATGCTCTTCTCATTACAATATTAAAAGTCTTGTGTTTTAACATTTCAGGCTGTAAAATGTATTGAACTGAATAACACATCATGTTGATATGAGCAAAAGTCTCACACAGAATTTTGCTCCTACAGATAAAACGACAGCCCACCTGTCTTATGTCCTCTGTGATAAATGTAATTTCATTATTAATACTCACCACTCCAAACTTACAGAGAGCAGCTCATCTCAGAGCTGAATGTCTGTTAACAATCCTGATGAGGAGTACATTGTTCTCTTTCTCTCTGACAGGGGAGGAACACCGTCTCTCAGAGCTGAGGATTGTGCTGCTGGGGGGGAGACGGAGTGGGAAGAGTTCAGCAGGAAACACCATCCTGGGCAGAGAGGAGTTTAAGTCTAGAATAAGAACTGCACAGTGTGTGAAGAGACAGGGTGAAGTAGCTGGGAGACAGGTCACTGTGGTCGACACACCAGGCTGGTCGAAGAATTATTCTGTGAATGACACTGCAGAGCTTGATAAACAGGAGATTGTGCGCAGTGTGTCTCTGTGTCCCCCGGGACCCTGCGCTCTCTTCCTGTTCATTAATGTGAGCCAAATTTTCAGGGATACAGACAGGAGATCAGCGGTGGAACATCTGGAGCTTCTCAGTGAAAGAGTCTGGAGACACACTATAGTGCTGTTCACCTGGGGAGACTGGCTGGGAGACACAGACATTGAGCAGCACATTGAGACTAAAGGGAGGGACCTCCAAGAGCTCATAGAGAAATGTGGGAACAGGTATCATGTTCTCAACAATGAGAACAGGGCTGATGGGACTCAGGTCACAGAGCTACTGGAGAAGATAGAGGAGATGATGGCAGGTCATGGAGGCTCTCACTATGAAATAGATAGAATGCTCTTACAGGAGGTGGAAGAGAAGAGGAGGGCAGTGGAAGAACGAGTGAAACAGAGGATGATGAAGGTTCAGAAACAGAGAAAGACTCTCAGAGCACTTTTTGAAGGTTAGCTTTTTCATTGATTGAAAGTTTTTTTAGATGAAAAACTATGGAATATGAAGATTAATCATAACTGTGTTCAGTCATATTTCATTGAGGTGTGTTTTAGTAATAAAAAATGTTACTCCAGTCAGATGTATATACACTACGTGGCCAAAAGTATATGGACGCCTGCTCATCCAACATCTCATTCCAAAATCATGGGCATTAATATGGAGTTGGTCCCCATTTGCTGCTATAACAGCCTCCACTCTCCTGGGAAGGCTTTCCACTAGATGTTGGAACATTGCTGTGTGGATTTGTTTCCATTCAGTCAGAAGAGCATTATTGAGGTCAGGCACTGATGTGGGGCTATTCGCCCTGGCTCGCAGTCGGCTTTCCAATTGATCCAAATGGTGTTTGATGGGGTTGAGGTCAGGGCTCTGTGCAGGCCTGTCAAGTTCTTCCATACCGATCTCGACAACCCATTTCTGAATGGATCTCTATTTGTGCACGGTGGCATTGTCATTCTGAAACAGGAAAGGGCCTTCCCCAAAATGTTGCCACAAAGTTGGAGACCCAGAATTGTCTAGAATGTCATTGTATGCTGTAGTGTTAATATTTGCCTTCACTCGAATTAAGAAGCCTAGCCTGAACCATGAAAAACAGCCCCAGTCCAAGGGGTGTCTATACTTTTGCCATATAGTGTATCTGCCCTCATTTTCTCCTGACTTGCCATTATACTGTAGGCTGAGGTTATTGCTTGCTTAGACAGCGCAATTTGTAGATTTCAAACATGCCGAATACTTTATTTTATTTTTCTGTGAAGGAGGACCAATCAAAGTATAATTAATGATTAAAAAAATGCTCTTCTCATTACAATATTAAAAGTCTTGTGTTTTAACATTTCAGGCTGTAAAATGTATTGAACTGAATAACACATCATGTTGATATGAGCAAAAGTCTCACACAGAATTTTGCTCCTACAGATAAAACGACAGCCCACCTGTCTTATGTCCTCTGTGATAAATGTAATTTCATTATTAATACTCACCACTCCAAACTTACAGAGAGCAGCTCATCTCAGAGCTGAATGTCTGTTAACAATCCTGATGAGGAGTACATTGTTCTCTTTCTCTCTGACAGGGGAGGAACACCGTCTCTCAGAGCTGAGGATTGTGCTGCTGGGGGGGAGACGGAGTGGGAAGAGTTCAGCAGGAAACACCATCCTGGGCAGAGAGGAGTTTAAGTCTAGAATAAGAACTGCACAGTGTGTGAAGAGACAGGGTGAAGTAGCTGGGAGACAGGTCACTGTGGTCGACACACCAGGCTGGTCGAAGAATTATTCTGTGAATGACACTGCAGAGCTTGATAAACAGGAGATTGTGCGCAGTGTGTCTCTGTGTCCCCCGGGACCCTGCGCTCTCTTCCTGTTCATTAATGTGAGCCAAATTTTCAGGGATACAGACAGGAGATCAGCGGTGGAACATCTGGAGCTTCTCAGTGAAAGAGTCTGGAGACACACTATAGTGCTGTTCACCTGGGGAGACTGGCTGGGAGACACAGACATTGAGCAGCACATTGAGACTAAAGGGAGGGACCTCCAAGAGCTCATAGAGAAATGTGGGAACAGGTATCATGTTCTCAACAATGAGAACAGGGCTGATGGGACTCAGGTCACAGAGCTACTGGAGAAGATAGAGGAGATGATGGCAGGTCATGGAGGCTCTCACTATGAAATAGATAGAATGCTCTTACAGGAGGTGGAAGAGAAGAGGAGGGCAGTGGAAGAACGAGTGAAACAGAGGATGATGAAGGTTCAGAAACAGAGAAAGACTCTCAGAGCACTTTTTGAAGGTTAGCTTTTTCATTGATTGAAAGTTTTTTTAGATGAAAAACTATGGAATATGAAGATTAATCATAACTGTGTTCAGTCATATTTCATTGAGGTGTGTTTTAGTAATAAAAAATGTTACTCCAGTCAGATGTATATACACTACGTGGCCAAAAGTATATGGACGCCTGCTCATCCAACATCTCATTCCAAAATCATGGGCATTAATATGGAGTTGGTCCCCATTTGCTGCTATAACAGCCTCCACTCTCCTGGGAAGGCTTTCCACTAGATGTTGGAACATTGCTGTGTGGATTTGTTTCCATTCAGTCAGAAGAGCATTATTGAGGTCAGGCACTGATGTGGGGCTATTCGCCCTGGCTCGCAGTCGGCTTTCCAATTGATCCAAATGGTGTTTGATGGGGTTGAGGTCAGGGCTCTGTGCAGGCCTGTCAAGTTCTTCCATACCGATCTCGACAACCCATTTCTGAATGGATCTCTATTTGTGCACGGTGGCATTGTCATTCTGAAACAGGAAAGGGCCTTCCCCAAAATGTTGCCACAAAGTTGGAGACCCAGAATTGTCTAGAATGTCATTGTATGCTGTAGTGTTAATATTTGCCTTCACTCGAATTAAGAAGCCTAGCCTGAACCATGAAAAACAGCCCCAGTCCAAGGGGTGTCTATACTTTTGCCATATAGTGTATCTGCCCTCATTTTCTCCTGACTTGCCATTATACTGTAGGCTGAGGTTATTGCTTGCTTAGACAGCGCAATTTGTAGATTTCAAACATGCCGAATACTTTATTTTATTTTTCTGTGAAGGAGGACCAATCAAAGTATAATTAATGATTAAAAAAATGCTCTTCTCATTACAATATTAAAAGTCTTGTGTTTTAACATTTCAGGCTGTAAAATGTATTGAACTGAATAACACATCATGTTGATATGAGCAAAAGTCTCACACAGAATTTTGCTCCTACAGATAAAACGACAGCCCACCTGTCTTATGTCCTCTGTGATAAATGTAATTTCATTATTAATACTCACCACTCCAAACTTACAGAGAGCAGCTCATCTCAGAGCTGAATGTCTGTTAACAATCCTGATGAGGAGTACATTGTTCTCTTTCTCTCTGACAGGGGAGGAACACCGTCTCTCAGAGCTGAGGATTGTGCTGCTGGGGGGGAGACGGAGTGGGAAGAGTTCAGCAGGAAACACCATCCTGGGCAGAGAGGAGTTTAAGTCTAGAATAAGAACTGCACAGTGTGTGAAGAGACAGGGTGAAGTAGCTGGGAGACAGGTCACTGTGGTCGACACACCAGGCTGGTCGAAGAATTATTCTGTGAATGACACTGCAGAGCTTGATAAACAGGAGATTGTGCGCAGTGTGTCTCTGTGTCCCCCGGGACCCTGCGCTCTCTTCCTGTTCATTAATGTGAGCCAAATTTTCAGGGATACAGACAGGAGATCAGCGGTGGAACATCTGGAGCTTCTCAGTGAAAGAGTCTGGAGACACACTATAGTGCTGTTCACCTGGGGAGACTGGCTGGGAGACACAGACATTGAGCAGCACATTGAGACTAAAGGGAGGGACCTCCAAGAGCTCATAGAGAAATGTGGGAACAGGTATCATGTTCTCAACAATGAGAACAGGGCTGATGGGACTCAGGTCACAGAGCTACTGGAGAAGATAGAGGAGATGATGGCAGGTCATGGAGGCTCTCACTATGAAATAGATAGAATGCTCTTACAGGAGGTGGAAGAGAAGAGGAGGGCAGTGGAAGAACGAGTGAAACAGAGGATGATGAAGGTTCAGAAACAGAGAAAGACTCTCAGAGCACTTTTTGAAGGTTAGCTTTTTCATTGATTGAAAGTTTTTTTAGATGAAAAACTATGGAATATGAAGATTAATCATAACTGTGTTCAGTCATATTTCATTGAGGTGTGTTTTAGTAATAAAAAATGTTACTCCAGTCAGATGTATATACACTACGTGGCCAAAAGTATATGGACGCCTGCTCATCCAACATCTCATTCCAAAATCATGGGCATTAATATGGAGTTGGTCCCCATTTGCTGCTATAACAGCCTCCACTCTCCTGGGAAGGCTTTCCACTAGATGTTGGAACATTGCTGTGTGGATTTGTTTCCATTCAGTCAGAAGAGCATTATTGAGGTCAGGCACTGATGTGGGGCTATTCGCCCTGGCTCGCAGTCGGCTTTCCAATTGATCCAAATGGTGTTTGATGGGGTTGAGGTCAGGGCTCTGTGCAGGCCTGTCAAGTTCTTCCATACCGATCTCGACAACCCATTTCTGAATGGATCTCTATTTGTGCACGGTGGCATTGTCATTCTGAAACAGGAAAGGGCCTTCCCCAAAATGTTGCCACAAAGTTGGAGACCCAGAATTGTCTAGAATGTCATTGTATGCTGTAGTGTTAATATTTGCCTTCACTCGAATTAAGAAGCCTAGCCTGAACCATGAAAAACAGCCCCAGTCCAAGGGGTGTCTATACTTTTGCCATATAGTGTATCTGCCCTCATTTTCTCCTGACTTGCCATTATACTGTAGGCTGAGGTTATTGCTTGCTTAGACAGCGCAATTTGTAGATTTCAAACATGCCGAATACTTTATTTTATTTTTCTGTGAAGGAGGACCAATCAAAGTATAATTAATGATTAAAAAAATGCTCTTCTCATTACAATATTAAAAGTCTTGTGTTTTAACATTTCAGGCTGTAAAATGTATTGAACTGAATAACACATCATGTTGATATGAGCAAAAGTCTCACACAGAATTTTGCTCCTACAGATAAAACGACAGCCCACCTGTCTTATGTCCTCTGTGATAAATGTAATTTCATTATTAATACTCACCACTCCAAACTTACAGAGAGCAGCTCATCTCAGAGCTGAATGTCTGTTAACAATCCTGATGAGGAGTACATTGTTCTCTTTCTCTCTGACAGGGGAGGAACACCGTCTCTCAGAGCTGAGGATTGTGCTGCTGGGGGGGAGACGGAGTGGGAAGAGTTCAGCAGGAAACACCATCCTGGGCAGAGAGGAGTTTAAGTCTAGAATAAGAACTGCACAGTGTGTGAAGAGACAGGGTGAAGTAGCTGGGAGACAGGTCACTGTGGTCGACACACCAGGCTGGTGTGAGATTTCTGTGAATGACACTGCAGAGCTGGATAAACAGGAGATTGTGCGCAGTGTATCTCTGTGTCCCCCGGGACCCTGCGCTCTCTTCCTGGTCATTGATGTGAGCTCAGAATTCACTGATACAGACAGGAGATCAGCGGTGGAACATCTGGAGCTTCTCAGTGAAAGAGTCTGGAGACACACTATAGTGCTGTTCACCTGGGGAGACTGGCTGGGAGACACAGACATTGAGCAGCACATTGAGACTAAAGGGAGGGACCTCCAAGAGCTCATAGAGAAATGTGGGAACAGGTATCATGTTCTCAACAATGAGAACAGGGCTGATGGGACTCAGGTCACAGAGCTACTGGAGAAGATAGAGGAGATGATGGCAGGTCATGGAGGCTCTCACTATGAAATAGATAGAATGCTCTTACAGGAGGTGGAAGAGAAGAGGAGGGCAGTGGAAGAACGAATGAAACAGAGGATGATGAAGGTTCAGAAACAGAGAAAGACTCTCAGAGCACTTTTTGAAGGTTAGCTTTTTCATTGATTGAAAGTTTTTTTAGATGAAAAACTATGGAATATGAAGATTAATCATAACTGTGTTCAGTCATATTTCATTGAGGTGTGTTTTAGTAATAAAAAATGTTACTCCAGTGAGATGTATATACACTATGTGGCCAAAAGTATATGGACGCCTGCTCATCCAACATCTCATTCCAAAATCATGGGCATTAATATGGAGTTGGTCCCCATTTGCTGCTATAACAGCCTCCACTCTCCTGGGAAGGCTTTCCACTAGATGTTGGAACATTGCTGTGTGGATTTGTTTCCATTCAGTCAGAAGAGCATTATTGAGGTCAGGCACTGATGTGGGGCTATTCGCCCTGGCTCGCAGTCGGCTTTCCAATTGATCCAAATGGTGTTTGATGGGGTTGAGGTCAGGGCTCTGTGCAGGCCTGTCAAGTTCTTCCATACCGATCTCGACAACCCATTTCTGAATGGATCTCTATTTGTGCACGGTGGCATTGTCATTCTGAAACAGGAAAGGGCCTTCCCCAAAATGTTGCCACAAAGTTGGAGACCCAGAATTGTCTAGAATGTCATTGTATGCTGTAGTGTTAATATTTGCCTTCACTCGAATTAAGAAGCCTAGCCTGAACCATGAAAAACAGCCCCAGTCCAAGGGGTGTCTATACTTTTGCCATATAGTGTATCTGCCCTCATTTTCTCCTGACTTGCCATTATACTGTAGGCTGAGGTTATTGCTTGCTTAGACAGCGCAATTTGTAGATTTCAAACATGCCGAATACTTTATTTTATTTTTCTGTGAAGGAGGACCAATCAAAGTATAATTAATGATTAAAAAAATTCTCTTCTCATTACAATATTAAAAGTCTTGTGTTTTAACATTTCAGGCTGTAAAATGTATTGAACTGAATAACACATCATGTTGATATGAGCAAAAGTCTCACACAGAATTTTGCTCCTACAGATAAAACGACAGCCTTATGTCCTCTGTGATAAATGTAATTTCATTATTAATACTCACCACTCCAAACTTACAGAGAGCAGCTCATCTCAGAGCTGAATGTCTGTTAACAATCCTGATGAGGAGTACATTGTTCTCTTTCTCTCTGACAGGGGAGGAACACCGTCTCTCAGAGCTGAGGATTGTGCTGCTGGGGGGGAGACGGAGTGGGAAGAGTTCAGCAGGAAACACCATCCTGGGCAGAGAGGAGTTTAAGTCTAGAATAAGAACTGCACAGTGTGTGAAGAGACAGGGTGAAGTAGCTGGGAGACAGGTCACTGTGGTCGACACACCAGGCTGGTGGAAGAATTATTCTGTGAATGACACTGCAGAGCTTGATAAACAGGAGATTGTGCGCAGTGTGTCTCTGTGTCCCCCGGGACCCTGCGCTCTCTTCCTGTTCATTAATGTGAGCTCAGCATTCAGTGATACACACAGGAGATCAGCGGTGGAACACCTGGAGCTTCTCAGTGAGAGAGTCTGGAGACACACTATAGTGCTGTTCACCTGGGGAGACTGGCTGGGAGACACAAGCATTGAGCAGCGCATTGAGACTGAAGCGAGGGCCCTCCATGAGCTCATAGAGAAATGTGGGAACAGGTATCATGTTCTGAACAATGAGAACAGGGCTGATGGGACTCAGGTCACAGAGCTGCTGGAGAAGACAGAGGAAATGGTTGCCAGGAACAGGGGTATTCCCTTCACTATAAAGGAAAGAGAAGGAGAGGGCTTACCCTTGGAAAGAAAAGATTTTGAGGAGGAATGGAGCAGAAGAGAGGAGGAGCTGTTTGAGAGAGTGTCAAAGGTTGTGGTTACCTCAGAGACAGAGGGATCCACACTTCCGTCCAGGAAGAGGAGAAACAGCTTTGAATTTCTTCCTCCTTCCTGTGAGTTTAATTCATTATCTTTCTATAGACTGAAATTTCTCAGCACTTTCAGTTTAGCTTCATGTCCATTAACAACCACCTATATACACACAATACAATGAGTTAACACTGACCAATGTATAATGTAATGTCCATGTAACTATTATAATCTGTGCTATAAAAAATTTTTCACCTTTTTAAACAGTTAATAATGTAGTACACAAATTAATGCTTGGCATTTATATGCAGGATATTTTTCAAACATCTCTCACATACATGAACATGGAAAAATGTATGAACAATACAGTTTTCTTAATTGGATCAATTTAACGTATGATTGCAGATTAAGAGATGACAATTATTAACAAAATCCTAATATTCTTAATATAATCTTAATATTAAATTGATTGTAATAGAGTTTGTTGGTGGTGTTGTGTTACAGTTAGTGGAGGGTCCCCAGCCCCCTCTGAAGCAGGCAGCTCTGTGTGGGGTTATGAATCTGCTCAGAAACCTTCCAGTAAGAAGGTGTCACAGTGGCTGAAAAGGAGCAAACCAGAGAGTTCAGCATCATCTGGATATGGAACAATGAGTTCTGTAGTGAGTGATGTAGAGATGTCTGACTGGGAGACACTGGAACAGGACAGTGTGTGTGACACTCCACGCTAAACACTGCTCTACACTGCCCCCATGTGGTAGATTGTGTAACTACACTTCATCATCTGTTGTATTCCAAAATGTAAAATCAACAACTTCACTGTAAATCATAACTGCCATTCTCAGAAGATGATTTCAGTGCAGTATACTCCAAAAACTTAATCAGACAGTTTAAATCTGTCAAATTCCATTAAATTAAGTAAATTTAAGTGAGTGCCATTTTCCATTTCCATTTGTGTGGGGCTTGCTTGAATTTTGAATTCATAAACTAGATAAATTTAATCTTTAAAGTTGGTATAAAATAGGTAATTCAAGTAAATATGACTGTAGATACTCAAGTTAGTACAATTACAACTGAATTTTTGTTAACTCAAGGAATTTAAGTATTTTTTATATTAATAAAAGGATTTATATGTTAATAAAGGTTAAACCAATTAAGTGACATTAAGTCAATAAACCTAATCCTTGCAACCAGGTTGACTGCATAGTTTTGTTTTTATAATCTTTTGTAAGAAAAAGGTCTATTTACTGTCATTTTGAAATATTTAACCCATGTTGAAAAACGTGTGTTATTCTTTCCTTGATTGATATACAAATCTTGGACCTTCTTCCCTAGTTTATAATAGCATTTCGAATATAATTATAGTATAGCTGATTTACCCACAGCTTACTGTGAACTACATTCAATGTTCATTACTAAGGATAGCTGCTACATTATGGGAAGGATGTGCTTTGTCTTGTCTGTTCTGTAGTTACTCGATGACCTTTCTGTATGCACTTATTGTTTGTCGCTTTGGATAAAAGCGTCTGCTAAATGACTGTAATGTAATGTAATGTTTCAGCACAATCAAAGCAATGCTGGTGGCTATGGGCATGGCAAAATCCAACTTAAAAGCTGTGTGATGTGATAGTCTACATTACATGCATAAGACCAAAATTATCAAACATCTCGGTATATCTGCGCGTCTGGCTCAGCGGGTAATGGCACTGGGTTGCAGGTTTGAACCTCGGCTATGCCCATGTCATCAGCTGACTGACAGGGAGTCTGCTGTGGAGGGACACAGTTGGGCTAAATCCCATTCTCTGGACTCACAGGCTCGTGGACTCAAAGGCACGTTCTCGGGTGCTTTGGGCTGTCCCGTTGTGAAAAGAGCATTTTTGGCAGGTGCTCTTATACGGATTTTCGCACCCTCTACCCGCCCTTTTTGCAAGTTTCCATCAATGCAGGCTTTAAAGTCTGCAAGTCCACAGGCTACGAGTCCACAAAGGCTGAGTTTGGGATTCTCAGCCAAGGTCATGCTGGATTCCCCTATTTACTGCAGCATTAGTTCTTCCCAGCGACTCACTTTGCACACACAGACTACAGGATGAGAGACACACCGCTCCCCTCCTTCCTTCAGCTGCAGTGCTCCTGGTGTGCAGGAGGTGTCATTTAAGACCCATATTGACGAGCAAAATAGTCTGTTTATATTTTATTTGTGTATATTTATATATCTCTGTGCTTCATGTAATAAATCAGTCACAATTATCAGTTTCAGTTACAATTTCCAAAATGAACTGAAAAGCACTAGATACACATACAGGATTCACAGGAACACAAGACCAAAATTCAGTTGACATGTTCAACAAGGTGGAGGCCATAAGTCTGCAAACTATTGCATGCATTCTGAAAAGACACCAGGTGTCTCGAAAAGAGATGGTGCCTTTTGAAAGTAATGCAGATAGAGTGAAGCAACTGCGTACTGAGTATGTTCAGTTTCAAGATTCCAGAGTAATACCATCAGAATCACCACACTGTGCATCAATGTATACTACTACCAGAGTAATACCATCAGAAACACCACACTGTGCATCAATGTATACTACTACCAGAGTAATACCATCAGAAACACCACACTGTGCATCAATGTATACTACTACCAGAGTAATACCATCAGAAACACCACACTGTGCATCAATGTATACTACTACCAGAGTAATACCATCAGAAACACCACACTGTGCATCAATGTATACTACTACCAGAGTAATACCATCAGAAACACCACACTGTGCATCAATGTATACTACTACCAGAGTAATACCATCAGAATCACCACACTGTGCATCAATGTATACTACTACCAGAGTAATACCATCAGAAACACCACACTGTGCATCAATGTATACTACTACCAGAGTAATACCATCAGAATCACCACACTGTGCATCAATGTATACTACTACCAGAGTAACACCATCAGAATCACCACACTGTGCATCAATGTATACTACTACCAGAGTAATACCATCAGAAACACCACACTGTGCATCAATGTATACTACTACCAGAGTAATACCATCAGAAACACCACACTGTGCATCAATGTATACTACTACCACAGTAATACCATCAGAATCACCACACTGTGCATCAATGTATACTACTACCAGAGTAATACCATCAGAATCACCACACTGTGCATCAATGTATACTACTACCAGAGTAATACCATCAGAATCACCACACTGTGAATCAATGTATACTACTACCAGAGTAATACCATCAGAAACACCACACTGTGCATCAATGTATACTACTACCAGAGTAATACCATCAGAAACACCACACTGTGCATCAATGTATACTACTACCAGAGTAATACCATCAGAAACACCACACTGTGCATCAATGTATACTACTACCACCACAGTAATACCATCAGAAACACCACACTGTGCATCAATGTATACTACTACCAGAGTAATACCATCAGAATCACCACACTGTGCATCAATGTATACTACTACCAGAGTAATACCATCAGAATCACCACACTGTGCATCAATGTATACTACTACCAGAGTAATACCATCAGAATCACCACACTGTGAATCAATGTATACTACTACCAGAGTAATACCATCAGAAACACCACACTGTGCATCAATGTATACTACTACCAGAGTAATACCATCAGGATCACCACACTGTGCATCAATGTATACTACTACCAGAGTAATACCATCAGGATCACCACACTGTGCATCAATGTATACTACTACCAGAGTAATACCATCAGAATCGACATGTGTGTCACTCATCAAACTGCTCGTCTCTCTCGTCATCTGACTCCCCGACTTCAAAGTCAGGTTCTGGATCATCCTGCAGTTTTTGGTTACTGCAGGTCTGTAACCTGCACATATCTGTGCATGTCAGTCCATTTGACAGGCACGTGCAGCTTGGCATTTTGCATGAACGCACACACTTGCATGTCAGCAGTTCCAAGACCGCATCTGGTGCGGGTGGGGAGCGCATCCAGTAAATGGTCAGCTTGCCATCATCGTCTGTCCGTCCATACTCAGTAGGGCTTGGCACCACAGGGTTAGCCTGCAGACAGCACTTCCAGATTGCTGCCTGATAGTTGGCTCGTTGGACATGCATGAAGAGACAGTCGCTACATGGTGGCAGCTGCTGGACTCAACCTCTCCCCTTTTGGTTCGGAAGAGCTGGTAGCGCAGTTCGTTCACCTCACCAGTGCTGCTATTGGCAACATACATGCGACAGATGAACTGCTCAATTTTCTGGAACAGCTCATCACTCACATTCCATGACTGCCCCAGTCGACTAAAAGTCTCTCGGCAGGAAGTGTCCTTTCTCACCATCTTCAGGGCATTCAGCTTCCCTCGACCGGCGAATGCACTGACAGTGTCGCAGCCTGTGAGGGCGTGTAAGCCAATTAGGCTGTCACAGACGCTGTCTCCAAGTGAGCTTGCCAGTTTGCTGATGTAATATAAATATTTTAAATGCTATCCCATTCATTACCCTTGCATTTATTTGCACTAAAACATCATCTGGGTTCTGTCTGACCTGTTGCTAAAAGTCCAATAAGAAGAAACATAAACCGACTAGCCTAAGTATGTAATGAGGCGTGACGTGTGACGTGGGAGGAGCCAAACGCAGCAAGGGGATTCATTAAGCCCTTAGGCCACTAAGGCGGGAAACCCCGCAGATAAGGGAAGGAGACAAGACAAGGAACAACAAACACCACAACAGACGCTACTAACCGGCTCACTGTCAAACGCCAAGTAGAGCGCAAGGACAGGGATCTGAACAGCCAGAAATAATAAGCGCCCTGTCTCGGTAACGAGACAAAATAAGAACGGGCAAGTAGCGAAAAGGCACAAATATAAAACACAGTAAACAGACACTGCAAAATAATAAGATAGTAATAGTGGAGGCGAAAGGAACAGATCCAACATTCCCAGGCTACTCTCAGACTCGCGGTCACACACAAACGTGTCCACAACATCGCCCAATCCTCCCTATAGGAAGACATGCACCAAAAGACGAAACAGAACAGCAGTTCCGAACAAAATCGTCAAAACCTCCATTCAAGGAGAAAGGCACCGAAAGGAATGAACAGGACAGGCAGCACGTGTGACAGGCAGCACCGGACATTTCCCGGCTAGACCAAAGCGAGATTCATAGAAAATAAACACCCTGCCTCTCTATGATGAGCAGTGTCGTGCAGAGACCTTTTGAGGGGCAGGTGCTCAAAGTGAGAAAAGGGCACATCAACCTAGAAAAACCATTTGGGGGACACTTCAGTGCTAGGGGCAACGCTCAGATTGATGATGACTTGTTGACTGCGCTCTCACAGCATGCCATTCAAACTAAAAGTACATAGGGAACCTTTTTTTTGGTACAATTTCAATTTCGGACAAGTTTAACCGCTTCCTACGTCCCTGAAAGGGGCACATCGGGCAAAAGGGGCAGGTGCTCGGGCACCCAGAGCCACCCCCTCTGCACGTGCCTGATGATGAGGAATATAATGAGGCGAACAGGAACAGAGATTTAACGTTCCATGGCGAGATTAATAGGCTCGCAGTCCAATACAGAAAACAAAGGGGTAAACACCCGATCTCCCAGGAGAGAAACATTTTACAGGTGAGCCGACGGAGCACCGTAGTCCCATAACTTTACTATCCATAGACTAACGCAAGCTTAAATTGGAACAACTGCCCTAGCCTCTCAGTAAAAGAATGTAACGAAGCGAAGGAACAGAGAGCTAAAGTTACCATGCTACGCGCAGTCACACAAACATGTCCACAACCTCGCCCAAACTCCACACAAGGAGAAACATACCCGGAAAACGAACAGAACAATAGTTCCGAACAAAATCGTCCCGTAGTTAAAAAGGACGGAGGACAGCTGCAACAAAGACCAACGCAAAAATAGCACGACAGCCTCTCAATATAAACAAAAACCCTGACTCACAACAAAGGGGAACGTAGTCCACGAGAAGGAGACAAAACAGGGAATAAACCTACCAAAGCTACTCACTGGCTCACAGTAACACGGAAATAAGTAGAAGCAAAATGCCAGTTCTCTCAGTAAGAAAACCAATCAAAAGGCAAAAAAGGAACAAAGAACTGCTACTCTATACTTCTACGAGCTAATAACTAAGTAGAAGCGAAAATGCCCGATCTCCCTATGGGAAGACATGTGCCGAAGGGCGAACAGAACTACTGTCCCGAACAGAATCGCCCAAATCTCCATACACGGAGAAAAAGCACAACAAGGCGAAATAGAGCAGAGATTTACGGTCCCAAACTTCTACGAGATAAGGAACTACCAAGCCAGTAAGAAATAAGCCCTGCCTCAACAAATAGACGTTAGAATAGGCGAGTAGCCCAAATGATACGAGTAACTCACAGCTAACAAAAACACCACAGTACAAAACAATGAACAAACAATGAACAATTAATGTCGAAGCCCCGAATGAACGGTAGGCTTATATAGCTCTCAGTGACCACGAACAGGTGTAAACGCTAACAGAAGCTCCGCCCACTCAGCAGGGCGGAGCAAGCATCTACCAAAAGGGCAGCGCCCTCGCGTGGCCACTGAGGAAAACGACCGCATAGTGAAACAGGGTTCAAAACCATGACAAAGTAGGCTTGTGGTCAAATGGAGATTTGAACACAAGCCACCTGTTCAAATGGAAATACCACACAAACATCATATTGGTCTCATTTGGACATGGTGGACAGACTGAGTGCTAAACGCTCCAGTGCAAAAGGACTTGAACACTTTCAAAAGAACAGTGTGAAAAATAAATAGATGCATTTGGACCCCCAGCTGGCCTTGAATATGATGATTGCTTAGAGAACACAAAATATTTTGTCAAATATAATCGTCCTTCTATGTAGCCTATGATATGCCAGGATACTAACGCCACCAATGACCTTTGCTATCTTTTAAAAGGATGCATTGGTCAGGAGACTTGTGCCATATAGGATTCTGTAATATCCTCAGGATATTTCTGCAACGTTACACCAGATCATCGTGATAGCATGGCGTATAGAAGTTATGTGAAACCTATGCGAACATTCTTGCAAAGCTACATTAAGTTTACGCTTTGTGTCCAAAGCCCCGGCCACCTCCTGATACTGAAAGTTACTGAAAGTATCTCCACGTGAGGAGATGTCATGCTCGTGCTGATAACCCTACACATCCTTTGCAGCGCCTTAAAAATAGTTATGAATGGCACTGAACGTGCTTGAACCGTGTATAGTGGCGCTCCATCAAATGCGCTGAATACAAATATATAGAGCGTATTATGGAAGTACCCTATATCCTGGACTTTTCGATTGCAAATTGAAAAACCATAATTCAATATTGTATTTGTAATTTAATTTATCTTAACCTATATGTGTGCATAATTTACGACATAGGCTAACACAAATTAAATTTCAAAACTAGAAAATCTTCCTTTTTAAGTGCGGACCGTGTCTTGGCAAATTAAAGTCCATTCGATTTGAACAGACCAAATGAGATTTTTTACAGATCTGATCATGCCATATTTAAAATGAAATCGCAAATGTACTTTAAGCCATAATTCATTGTGCAAATATTGCAAGTACATTTCCTTCTTCCTGTCCCAGGATTTGTGACAAAAAGTAAAAGGAAAGCTAATGTGCGACGTGACCGTGATTTAAAAATCGACTGGAATTAGCCTGTCAAATTTCAAAAACGCACCATATACCAAATTTATAAAATTATAAATATATAGAAATCGCCCGGTCGAAACTCAGACTTGACTGCAATTCAGTTGGTCATTCCCTTTTCCTTCTGAACGAGGAAATCTGTCAATCAATCAATTCATTACCGTATAGCCTACTGCAGTGGTTCTCAACCCTGGTCCTGGGGACCCCCTGTGTATGCTGGTTTTCGTTCCAACCACAATTGCAATACCAGAATTTTAACAAGCTGTTATTTTTTCTTAATTAGGTGTTTTTATTGTATAGAGAGAACACTTAACTCTTTACTCTCGTAAGCCACGTTATGTTAGCAATAGCTATGCATGCTTTGAAGAAAAAAAATCCCATGTTCGTTATGCTTATTGTGTTATATTGCAAACAATTACAAAGAAGAGGTAAGAGGTAAGAATAGGCTCCTACTTAGGTAATTGAACACAAGTTTAAGTTCCTTCATAATTTTTTCCTTAAACTTGTTAACACAATGCAGGTTTGGCTCGTTATCATTTGCTTTGTCTTTGAATTCTTCATTATTTACCAAACGGTGTTTTAGTGGCCATGTGTCCACAATTTCACCAATTATGAGCCAATTGATTCACCTCAGTCTTTAATTTGATCAGTTAAAACATTTTTGACCTCCTTTTAATTGTTTACAATACAGCACAATGTGAATATTGGACTTTTATTCTTCATGGCATGCATAGCTATTACTAACATAATGTGGCTTAAGAATGTAAATAATCCCTCTAAACATTAAAAACACCTAATTAAGAAAAATTAACAGCTTGTTAAAATTCAAGTATTGCAATTGTGGTTGGAACGAAAACCAGCATACAGGGGGTCCCCAGGACCAGGGTTGAGAACCACTGGCCTACTGTATGTTCTGGTTCTCCTGTCTGACGCGAAGAAAAACGTCACTGCAATCTAACAGCGAGACTGTGCAGGACCACGGTGTTGTACAGGTTCATTTTATAATCCCAGAGTCTTAAATGAGGATGGCATGTGGACGGGGACAATGATGATATAAAATGTAACAATGGCCTACTCCTGTTCATAAATATTTGCAGGAAAAATAGATTTGTGTATGTTCAAACGGTGGTGCCCCCTTCTGTTCCATAGAAGGCATTGCAGTTTGAAGAAATCACTCGGCACTGGGCGTTTTCTCTGTCTCACACCCTATGTTCACACCCCTCTCCAACACGTGTCAGCATCTGCTTAGCCAATAGAAAAATTGCTCCGGACACAACATTCCAATATTGGATAATACCACCCCTGTAATCATTTGGAGCTAAATTTCCCCCGCATTTGTGTTATTCAAATGTTTAATAATTAGCATCGCAGAACACTGCAGCACTCTGAACCATTTTAGACTTTCACTTTCACTCGAACCTGTGTGAAGACCTGGAACGATTCCAGTGTATGTGGGAATGGTCTACACTTCACTGCCACTAGCCTGCAGAAAGCTTACACAAAGAGTGAGTTCGAAAAACTACGAGGGATTCTGTCAGACAGGTAGAAATTTATGTTTTCTCTTTCAACCACAGTCAGAGAGGCTACGGAATCGCACTGTTAAATTGTAATGCATAAATATTCATGTATAGCCTATGGCTCACTTGAAGCTCTCTGTGAGTCTGTCTACATTATTTTGTAATGTCCCAAACTAAGAAGTAAAACTTAATCAACTGCCATAGGCCTAATGCAGAATGGGTATCAAAGTTACCATGTTTTAACGTGATCTTTTCATGTAGTTTAAACTTTTGAACATTTTGATAATGTTTTCCTGCATCACTGGTGGTATATTTAGATAAATCTTCAAAAACAAAAAAAACGATGTTTAAGTTGAATATTTAAGCAACCAAAAACACAAGAAATTCATATTTTCTAAGTTTAAATCTGGCCTCTGCATTCACTGATACGGCCCTCAGCACAGACATTGGCTTAATATCTCCTGAAAGTTGTTCTGATGGCAGCTCAGGTCTGCTCTGGGGGCACATTCACTTTTCGTGCTGGTTAGGCATTGGGATAGGGATAGGTTAAATTCAGGGTTAGGTTTAGGGTTAGACTTAGGTTTTGGTCAATCTGCCCTCAAAACAACTTTCAGTTCATATTTGCCAAAATGTTGATACTGTGGGGGTCCAATGAACTATGCTGGGCACTGATCAGGCTGATTATTAGTTTCTCTAATGGCTCAATATACTTTACTTTCGAACACTAACATATTAGACATTATTTGACTCTTTATTAATAGACATTGGTACTATAAATTAACATTTCATGATTTTCTGTGAATTAAAAATAGTGAGCTGATTATGAATATGAATATGAGCTCATAGTAAATTAAGTAAATGGCCTTACGTTCTACTTCTAACAGGTTAAATGCATCTCTTGTTGCAAGTAAAAGTAGGCATGTTCAGAGGAGTAGGTTTAATTACCATTTCATGCAGTGGTGAAAGTATGCCAGTGCAGTCTGGTATGCTGTTGAACCAGAATAATTAGTACCAGTCCAACCAGTTCAGGGTTTGAATTTTGGTCAATCTTCCCTCAGCCCTCAGAACAACAAGGTGCATTCAACCTTGTTTGAACACTTATGATGGTTGACACCCACAATTATGGATCAGTGTTGTTCATTAGGAGTAATACATCAGTTAGTCATTAGTAGGGATGATTAAGAGTTACGGTGATGAGGACAAAGCCGTTATTACTACAGTGTGTAATGTGAAAAAAAACATTTGTTGAATACCTCAGAAAAAAGGTAGGTCTTTATAGGCCATTGGGCCTATTCTATTTGTTCCATTTGTTATTCAACGATCAAAAATGTACTTAATTCAAAAAACAAAGAAGTAAAGTATGTCGGCATACAGCTTATTACGGTCGATGTGCTGCGCTGTGGCATAGTGATATACAGATAAGTATCATAAAGTTCAATAAAATGTGTTAAGAGCTGTACAGTGAAATAGTTTGCAGATTAGTTGACATAAGTCCTGTTGGGACATACCATAAATATAACTTTAAATTTAACCTATCCCTATCCCAATACCTAACCTTAACCAGCACAAAAAGTGAATGTGCCCCCAGAGCAGACCTGAGCTGCCATCAGAACAACTTTTTGGACATATTTCGCCAATGTCTGTGCTGAGGGCCTTATCAGTGAATACAGAGGCCAGATTTAAGCTAAGAAACTATGCATTTCCTGTGTTTTTTGGCTTTTGGCTGCTTAAATCTTCAACTTAAACATGTTTTTGAATTTCCAACCTTTTGTCAGGGTCGGGAAAAAGCGCTTAGCAGTCATATTATTACAACGGTGCTATACAGTGCAGTCCAAAAATATTTGGACAGTGACACATTTTTTGTTGTTTTGGCTCTGTACTCCAGCCCATTGGATTGGAAAAGGAACAGTGACTATGAGATACAGACTTTCAGCTTCAATTTGAGGGTGAACTTTGTAATTGTAACCCTTTTAACACCCCCCTCCCCCACCCCCATTTTAAGGGACCAAAAATTGGACAAATTAACATTATAAGCTGAAATAAAGTTGTCATATTTAATATTTGGTTGCATATCCTTTGCGTGCCTTGACTTCCTGATGTCTGTGACCCGACAACATCAAGAAGACTCTTTGTTATCCTATTTTCAGGTACTCTTACTTACAAGCGATGCTATAACCTCTCTGAATTTGAATGTATACCGATACAGTGCTTAGAATAGCCAGTTATTGTCTCTGCAAACAACCCACTTAGATTAGACCCCTACTTTATATTAAGAGTGATTAATATTGTGTTTTGAGCAACAATCAAACAGTTAGGTATAAATCCAAATGTTAAGACAATTACATACGTTTATTGTGACTGAACATTTAAATATTTCACATAGCCTATGTATGACAACATGATTCATATCCATGAAGTACAAACCACATTCATATATATATAGGCTATAATTTAAAAGAGAGGAGGCATTTATATTTAAATTAAATATAATTTCCTTGAATTCAAATTCAAACTGCAATTCTGATTTGAGAATGCTCGAGTAATATAGTAGAAAGGAGGCATTTGGATTTTATTCTTCAAACTAATAAAATAAAGAAAGCTTGATAGCTAGCTAACTAGCTAACGTTAACATTGGCTACCTTATCAAAGCTAACATTTCATATCTGTCAATCTGTTTAGGCTAACTTGCAGCTTGAGACCATGCTCTTTTCTTTTCTTATTTATTTTCCAGTTGGCAATGCCCAGTTTCATTCATAATCCAGTCTCATCACTGCAACCCCCTTTGTTGATTAAACAGAGTGCAGAGAAGCACATGTTCTCTTTGCAGTGTGTCCTGCCAGCTTCTTTCCCCTCCACAGTAGTTGAGTAGGAGGAGCACATTTCATGAGTGTGTTTAGGCTCCAGACGCTCAGAGACGGTTGCTAGGCTGCAGACGCTCAGAGACGGTTGCTAGGCTGCAGACGCTCAGAGACGGTTGCTAGGCTGCAGACGCTCAGAGACGGTTGCTAGTGCTTGATGATCTTTTATTGGTTTTTTCATGTTGCAATAAAACTTTTACATTGAATGTTAAAAAACACTTTACAAAAACACTACCCATTTTTCAAATCAAATCCACATCAAACATTATATATATTTTTAAAAAACACATTCACAAGGGGAGCCTTTTTATTTCTTATTTCCCCTCTTCACTTCATTTATGCAAATACAAAATAACATTCAACACACACACAAAAAAGACCATCACACACAAAGGACCGTCACATACAATTGAATCAAACTGACAATAAAAAGTTCATACTGTGATAAAAACACTGATGAATGAAACTGAACTAAGAGTAGAGTGAACTGAACGTGCTGTTGGAATATTCATGCGCTTGCTCAACTGACCCCATCAGTGAACGAATCACATAGTCAGCGGCTCCAAGCTTTGTGAAATGAAGGAAATGATTAAAATCATAAAAGTGATTTGTAATTTCCATCACTTCAGTTAGGCTTTGATAGCAGACTGTGGGGTGGATCCACACACTGGAACAGTGTCTTAGCAGGATGAGCCACCCAGCAGCTCTATAACATGTGGAAAGTACACATGGATAAGATCAAAGCAAAATGTGCCAAGATTGTAAATCTGATGCGCTGCCCAGCTGTATATGTTTGGGGTGCAAACAGGGGGACTTTATTATTTATTTACCAGGCAATGATCAGGTCATCACTGGATTACAGAGTGTTTAGTGTATGGGGCTTAAAAAGATGGATGTGTTTCAGGCCAAGGCTCTGCGGCAAGCCTGTGGTGCCTTCTGAACAACTTCAATCCCGGCCCTCCTAGTGGAATCTGGGGAAATGCCGTTATGGTGCAGGAGGATTAAGCTGCTGCTCAATTACTGGGCCAAGGGACGGACAGGGAGGGGACGGACAGGGAGGGGACGGACAGGGAGGGGACGGACAGGGAGGGGACGGACAGGGATGGACAGGGAGGGGACGGACAGGGAGGGGCCGGCAGACAGTTTACTGCAGGAGTGTTGGGAGTTCACAGGTGGGAATGTGGCATGTTGAGGATTGATGGGGCTCAAGAGTGGGCCGAGCATCAGGGTATGGCGGAAGTGCAGACTGCACCATCAGTAGTGTGGTCTGCAGTACCAGACTGGCTTCTGCCAACCCCCAGAAGTAGATTTTACTATTCTGGAGGCAGTACGTGCTGGTGATGTGGATCGACCCATATATCAGTTAGTTGAGAAGCTTTTTATCCGTATATATGGAATTTCTCTTGGAGAAAGACTGGAGAATAACCTCTGTTTTTTACGGCAGAATTACTGGCAATTTGGCGGGCACTGGGTGGAAGATGTGCGACCAGAGCAAGTGGTAATCTGCTCAGATTCAGTAGCCGTGGTAACGTGCATTAAAGAAAGGCGGTCAGAGGCGTGTCCAGATCTAACGCTGGACCTGCTGTTGATCTTGCATAGAGTGTGTCACCTGGGGTGTGGTGTGGGGTTTCTGTGGGTCCCAGCGCATGTGGGAATAACGAGGTGGTGGATAGGGTGAAAATAAAGGGCAATCTCTCAGGAACGAGTAAGAATGAGCGCTCAGATGGGTTGGTCAGAAATGAACAGCGTGGCAGCTGAGGGACTGCGGCTTCAGTGGCAGAGGGAGTGGGAGCTAGAGGGCCAGGGGGCGACACCTGTACTCAATACAACCCCAGGTCCAGGAAAGAAGGGTCTCACTGGGGGGCAGCAGGAGGGATGAAGTACTTCTGACCCGGCTCAGGCTCGGCCACTGTGCTCTGGGGGCGGGACTTCGGGCGGTGGGGAGGCACTCTGATTGGCTGTGTGGGGAGTGTAATGAACTGGAGACAGTAGCTCATGTCCTGCTATACTGTAGAAGGTTTGAGAGGGAAAGAAGAGAGCTATTTAGGGGAATGGCAGGGATTGGTGTGACCACTGTTTCATTAAAGACCATCCTGGGTCCTGCAGAACGGCAGAGTGACACATATAAACAGGTCATTAGTCTCCCACTGGACTACATGTGAGGTTGTAATGCAGAGGGTTTGTTTTTAGCAGGGTGAAGAGGACGTGGCGCCTCCTTCCTATCACCTGCCGAGGGGGTGTAGCGGTGAATTCTCAAGCAGTTGCTACAAGGGGAATTAAATCTTTTTAGGGTACAATTGGTGACTAAATTGGTAGAAAAACAGGGAAAAATCAGAAACTAATTTAAAAAGAAGCATTGATATCAAAATGAGGCCAAGTTACAACTAACAATATTGCCTATCGTAGCTCACACTAATTAAACCACCTCTATTCCAAAGCAATGCTATCCAATCTTTCCTAAATTACTGAATGTAACTTGGCCCTGTGTTTTTTCATCTTACCCTCTGTTCTCTCTTCCCCCTTTACCCACCCTCCTGTTTTACCTGTCTCCTTTTCTCTTGCATTCTCTCTCTCTCACTGGCTTTCTCTTTCCCTCCTCTCTTCTCTCCTTACCTCTCTTTTTCTCCCTCTTCTCTACATGTCCTATTGGTCTCCCTCCTTCCCTCTCTTTCTCCCTCACCCACTTCTGTTCGTTTGCCTCTCTTTCCCTCCCTCTAGACTGCAGCTGTATTCTACACAGTGCAGTTCAGACTAGCTCCAGTAGAGGGAGGTGTTTGGTTTCTCCTACATGCTGGCCTGGGTGGCATTCCTTTTTTTTTTTTTTTGAAAAATATTTTATTAAATCAATTCACAAATTTTACATCACATCACACTACACATTCAAATCATGACCATTTTTCATTTTTTTATTTTTTTATTTTTTATTTTTTAAACATTCAACTCATTCCCATACTATTTACACCCATAATTTCCCTTCCCTCCCACCACCCCTATACCCCGCATCCCAACCTTCCATACCCACATTCCTGGATACTCCACCCCACAATTTCCTTCATAACAACACTTTCCACCTTTCCCTCGCCGCATTGAAACCCCAATGCATCACCTCCCCCTCATACCGCCTCTCCGCCCCCTTTTTCACCATTTCAAAAACCCCCCTCGCCGTCCACCCCTGCTTTGGCACTCCTTTCAACCCTCTCGCCACCCACAGCTTGAACTTGACCAAACTCATCAACCACAGTGTCAAAAATTTCTCCCTCCCCTTCTTTCTTTCCAACCCCTCCCCATATATCACTCCTTCTTGTCCAAACCCCTCTAAAACCCCAAACCTCCCCCTTACCCTATCCCACACCTGCTGTGCAAAACCACACCACCTGGGTGGCATTCCCCCTGGATTAGTCTACACCTTCCTGAGAAAGCTTGAATGAGCCCAGAAAACTGCCACGTCTGCCAGCACAATCCATCAGCCTTTCATGTGGAGGTGTATATAGGGCCCACAATATGGTGAAAAAGTTATTCTTAATAACGCCTTTCCTTATATAGTATTGTTGTGCTTTTTATTACTTTGTTTGAATTTTTTATTTTTTTATTTTATTTTGTTTTAAGAAAATTCCTGAAGTGTTTTTAAAAACTTGTAGTTGCAGTGAAATAACTGTTGGCTTTATCTGTGCTTCTCTGACAAGAACAAAGGACAGGTAATGTGCAATGTGACCTTGGATTTTCAAAATCTACAGGAATTAGCCTGTCAAATTTCAAAAGCGCACCGTAGGCTACCTAATTTATAAAATTATAAATGAGTTTTTTTCATAATAGGCTATAATAGCAATGTTCCCGTTTGTCCTTTATTTTCCTAATCGGCACGCAATGTCGAAACTCAAATTCAATTGATCATTCCCATTTTTTCTGAACTAGGAAATCTGTCAATCAATCACTGTGTCAATCCATTGCTGTATACTGTATGTTCTGGGTCTCCTGTCTGACACGGAGAAAAACGTCACTGCAGTTTAACAGCGAGACTGTGCAGGACCACGGTGGTAACAGGTTCATTTTATAATCCGAGAGAGAAATCACGAGGCGCTCTGGGCGTTTCCTCTGTCTTCGTTCACACCCTATGTTTTTTTGTAGGCTAGTTGTTGACAATTTCAACAATCCAAAACAGGCAACAGGCAAGTTCACACCCCTCTCCAACACCTGTCAGCACCTGCTTAGCCAGTAGGAAAATTGCTACTGACACAACATTTCCATATTGGAATCATTTGGAGCTATACAGATTTCCCCCGCATTAAAGGTTTAACAATAAGCATCGCAGAACACTGCAGCACTCTGAACCGTTTTAGGGCTTTCACTCGAACCTGTGTGAAGACCTGGAACGACCTGAAACGATTCCAGTGTATGTGGGAATGGGCTACGCTTCACTGCCACTAGCCTGCAGAAAGCTTACACTATAAGAGTGAGTTCGATAAACTGCGAGGGATTGTGTCAGTCAGGTAGAAATTTATGGTTTCTCTTCCCACCACAGTCAGAGAAGCTACAGAATCGCACTGTTAAATTGTAATGCATAAATATTCATGTATAGCCTCTGGCTTTCAATGTTCTCACTTGAAGCTCTCTGTGACTCTGTCTACATTATTTTGTAATGTCTGAAACTAAGAAGTTTGCCATAGGCCTAATGCAGAATGGGTATCAAAGTTACCATGTTTTAACGTGATCTTTTCATGTAGTGGTAGCCTATGGCAAAAAGCTCAGCAGATCATGTCAGGGGGACAATGACATTGCAGGAAGTAAAAAAAAGTACATTAAGTTATATCTACAATGGACAAAATAATAAATATATAGTGTATGTACGTGTACATGAACAGATCGCTACCACACTGGCTGTACTTCATATACTATACAATTATTCAAATATTTAGTTGTCTAGCCTACTGGTGGTTTGGCTTTAACTGTAGCAGTAGATCTTCTCAAAATATTGATGTAAAAATAATAATAAAGCCATGTTTGTTTCAAATAAATCCCAGCCTCAAACCAGCCTTTGAGTATGGATTTCTAACTTGCAGTTTGGGCTGCCATAAGTTGTCTTTGTCATATGAAGACCTAAATGTTTGTAGTCCCCTAAAAGGACTAAGGTGGACACAATGGCAAATCCATATTTAAAAGGGTTGCTAGGATTGATATGACATGTTTCGATAGTTGATTCTCAGCCAGCCACTCCCAGTGCAAATATGTCCCAGAGTACATAATGTATGTCACATGCCTTATCTTCTGTAAGTTCCATCAGAAACCAGTGTAACAGGGTGAGGTGAAATTTAAATAATGAGACAAGCTTTTTGAGGACAAGAAAACATTGCCCCATATAGTGGCCCAATCTAATTCTAGTCGTCCTGGGCTGCATTCAGATACAACATTTATGCTTTCTTCCTGTCGTTTCCTTCCCTTGCTTCGAGGGGGGGATCCCCAAAATGCCAGGATGAAATATGGCAGCCACTCCAAGTGGGGTTCGGTTCCAATTTAAGAAAGGGGAGGGAGTAATTATATTGCCTCACTCCCTCATTTATCCTCTCTTCCACCAAGAGTATAAAAGCAAGAAGGGAATCCTACAATGCAATGCTCCTCACAGAAAAAGTGTTTCAAAATCCAGAGAAGATGGGTAAATGTAATTAATAAAAAATGATATTGATTTAATGAAATAAAATGTGATTAAAATAATTCTATTTGACAGACAATAATTATATTGTAAGAGAGAGAGACCAACATGACAGCTACTCTTCAGACCTCTCATCAAGGTGAGTAGAAAATTATATTAAAATGTTTTTTTTTCATCCAATATATCTTTATTTTCAATACCAGGAAAATAATTTTGAATGTTGTACTTACCAAAACAGAGACTCATAAAAGGAATGATATCCACCAATCAGCTGATTCTATCAGAAAGAAATGAGAAATTCTTTCTCTCTCACAAGGGAAGTGGTTGCTTGGAGAGGCCAATTTGTCAAAAACAAAAGTGATAATTTCAGTGACATTTTCTTGTTTATTTCCCAGTTGGCAATGCCCAGTTTCATTCATAATCCAGTCTCATCACTGCAACCCCCTTTGATGATTAAACAGAGTGCAGAGAAGCACATGTTCTCTTTGCAGTGTGTCCTGCCAGCTTCTTTCCCCTCCACAGTAGTTGAGCAGGAGGAGCTCATTTAATGAGTGTGTTTAGACTGCAGACGCTCAGAGACGGTTGCTAGGCTGCAGACACTCAGAGACGGTTGCTAGGCTGCAGACGCTCAGAGACGGTTGCCAGGCTGCAGACGCTCAGAGACAGTTGCTAGGCTGCAGACGCTCAGAGATGGTTGCTAGGCTGCAGACGCTCAGAGATGGTTGCTAGGCTGCAGACGCTCAGAGGCGGTTGCTATTGCTTGATGATCTTTTATTGGTTTTTTCATGTTACAATAAAACTTTTACATTGAATGTTAAAAAACACTTTACAAAAACACTACCCATTTTTCAAATCAAATCCACATCAAACATTATATATATTTTTAACAAATACATTCACAAGGGGAGCCTTTTTATTTCTTATTTCCCCTCTTCACTTCATTTATGCAAATACAAAATAACATTCAACACACACACAAAAAAGACCATCACACGCAAAGGAACGTCACATACAATTGAATCAAACTGACAATAAAAAGTTCATACTGTGATAAAAACACTGATGAATGAAACTGAACTAAGAGGAGAGTGAACTGAACGTGCTGTTGGAATATTCATGCGCTTGCTCAACTGACCCCATCAGTGAACGAATCACATAGTCAGCGGCTCCAAGCTTTGTGAAATGAAGGAAATGATTAAAATCAGAAAAGTGATTTGTAATTTCCATCACTTCAGTTAGGCTTTGATAGCAGACTGTGGGGTGGATCCACACACTGGAACAGTATCTTAGCAGGATGAGCCACCCAGCAGCTCTATAACACACATGCCAGTATATCAATAAGAATGTTCCTCTTGGCTTTAAAATTATGATAATATTCTTTGAAATTCATAATAATATGAAAAGACTTGTGATTTCACATTTCTTGTTGTTACAATGTATTAATTAGATTGAGAAATTATTATAAAATGCACAACTGTGCCTCTACTGATATAACCACAGCCTTATGCCACCAGTGAAAAATGTAATTTAATTATTAATACTCACCTCTCCAAACCTACAGAGAGAAGCTCATCTCAGAGCTGAACGTCTGTTAACACTCGTGATGAGGAGTAAATTGTTCTCTTTTTCTCTTTCTCTCTGACAGGGGAGGAACACCGTCTGTCAGAGCTGAGGATTGTGCTGCTGGGGGGGAGAGAGAGTGGAAAGAGTTCAGCAGGAAACACCATCCTGGGCAGAGAGGAGTTTGAGTCTGGAATAAGAACTGCACAGTGTGTGAAGAGACAGGGTGAAGTAGCTGGGAGACAGGTCACTGTGGTCGACACACCAGGCTGGTGGAAGATTTCTGTGAATGATACTGCAGAGCTGGATAAAAAGGAGATTGTGCGCAGTGTGTCTCTGTGTCCCCCGGGACCCTGCGCTCTCTTCCTGGTCATTAATGTGAGCTCAGCATTCAGAGAGACACACAGGAGATCAGTAGTGGAACACCTGGAGCTTCTCAGTGAGAGAGTCTGGAGACACACTATAGTGCTGTTCACCGGGGGAGACTGGCTGGGAGACACAAACATTGAGCAGCACATTGAGACTGAAGGGAGGGACCTCCAAGAGCTCATAGAGAAATGTGGGAACAGGTATCATGTTCTCAACAATAAGAACAGGGCTGATGGGACTCAGGTCACAGAGCTGCTGGAGAAGATAGAGGAGATGATGGCAGGGCATGGAGGCTCTCACTATGAAATAGATAGAATGCTCTTACAGGAGGTGGAAGAGAAGAGGAGGGCAGTGGAAGAACGAGTGAAACAGAGGATGATGAAGGTTCAGAAACAGAGAGAGACTCTCAGAGCACTTTTTGAAGGTTTGTTTTTTATTGATTGAAATTTGTAGATGAAAAACTATGGAATATGAAGATTAATCGTAACTGTGTTCAGTCATATTTGATTCAGGTGTTTTACCAACAAAAATTCACTCCAGTCCAGACAGATGTATATATCTACCCTCATTTTCTCCTGACTTGCCATTATGCTGAGGTTAGTGGCTGCTTAGATAGCGCAATTTGTAGATTTAAAAAATGTTGAATACTTGAATTTATATTTGTATGATTGAGGACCAATCAAAGAAGTGTAATTAATTAATTCAGAGCGAAAGTAGCTAACTGAGTGACTGATGTCTACCTTGTTGAAAGTCGAGCGAGAAGTGGCGTAAATAGGCAGTAAAATGGTGGTAGTATACTGATTTTGAGGTGTTTCTGTGTAAGCACGGTTACCTAACAACCGACGCCACTTTTTTTTTATCGCGCAAAGCTGATCATTTGAGTAAATAGCGGTTTCTCAGCGACGTCACAGTAGATGTGTGCATGCAATGCTGGGGCAGAATATTCAATATTTCAAAATAAATCAACATCCACTTGCAATTGCAGAAGCTGAAATGGATGATGAACGACACTCGTTTAAGTTCGAATATCTTAGTTACATCAACGCTGAGCTAGCTACGTTTGGTGTAAATATGTGATATTTTTTCTATTTAGCAAGTGTCCAGGAAGTATTTATGCTGGCTCCCGCCCCATTGCATCTCATCATACACTGCCTGGCCAAAAAAAAAAGTGGCACGCTCTAATATGTCGTTGGACTGCCTTCAGCTTTGATTACAGCGCGCATTAGCCGTGGCATTGTTTCAACAACCTTATGCAACGTCACAACATTTATTTCCGTCCAGAGTTGCATTAATTTTTGGCCAAGATCTTGTTTTGACGACGGGAGAGTCAAACCACTCCGTAAAGTCTTCTCTAGCACATCCCAAAGACTTTCAATGGGGTTAAGGTCAGGACTCTGGTGGCCAATCCATGTGTGAAAATTATTCCTCATGCTCCCTGAACCACTCTTTCACAATTTGAGCAGGATGAATGTTGGCATTGTCGTCCTGGAATATGCCCATTGATGGGGTAACCTGGTCATTCAGTACATTCAGGTACTCAGCTCACTTCATTTTATTGCTGCATAACGTTGCTGAGCCTAGACCTGACCAATTGAAGCAACCCCAGATCATAACACTGCCTCCAGAGGCTTGTACAGTGGGCACTATGCATGACGGGTGCAACGGCGACTTTTATTTTGGCCAGGCAGTGTATAAGCTATTTCGCCCATTATCGGGCACGCCCGCGTTCAACCGTATTTGAACTTCCTCGAGAGTTGATTTTCCAACAGTAAAAAAACCCCAGTATTTGCTATGTCTATAGCACATTCACAATATTAGCAAACTGTGTGTGTGTGTGTGTGTGTGTGTGTGTGTGTGTGTGTGTGTGTGTGTGTGTGTGTGTGTGTGTGTGTGTGTGTGTGTGTGTGTGTGTGTGTGTGTGTGTGTGTGTTTTTTTAACGCCTTGTAATCGCACGCTCTGCACTCGCATGCACTGTAGGCGGCAGTGTAGTATAATGGTTAAGGAACTGGCCTTGTAACCGAAAGGTTGCAGGTTCGATTCCCAGGTAGGACACTGCCGTTGTACCCTTGAGCAAGGTACTTAACCTGAATCGCTTCAGTATATATCCAGCTGTGTAAATGGATGCATAACAAATGCTTAAAAAAAAAAAGTTGTGTAAGTCGCTCTGGATAAGAGCGTCTGCTAAATGCCTGTAATGTAATGTAATCAACTCAACTAGCAAGCACCAACATCAAGAAGTGCCATTTTTTATATGTCCACTCGAGGGCGAGGTAGGTGAAGAAATAAATCCAATGAGATGGACAACTGGACTGCCATGTAAACAATCCAGTTAGCCAGCCATCATACCAACATATCGGGGATTCAAAAGCTATCTTTCTTGATTAAATAAACTATTAATTTATTATTAAAACAACAACAATCATGAGCTTCTTTATGCACTGCAAGAGCCGCCCGATAATCGGCTCCCCTTTTTTCACAGTAATATGTGGCCATGACATCACAGTGGCCATGACATCTAAAAGTAAAATGTCTTGCTGCATCGTATGTTAATGTTGTAAAGACACAGGTTAATATTGCTCACTGAGCTGCTGTTACTGTTATCGTTAGTTACCTGTAGATATCTCGGGCCGGTACCAACAAGCACTGTGCATTCATAACTTTATAATTGTATTGCAGCTAATTGTGTACGTTAATGGTGGACTAATGTTAGTTTTCAAGCGTAACGTCGTTAGGTGAGCTGAGGTGGGCACCTGTTTTTAACCTCTGTAATAAACAGTTGTAATAAGACTAAGGCTAGCTAATTTGTATTGCTTTGCCAAGATGAAAGTGTAATAAAAGTACCAGGCACAAAATAAGATGATTTCTCTGTAGGCCTACAGCGTGTTTGCAACAGTTCTCTGTAAAAAGCGCTATACAAAATACATTTAATTGAATTTAACTGATGATCAAGCCTGCCGCATTGTGATAGCCTGCCAAGGTACACTTTTTGCCCCAGGGTTGCGTGCGCATCCTCTTTCGTTTACAAACAAGAAATGGGTCTTTTGCCTACGTGATATTTCCACACAAGCACTTCCCAGGCAAGAACCGTCATCACATGTGGAACCACTAACAGAATAGCACTAACTTATTGCAGTAGGATCAGAAAGCAATCACCGGGGCAAGACCTCCAGCGCCCAGCATGCACTAGGTTGACCTAGTCTTGATTTAAAAATTCTCATTACAATATTAAAAGTCTTGTGTTTTAACATTTCAGGCTGTAAAATGTATTGAACTGAATAACACATCACGTTGATATGAGCAAAAGTCTCACACAGAAGTAAATGTAAGAAAAGTTAATTGTTGTCTTTCTCTCTGACAGGGGAGGAACACCGTCTCTCAGAACTGAGGATTGTGCTGCTGGGAGCGAGACTGAGTGGGAAGAGTTCAGCAGGAAACACCATCCTGGGCAGAGAGGAGTTTGAGTCTGGAATAAGAACTGCACAGTGTGTGAAGAGACAGGGTGAAGTTGCTGGGAGACAGGTCACTGTGGTCGACACACCAGGCTGGTGGAGGACTTACTCTGTGAATGACACTGCAGAGCTGGATAAACAGGAGATTGTGTGCAGTGTGTCTCTGTGTCCCCCAGGACCCTGCGCTCTTTTCCTGGTCATTGATGTGAGCTCAAAATTCAGACAGACACACAGGAGATCAGCGGTGGAACACCTGGAGCTTCTCAGTGAGAGAGTCTGGAGACACACTATAGTGCTGTTCACCTGGGGAGACTGGCTGGGAGACACAACCATTGAGCAGCGCATTGAGACTGAAGGGAGGGACCTCCAAGAGCTCATAGAGAAATGTGGGAACAGGTATCATGTTCTCAACTATAAGAACAGGGCTGATGGGTCTCAGGTCACAGAGCTGCTGGAGAAGATAGAGGAGACGGTAGTCAGGAACAGGGGTGTTCCCTTCGCTATAGAGGAGCGAGAAAGACGGGGCTTATTTTCTGCGATAAAACACAAATTATTCAGACAGAAAATGGACGAGCAGAAGAGGCTGGAGGAGGAATGGAGCAGAAGAGAGGAGGAGCTGTTAGAGAGGATGTTGAAGATTGTGGTTGACTCAGAGACAGAGGGATCCACACTGCCATTCAGGAAGAGGAGAAACAGCCTTGAAATTAATTTTCCTTCATGTGAGTTTTAGTCATTATCTTCCTATAGACTGAATTTCTCAGCACTTTCAGTTCTATTTCGTTCCTCCGACCATTAGGGTCGTCAATATGGTTGGCCTTCTGGGGCCAGGTGCGTCGAGACTTTTATACCAGCATTGTCATGGTACATGACCCCCGGCCCACATAGTGACATAATTCCTCCCATAAATGGGGGAGCGTACAGGGCAACTCTTGTCTGCTACGGCAAGACTAAAGGGACAGCGCTCTCGGCTCAAAGCCTCTCCCGGTGGCTAGTGAAGGCAATATCCACGGCCTGCGAGGCTAGCGCTAAACCCTCGCCTATTGCTATCCAGGGCCGATCCACCAGCTGCCTCATGGGCAGCCCTGGAAGGCGTACCTCTTAAAGAAATTTGTGAAGCCGCGACGTCCCCGTGCACATTTACGAGGTTTTATCACGTCAATGTGGCGCCAGGCTCAACGGTCGGTGCAACCGTCTTAGCTGCAGCCTTGGCATCCATGTAAGGATGCTAGTCCCTCCTGACACTTTGGGTATTAAGTCATCCATATTGACGACCCTAATGGTCGAAGGAACGAAATAGAAAGAACGGTTACGACTGTAACCATGTTCTATGAGTTCCGGATGACCATTAGGGATCATGGCCACTCAGGACCTTTTTAAGGGCAAGAAAATTGTTCCGAGGACTTCCGCAGCGACGCTCCCCCATTTATGGGAGGAATTACGTCATTACGGGGGGGTCATGTACCATGACAATTCTGGTATTAAAGTCTCGATGCACCTGGCCACAGAAGGCCATCCATATTAATGACCCTAACGGTCATCCGGAACTCATAAAACATGGTTACAGTCGTAACTGTTCGTTTAGCTTCAAATTAATTAAGAACCACCTTTATACACATGATACACTGAGTTAACACTGACAATTTATAATGTACTTTCAAAGTAACTATCCTATTCTGTGCTATACACCTTTTACACCTTTTTAAACAGTTCATATTGCAGTACACAAGGTTAATACTTTGAGTTTCCATGCAGTACGTTTTGTAAACGTCTCTCACATGCATGAACACCAGACTAAAGCACTACTTTAAAAATAACGGATTTAATAACTATTTGGAAAAATGAATGAACATCAAACTATTTTCTAATTCGGATCAATTTAATATAATGTTTGAGAATGTATATTTTTTTGCGAATGAGAAAAATATCCATGCAACAGTGAAGACAATGACTCACATAATTATCTGAAATTGCATTATCTTTTGAATCAAAAAGATATCAAAAATATTTATGATGCAGAAGTTACAAATATAATGAATATAATGCAGATGAATTTGAGTGTAACAGCTTGTTGGTGGTGTTGTGTTACAGTTAGTGGAGGGACTCCAGCCCCCTCTGAAGCAGGCAGCTCTGTGTGGGATTATGAATCTGCTCATGAACTTTCCAGTAAGAAAGTGTCACGGTGGCTGAAACAGAGTAAATCAATGAGTTCAGCTTCATCTGGACATGGAACACAGAGTTCTGTAGTGAGTGAAGCAGAGATATCTCACAGAGAGACACTGGAACAGGTCAGTGTGGGTGACACTCCACCCTAAACCCTGCTCTACACTGCCCCCATGTGGTAGATTGTGTTACCACTTCAACTGTTTTCCAAAACGTAGCAAGTTGTAAATCCGTCAGCCTCAGACCACAAACATTTTAACGAACATTTGTTTTTGTGGAAAAGAACACTGAAAGAACACAGAAGAGCTTTGAGGAGGAATGGAGCAGAAGAGAGGAGGACTTGATAGAGAGGATGTCAAAGGTTGTGGTTGACTCAGAGACAGAGGGATCCACACTGCCATTCAGGAAGAGGAGAAACAGCTTTTGAATTTCTTCCTCCTTCTTGTGAGTTTTATTCATCATCTTCCTATAGACTGAATTTCTCAGCACTTTCAGTTTAGCTTCAAGTCCATTAATATCCACCCCTATCTCAAAATGCACCTTTTAAGCTCTACTTTTAGTTAGGTTGCTTTTACCTTATCTTATTATAATTTTATTATAATTTTAATTATTTCATTTATACATTTCTGTTTTATTGTGTCTATCTTTTCTCATGTCCTGCATTTGTTCTTGATTTAATGTTAAGCACTTAGAATTGAATCTTTTGCATGAATTTTGCTGTTTGATTTATTGATTGATGCAAAATTTACAATGAATTAACAATAATCAATTTATAATGTACTTTCCAAGCAACTTTTCTAAGCTATTGATAAAATGTTGGTGGTGTTGTGTTACAGTGAGTGGAGGGACTCCAGCCCCCTCTGAAGCAGGCAGCTCTGTGTGGGATTATGAATCTGCTCATAAACTTTCCAGTAGGAAGGTGTCACAGTGGCTGAAAAGGAGCAAACCAGAGAGGTCAGCATTGTTTGGATATGGAACAATGAGTTCTGTATTGAGTGAAGCAGAGATATCTGACAGAGTCACACTGGAACAGGTCAGTGTGGGTGACACTCCATGCTAAACACTGCTCTACACTGCTCCCATGTGGTAGATTATGTAACTCATCTATTGTTTTCCAAAACCAAGCATTGTAAATCTGTCAGCCCTCTATTAATTTAACATACATTTATTTTTCATTGTTTTTACTATGAAATTTCAATTTATTTTTATACTTTTGACTGCAGAGATTTGTGTCTGAATTATGAAAAAATATTAAATATTCCGTCAAGCTTTCAATGCAATCAAAGCCATGGTCATGCTTATGAACATATCAAAATGCGAAGGAATGTCGTTGTTATTTGAAAGCTGTACAATGTGATAGACTACATGACATACACAAGACCAAATAAAAATAATATCTCTGTGTATCTGTGCAGGTAATGGCACAGGGTTGCTAGTTTGAACCTCGGCTATGCCTATACCATCACCTTACTGACAGGGAGTCCGCTGTGGAGGGACACAGTTATGGTGTATTCAAATGATCTCAGAAGTCGGAATATTTCCGATTCACGAGAAGAAAAAAGGATTTAAACATGACACCCTGGTGATGAGATGGTGATGAGTTAATGACAACGATCTTGGAAATCCGACATTCAACTAGGGCAGCTCCTGAGGTCCCCGAGATGACCGAGGTGACGAAAAATGCGTCAGAGGTCAAAGGTTCAAAGCTTAGCATTTGTAAACATGAGAGAGATCTGGAGCTAGAGAGACCCGTTGCGTGGTGTATGTAGTCTTTCACCTTCTGCGTTTGTTTTCATCTTTAATCGTTTTTGCATACGCTATTTAAAACATTTAGAACTGCAAATGCTGATCAGAGGCGAGCCAAACAAACACCAGCTTTCTGCGTGCGTTCATGGTTTTTGTCATTGACCATTTGAACACCTTTGCCGTAACGAACGGGACCATCGTCACAGCAAACATCGTGTGCGATTCTCCCGAGTTGGCCACTTGAATACACCATCAGTCCTGTTGGGGTCCTCTGGTTACTGCAGCATTAATTCTTCCCAGTGGCTCACTTTGCACACATAGGCCATGACCGAATATGATCCCTGCCCCCTGCCCCCTGCCCCCTGTCCCCTGTGCACTCAGACCCCTGTTTACTATGTGCCCTCTCCCCTCACTTTGTGAGCAGTGTGCAAAAGAAATCCTGCAGAACTCTTTACAAACTACTGAGGAAGCAGTTTGTAATATGACCCGCTCTTGTACCATAGACATGCATATTCGCTCTTTGGCCATGACTGAATATGATCCCTTCACCCCTGTGAGGGCGCATAATGAGTCAACTTCGTCAAAACGTTTTTGGGTTTTTTTCTCACAAATGGGGGCATTTAAAATCCGCGGAAGAAGCCCTTATTTCCGGGGTTTTGTTGAGGGGATTCAGGAGCACACTCATCCAACAATTTCAGGAAGTAAACCGGAAGTAACCGGCCAGAGGCTACAGGATGAGAGACACACCTCTCCCCTCTTTCCTTCAGCTGCAGTGCTCCTGGTGTGCAGGAGGTGTCATTTAAGCAGCATATTGAGGAGGAAAATAGTCTGTATATATTTATATCTGTGTATATTTATATATCTCTGTGACTCATGTAATAAACCAGTCACAATTTTCAGTTTCAGTAACAATTCGCAAAACTAACTGGAAAGCACAAGATAAGTATTCAGTATTCACAATAACAGAAACGCGATTGTGAAATTCCTTTTCAAAACTGATCTGGTGGAATCTGGTGGATTAAAAAGCTGTTATCCCTGATACCAATGAATGATACCTTACTAAACTTTAAAGTGACAGAATGAATTTATTTGCTTTAAATAAATAAAAATTTTTCATATCTGTGCATTGGGTGGTTGAAGCATGTGATGTTAAGCCTGGTGCAGAATGTCTTGCTTTTTTTTCTTAATGTGTTCACTGTTCACAATAAAATGTAATGAATTCACTCAGACCGAGTCAAACAGCTCATTAATCTGGCTGTGATTCTGAAATGGACTTAATTTAATGGTGCAGCAGCCTGGTACTGATTCTGCATTGGACTTAATTTAATGGTGCAGCAGCCTGGTACTGATTCTGCATTGGACCTAATATGTATAACATATTTATTTTTAAAGGTGAGTGGATAGCCCTCGACGGACAACAGCAAACAATATTTAGTAAAAGTAGGTAAATATTATATATATTAGGCACTATACTATATAAATATCCCAATCAACTCATATCCTGCTTATCTTTCTGTACCCTGCAGGGGACATGAGTCTCTGGTCGAAAGCTCAAGAACCATATATTATAGGCTACTATGCTTAAACCTACACTACAAGAGTCATATATTATAGGCTACTATGCTTAAACCTACACTACAAGAGCCATATATTATAGGCTACTATGCTTAAACCTACACTACAAGAGCCATATATTATAGGCTACTATGCTTAAACCTACACTACAAGAGCCATATATTATAGGCTACTATGCTTAAACCTACACTACAAGAGCCATATATTATAGGCTACTATGCTTAAACCTACACTACAAGAGCCATATATTATAGGCTACTATGCTTAAACCTACACTACAAGAGCCATATATTATAGGCTACTATGCTTAAACCTACACTACAAGAGCCATATATTATAGGCTACTATGCTTAAACCTACACTACAAGAGCCATATATTATAGGCTACTATGCTTAAACCTACACTACAAGGGACATTCAGTAAAAATAAAATATTTTTATTGCAACCTGTTTTTGTCACCCAAGACACTTGTATTGTATAAAAAAATTAAATATTTAATGAACTAAAAATACACTCTGTTTTTTATGGGTATCAGACATGCGCATTGCCTTCTAACATCACGATCAGGTGAGCCGTTGGCGCGCTTACCTGAATTGATTTAAAACAAGTGCTCTGCTGGCCATGGTAAAGTTTGGATGCGTTGTTTTAGTCTTTATTGGCGTCAAGTTAATCATCGAAAATACTCGATAATTAGTTCAATACTCTTGTATATTGCGTTCTTATGTAGGCCTATCATGTAGTTGGGTAGATTAGGCCTATTGCTTAGTGTTTTTTTCTGTGTATGTGTGTGCATAGAGCATGACCGATGTTCCAACCGCTTACTGCAGACTTGCGTCATTCGAGTTTTTGTTTCTTATTTTCCCCACTAAACTACATTCGGCCTATTTTCTCGCTTTGGATTTTGTTTTAATTTTTGAGGACTGCACCCTAATCACCTTTTTAATATCTCCCCGACTGGCTGACTTATTTCCTCACTACCAACAGAGTGAGATCAGCCCAAATTGCTTCAGTATACATGCAGCTGTATGAATAGAGAACATTTAAAATATGAGCTGGATAAGGGGGTCTGCTAATCAAATAAATGATAATACTGTATTATAATACAGTATATGCCCGCCCGGCCACGCCCACTCCTGAGTGGGATGTTCCCACCCAAACCCTATCCAAGGCTGCCACCATGAGGATTGTCCCTGTCTGCAGATGTGTCGCCCACCCAGCCCACCAGATTAACACGTAACTTTCCACTCCAATTAGGATTAACCAATGACAATGCAAGGACAAAGAGCTCAAGGCAGGTGAGTAAAAGCAATGGCTCCTTACCAGTGCTTGGAGATTTGAGAAATGCAGAGCGTTGTCAAGACACCCACAATCCTCCTTTTAACTTGTGTGTCTGTGGTTTTTATTTTCACTACCATCAGAAAAGCGCTTGATACGTAAATAATTTTTAATGGTTTGCTGTAAATAACTTTAACCAAACAAAAAGTGGTGTTCTGTAAAATATTTGGCAGTTTGCACACATACACACACACACACACACACACACACCTACTACTACTACTACTACTATCTACGACTGTTATTGTTACTATAATACATACTCAAACACCCCCACCCACCTGCGCTCACAACTCAGTCCATGCAGACCTGTGTATGTAGTATTCAGGGCTCCACCTCGCTCCATGCAGACCTGTGTATGTAGTATTCAGGGCTCCACCTCGCTTCATTTGTCTACAATCTCACTCTCTGGGTGCGTCCCAATATTCTTCACTCCCCACCTCCTTTCCTCCACTCGTTTCCTACAAGGAAGTATGCAAAATAGCCAGTACGTTTCAAGTAGCTACAAGTATTTGCATGTACAGTAAACGATGTACTTGACATTGTGGTTTGCGTTGAGACATTAATTAATATGTAAGCATTAATATGTAATTAAGATGTAATCAGCAACATTAGTGGTTTCCGGTGCACAGAGGAGAGGAGGTGGTAGTGGAATAAAGGAGGCTGCATTTTTCCAGTATTGGGACGCGGGTGCGGATCTTTGTGTTTTAATCTAATGTTGCTGATTACATCTTAATTACGTATTAATGGTTGCATATTAATTCATGTCTCGGCGCAAACCGCAATGTCAGGTACATTGTTTACTGTACATGCAAACACTTGTACTCGAAACATTCAGGCAGTTTTCAAGTATTGGGACGCACCCCCTCTGTCTCTCTCTGCCTTCCTCCCTCCATCTACACAGGTCTGCTGTAATCTACACAGTGCAGTTCAGACTGGCTCCACTAGAGGGAGGTGTTTGGTTTCTCCTACATGCTGGCCTGGGTGGCATTCTCCCTGGCCCTGTGAAAGCTTGAATGAGACCGGGCCGTGTCCGAATCAGCACTCTTCCACACTGTTGCGTAGCCTTGGTGAGTAGATAGGGCGAGAAAGTCATAGAGTACGCAAAAAAATGTCAAATTGCAGTATACTTCAAACACCCGGATGATTACTTCCGGGGTTTAGCTGAGTACATTCGGGAGCGCACACTTCAAGAAGTACACAAACATTTTGGTCACGTGAATATGACGTGAAGCTTCGTTGTGAGCCGCAGCTTCGCTGACGTTTTCCTTCAAATACAACAAAAACAACACGTGACATGGCAGCGCAAGGGTGGGACGCAGGGTTGCCAGATCTAGCCAGAGACTTTCCAGCCAAATGGCGACTCAAAACTAGCCCACAGTATTTTTAACCGAAATCAACGTATTATAAATAGAAATCGTGATATTTTTACTTTTTAAAATAAGTGCGTGCTTTGCCACTTTTCATTTTTACCCGTGACTGCACTTTGAAAGTATCCCAATTTAGCTGTGAAATCACGGATATGCCAACACTGGTGAGACATCTTATGACGTGTTTACGATACTTCCACAGTACGGTTGGAAAATAGTATGGCGGATATTTTTTGAGGACTGCTAAACAGTGCACATTAAACAGCACACTTCTGCCAGTGCACTATACGCAGGAGACAGGGCGCAGTAGATAGGGCGCAGTAGACAGCCCTGGGCCGTGTCCGAATACGACCCCTACATCCTTTTGAGAGCGCATATTTCAGTCCACTTCGTCAAAAAGCTTTTGATTGGGTGACTTTTTCTCATAAATGGGGGCACTTAAAATACCAGGATGAACCCCTTATTCCCCTGGTTTTGTTGAGGGAATTCAGGAGCACACTCATCCACAGAACTGTGCATTCATTCGACAATTTCAGTAAGTAAACCGGACGTAAAAACGTAAAGGACATAGAGTGGATATAGCCTATGCATATCAATGGTACAAGAGCAGATAATAAACTACTCTTTTTATTTTTGTTAATTCTATCTTCATTCATAATCTACACTTTGTAACCATCGTCATATGTAAACTGATTGATATTCTCAATAATAATAAAAAAATGTTAATAGTATTACAAACTACTTACTCACTAGTTTGTAAAGAGTTTTGCGGGATTTCTTTCGCACACTGCTTGGAAAGTGAGGGGGACAGGGTACATAGTACACAGGGGTCTGTGTGGACAGGGAACAGGGGTCGTTTTTGATCACGGCCCATGGGTGCGTCCCAATACGCAAAAATGCGTCCTCCTTTCCTCCACTACCACCTGAGCGAAGCGGCTTCAAACTCTGGGTTTCCTCTCCTCCGGGAAAGGATACATCGATGTATCCTACTGCGAAACTATTTTCACATTTCTGGGTGACATCATCGTGCTCACGCCCACAAGATAGCAACAGCGATGATTCATAGCTATGCCTTATGAATTTCCCCAAGATAATGATTCCCTTATGCAAGATATTTTGCCTAAATTGTGTGTGTTTCAGTAGGTTATTATCACTCATCGGCAATCTAGCCTTCGGATCCTATAATGGATAACAAAATAACAGTTCGTTTTTGCTGCTCATGTAGAGACAAATTCAACAATTTAAGAGGGCGAAGCAGCTTTCCTTATTTGCTTGTACATGAATGTTCCTTAAACGAACGACTCTAAGCATAAAGTAACATTGCAGCTACCATTATTTCAGTATGTGAATAGCCTACGCATTAATTAATTCATTAAATTTGTGAAATTTAATTTCAGACATGGGAAATAATTGTTTATGGGTGTGAACACTGACATAATATAAACATTTGGAAACAATATCTCCGATAATATGAAGCGAAAAATTCATTTCACTAACCTACGGAGATGTTTCTGAATTGGCTTACGTGAAATGCAATGAACTGGTAACAGAATGTATGTTGTCTCAGTATAGCCTGTATGAGGTGAGTTTGTATTCTGTATGTTCAGACATGGGGATTCCGGAATTACAGTAGGCTAAATTGTTATGTTTGCTTAGATCTATACCCTACTGCGAGATGTTTGCTTGGATCTAATGTGCTGTTTACATATTAATTAGTGTCTCAACGACAACCACAATGTCAGATAGCCTACATGTTTACTGTAGCCTGCATGCAACTAGGCCTACTTGTACTTGAAATTTAGAAGATACTTTCCAGATTAAAATGGACTGACCATGTTTAAGATCTGTGATTGGTGATTGGACTATTTGTGGGCTTGGCGTCAGTCAAAGTTATGACAGGGCAACTTCATCAATAGTCGACGGCGATTTTGATGACGGTGAAGCAGATTAGCTGTCTCAATTTTCTACATGGCTCCTCGTTCTCTCCTTTCCTCCACTCCCCTCCTCCTCTCCATTCCTCCACATACTTCCGGGTAGGAGAGGAGTGGTAGTGGGAAAGTGCAGAAAAGGAGGAGAGGAGTGAATATTGGGATAAGTCATTCATAATAATGCCTTCCGCATGCTTTGTTTGTTGAAACCATTTTTTTTTTTTTTGTTTGAAGCAAATTCCGGAAGTAGCTTGAAAAATCTGTTCATACGAGAACAAAGGTTTGCATCCAAAGCACACTTTATTGTTTCAAATATGATATCCATAAATATTGATAATGATATAGTAATAATATTTTGGTCTTTTAAAAAAATAAATGTTGGCCAAATGAGGTTTATATTCTACTTTCAATACAAGACTTGAGTACAAGTTGGTGGGAGGCGGTAAAACTCAAAAACAATGGAAATTGGAACTGAAGGATTCTGAAAATTAATTGTGGTTCAGGTTCAGGTTACTTAAATCAGATGCCAGGCGAGTCTTGGCATGAGGATGGCATGAGGACGGGGACAGGAATAATATTAAATGGAACGATATTCGTTTTTTGTAACACCCGCCTAACCCATGAACCATATTTGGACATTCAACTACCTTCACTGAGATGAAGGGGTGTGTCTTGTAGTGAGGGGCGTGTCTTTGGAGTCTGCAAGCTGCACACATGTGTTGTGTTGCAAAAGAAGGAAATTTGACAGGCGGTAGCTCTATGGGGTTTCCAGTGTCCGTCCGCATTCTGGAACGTTGTTTTGCCCGCCAGGGCTCCGCAGCAGTCACGTGACTGAAAACTATGAATACCCTTTTCGTTCCACAGGAAGCATTGTGGTTTGAAAAAGATCACAAGACAGTCTTGTATTTTCTGTCTCTTCATTTCCACCCATCCCCCACCCTGTCAGCGCTCGCTTAGCCAATAGGGAAATTGCTACAGACCCTACATCACCCAATAGGAAATTACCACGCTTGCAATAATTTGGAGCTATACAGATTTTTCCCACACGGTTCATCTCTGTTAAAAAGGTAGCAACATTAATAGAAATGCGTATTTCAAGTACATATAATTGAAATACTGCCCATCTCTGGGTGTCAGCATTAACAAAAAGCATCACAGAAGACGCTCACGTTCTGAACCGTTACAAAGTTTAACGTTTAACTCGACCAAGAACCATAGACTCTATAAGCCTAGAACACAGATTATACGGAAGTGACAGAAATATTGTGAGTGGGAACCTAGGCTACACTTCACAACTACAGAACGCTCACACAAAACGGAGGGAGTTGTGTCAGTCAGGTAAAAATGTATTTTATCTTTCAGCTCCACAGATATACAGAATCACATTGATGTATCGTTAACATAAATATTCATGCCTAGTTTACAGCTCTCAATCTTTTCAATTGAAGCTCTTAGTCTACATTATTGCATAATGTGTCAAACCAAGAAGTGAAACTTAATCAACTCTTCCACATGTGCCATGATGTAGACGTTTTAACATGATCCTTTAACATGATGGGTTTATCTCGTATTAACGTAATGGTTATCATGTTCTAATGTATAGGGTATAAAGGTGATGTGATATTTTCATGTAATAACAACTGTGGTTGTGGAATTTGGTGACAATTAACTGAATTCAAATTTTGTTAAGAAAAATAATGCTTTATGCAGTTCTGCCTGGGAGTATCCACATCTATTGCAAGACATATAGCAGACTTTTTATCAAGGGACTTCAAGTACGTGGTTAAAATGACCATGATGCACTTATACAATGTTTAAAAATATTATGATGGTATATATTTTATTTCATGAAATGTTGGCTCTTCAAGTTTTACAAAATGGCTGTCCAACTTGTTTCCGTCTCCTTGGCGGGGAGAGAAGGTGCAAAGACATTGAACATAAAGGGAGAGTTCAGTTTCATTTTGAAGTGTATTTTCTTCATTTAAACCACAATCCCCTGATGCCTCTAATGCCCATTGTAAAGCTGTAAAGCTGACAGGTTGTCAGAAGCTTCTCTAAATATGTAAAATATATGAAATTAGAAATAAAACTCTTAGTCATAGTTTTCCGTCACGTGACTGCTGCGGAGCCCTGGCGGGCAAAACAACGTTCCAGAATGCGGACGGACACTGGAAACCCCATAGAGCTACCGCAGAAGCCTGTCAAATTTCCTTCTTTTGCAACACACGTGTGTTTAGATCACCTGTCAAAAGACGAAAAACAAAGATACGCAAACAAACTAAGCGTCTTAGGCATAGGCGGCGAATGTATAAGGCTTGGAGAGGCTTAGCCTCCCCAAATGCCTAATAAATTAATTAAATACATTAAAATTGGCCGAGTATTCATTGACGAACGGACTTTTGGGTCTGGCCGATAGAGCCAACAAGCACAGCAAACAGCCAACAGCGCAGCGCTTGTTACAATGTAACAAATGTATCATTTTGATCCAACCGTAGCACGTGCCACCAGCCCCCTGCGGTGACGTGCCGTCTAAACTTGGCTGCTAGCTAGCTAGCGTGTATGAAGGTGTAAGGGAGGGTGTGTGTGTGCGTGTGTGTGTGTGTGTGTGTGTGTGTGTGTGTGTGTGTGTGTGTGTGTGTGTGTGTGTGTGTGTGTGTGTGTGTGTGTGTGTGATCTCTGAAATACAATAAAATGTAATCTTGTCTATACATGAGTGTGTATGTGATTTGCTACTTTTCGCCAATGCATAGGCTAGCCTACAAATTGCACATCTAGCAATAACGAAACTGAAATAGGCTAAGGCGTATCTACCAATCTGTCTGCACAAATCAATGCATGCATAGGCTATAATAAACAAACGTTTAATGCAAGATGCATGATTTCTGCAGAATGAGTGTCTTGCACGACCGCGTTGTTTAGCCTACTAGGCTACAGTATAGGCAGTGGCGGCTCCTGAGCTGAAAATTGGGGGTAGCGGAAAACTTCCCTTTAAACTGATTATTGGTCTTAATAATTTTTTATTTAAGTTTCCTTGATTAACAATAGGCTACATCAGCGTTTAATTCACCAATTACTCAATGTCATCAAATGTAGCCGGTTCTCCTAAATTAGGCTATTAGGCAAGTAATAAAATTATTTTAACTTGCGTCGCAAAATTGTGCACATTTTAATCAACATTATAATTGTGGATACATGTGCTCTTCGTTCTCCGCACTCTTAATTCCGAAAATATTAATGGAAATTAAACGATCATAAAGCTCAGCTTTTGTTAGATTATTTTTTTTATTTAGCACAACCTGCACTGAGTATAGGTTACACATAGCTCACAGTGTCTGGAGTTATTTCATTAATAATGGATATTAGGAAGTTTTTCTCGGTCGCGAACAAAACGGAAAATTATGTTTCACCGGAGAAGACCGGGGAAGTGGCCGGGGCAGTTTTGCAATCGCCAGAGACTGTGTCCGAGGACGAGGGGAGACCGCCGCCGCCTGCATGCACACCCTCAACGGACTGCACCGCTGCTAAAGTCCCCTCCGACCTGGGAAGGTTGTTGGTATTATTAATTAATGCTCAGGTTGGCTGCCATGCCACTTTGCCCTGTACCTCGGAAACTAATGGGTGCATTATACAGCCAGCAGTTGGATGCGCGTTGTGTGTGTGTGTGTGTGTGTGTGTGTGTGTGTGTGTGTGTGTGTGTGTGTGTGTGTGTGTGTGTGTGTGTGTGTGTGTGTGTGTGTGTGTGTGTGTGTGCGCGTGTGTGTCATTGACGAACGGACTTTTGGGTCTGGCCGATAGAGCCAACAAGCACAGCAAACAGCCAACAGCGCAGCGCTTGTTACAATGTAACAAATGTATCATTTTGATCCAACCGTAGCACGTGCCACCAGCCCCCTGCGGTGACGTGCCGTCTAAACTTGGCTGCTAGCTAGCTAGCGTGTATGAAGGTGTAAGGGAGGGTGTGTGTGTGTGTGTGTGTGTGTGTGTGTGTGTGATCTCTGAAATACAATAAAATGTAATCTTGTCTATACATGAGTGTGTATGTGATTTGCTACTTTTCGCCAATGCATAGGCTAGCCTACAAATTGCACATCTAGCAATAACGAAACTGAAATAGGCTAAGGCGTATCTACCAATCTGTCTGCACAAATCAATGCATGCATAGGCTATAATAAACAAACGTTTAATGCAAGATGCATGATTTCTGCAGAATGAGTGTCTTGCACGACCGCGTTGTTTAGCCTACTAGGCTACAGTATAGGCAGTGGCGGCTCCTGAGCTGAAAATTGGGGGTAGCGGAAAACTTCCCTTTAAACTGATTATTGGTCTTAATAATTTTTTATTTAAGTTTCCTTGATTAACAATAGGCTACATCAGCGTTTAATTCACCAATTACTCAATGCCATCAAATGTAGCCGGTTCTCCTAAATTAGGCTATTAGGCAAGTAATAAAATTATTTTAACTTGCGTCGCAAAATTGTGCACATTTTAATCAACATTATAATTGTGGATACATGTGCTCTTCGTTCTCCGCACTCTTAATTCCGAAAATATTAATGGAAATTAAACGATCATAAAGCTCAGCTTTTGTTAGATTATTTTTTTTATTTAGCACAACCTGCACTGAGTATAGGTTACACATAGCTCACAGTGTCTGGAGTTATTTAATTAATAATGGATATTAGGAAGTTTTTCTCGGTCGCGAACAAAACGGAAAATTATGTTTCACCGGAGAAGACCGGGGAAGTGGCCGGGGCAGTTTTGCAATCGCCAGAGACTGTGTCCGAGGACGAGGGGAGACCGCCGCCGCCTGCATGCACACCCTCAACGGACTGCACCGCTGCTAAAGTCCCCTCCGACCTGGGAAGGTTGTTGGTATTATGAATTAATGCTCAGGTTGGCTGCCATGCCACTTTGCCCTGTACCTCGGAAACTAATGGGTGCATTATACAGCCAGCAGTTGGATGCGCGTTGTGTGTGTGTGTGTGTGTGTGTGTGTGTGTGTGTGTGTGTGTGTGTGCGCGTGTGTGCGTTGGGAAGGGGGAGGGGGTTGTGGGTGTGTTTGGCAGTGCAGTCAAACGATCGTTCCTGTTTTTTTTGCTTAGACTACGAGCAGGCCTAGCTACTACTAGCGACAATGATCTTGTGATCTGTGTGTTTTATGGCTGATTGTCAGTTTTGAGTTGGTGTAACTAGGCTACCTTTGATTGATCACTCACTGGTGTGGTTGGTCTAAAATGGAATGTTGCATATCATAAGTAGACCGTTCCCACTCAGCTTTTGATGGCAGTTGCTCAGTCGCAGTCTGTCCGTAATCTGTGATGTGTGTGTGTTGATGTAATGGACTACTCTGTGTGTAAATCAATGGAATAACTGAATCATTGTAAATTCCAATGTTTAACATAATCTGTTTATTAACTAAAGTACTTTAGATCGCCTTATAGGTTGCTATTATATTTGTGCATATTTGATCGTTTCTATATGCCCTAATTTATACCAGTTTCAAGCAGGCGCGGCGCCAGGATTTCAATTATGGGTGGGCCAACGTAATTTTGGATGGGCCTTTAATTACAGAAGTTAATACTAACAGTAATAGAGCTGAAAATTATTCCTGCCCAACCTGATTGTCTATGTACTGTAGTGCCTGAAAGCATACACCGTTAATGTTGAGACACGAGCAGTTGCGAAGAGCTTTGACAGCGCAGTGTGCAGCTCTCTCTCCTGTTAAAAGTTAATGTAGCTCACCCAGTATGCGCCAAATGCGCTCTCTCTCTCTCTCTCCCTCTCTCTCTTCCCCGCTACAATCAAATAATAATCCAGCCAGATCATTCAAAAAAATGGTATTCACTAAATAGACTTAAAATCTCAGTAAAACGAATGAATGAGGTAGTCACATAATTTACAGAAAAAAGTGATTATTTTTGCGTGTGTGTGTGTTAGTTATTCACTGGTCTGACGGACCCGAGGGTCCGGTCGTGAATAAAAATGCATGAAAAGCCAAATCCTTTAATTACAGATGCCGTATTTATTTTCAACTAATTGACAGTGACACATTTCGTTCACGTTTGGCATTCTTTATAAAATATCTCATAACATAAACACAAGAAAACCAGTAGCCTCAGTAGTATAAGGTAACAAATGGTTAGACAATGTTATTTAGGTTTTGTTAAACCATTGCTGCCGACATTTTGCCATCGCTTAGATAAACCATAATAACAGTGTTATTATAACACTCCAGAACATAAAAACAGAAAAAATGCTGCGAGGAATGAAAGAAAAAAAGAAATCCTTATTGCTGTTGTCAACAAGTCTCATCTGTGTTTCTAATCTCACATCTGTCTGTGTTACTCCCTATAGAAGTAGTCGGCGGGGTTTGCTTTTGAATATGTCAATGATTTCATCATAGTCCAGATTTACAGTAAGATCCTTTTCAAACGTTAACAGACAGAGAGAGTTCAGGCGTGTGTGGTGAGCATAGAGCTCCTAGTGGCAGTTAGTGGCTGAGCTAGCTTGTGGAGATGACAGCGGCTGCGGTACTGGAGACACTTGTGATGAGGATATATTAGAGGCAGCCGAGGACTCTGACGACTCTGTTCGAAGTATTTTAACGTACTTGAAAAGCGACATCTGTTGTGCCATGTTTATCTGTAGCTATAGCATCAGTTTTAACTCCACTGAACCATCTGCCCGCCATCCGCCTGGCGCCTGCCCGATAACATTACGTGCTGACGTACGGAGAGAAGGTAAAATCGCCTGTTGTGACTCGTGATTGGTCCAGACTTCATACATGATACTAACCTATTAAATTTTTATATAGGAAAACGTTTTTAATCTTTATTGTGGATTCAAATGTTAATTTTAATAATTAGAATTATTTTAAATTAGAAATTCAGAAAAAAAAAAGATTCTGTCTGTCATTTAGGGTGGGCCAATAGTAAAAGTGGGTGGGCCCAGGCCCGTCAGGCCCACTCCTGACGCCGCGCCTGGTTTCAAGGCAGAAAACCCACTACACTTCCGCTACGCTCCTACGCCTCTCAATAGAGGGAAAGTGATACATTTCGGATACAAATGTAGCAGCGCCACGTCCACGCTCGCATTCCAAAACTGCAACATTGTATCGCTCTCCCAATTCAAGCGCAAAATTACCACTGAAACTCTCCTTGCAAGCGACTCACTGTCATGCTAAATCATAGTTTTCTGAGCACTTTTTCCAGCACATACCTACAGCGTCAGCATGAAGTGCTGTAATTTTATGACACATGAACCCGCGATAAAAAAAAAATTTTTAATCCCGTCTCACTGGCCCCCCTCTCACGCAGTTTCACTTATTTCAAAGCTGTTCTGTAAAAAAATCGCTGAAACGGAAGGAGGAGCACAGCCCCCCCCCCCCCCATAACGTCCTAGCCTTCCCTAACGAAAAAATCACCCGCCGCCTATGGTCTTAGGTACGTGTGACCCATATACAGCACCCGCTGCTTTATTTCAATTATTAAAAACTGAGAAGTCGCTGCTGTACTTCGGTGACGTTTACATTTATCTTGTGGAGAATCCATCCCTTTACACTGCCGCGAAGATGAAAGCGTACAAAAGTAGGCTACAGATAGTTATCTGTACTTTCGATCTGGATGGGTCAATAATGCTGTTGTTTGGGAGGTGAAGGACAATAAATTCTTCATCGTCAAAGCGAAGGTGAGTGCTAATTAGCTAACGTGAGCTACCTAACGTTGCTTGCATGGGTGGTCAGTGTAACGTTAGTCAGCTAACGTTACTGCAGTTAGCTTTTCTAGGGCAGTAATATTTTGGTTAAGATAACACAACATATTGTGACATACATGTAATATAAACCTTTTTCCATTGTCAGGTAAACCATTCCTACAGCTTAAATGACCCGCCATTGACAGCCTGGGTAGCTGTAGAGAAGGAGGGATTCACAACATCCTCCTCTCTGGGTTTTCCTTGTCAGACGGGATTCTGTACAAACACAATCCAGGCTTGTCTCCCCTTCGGTTAGTGCATGCAATTGAACAACAACTATCCGGCATTTTGGCAAACTTTTGGGAAAAGCGGAGTTGTCGTTGGCGGGCAGTGGAAGGTGGGCGGCTTTTTGCCCGCCAGGTGGGCGTTCCCATAGGGCTGTGACATCACGTGAAAACTGAATTGAAAACATGCACAAATACTGAAATAATGACCCAAGAAAGGGAAGTATCCCCATAAGAAAAGAAAAGCCTGATGTTAGCATGTGACACACTTTTTGTGTGTGTGAAAATATTTCAGCAAAAAACAACAGAAGATGGGTAAACATACTACGTAAAAACTGGTGATGATTATAGATAATAAATACAAATAATTGTATTTAACAGAGGAAACTGGACAGAGAGAAAGGAACCGACATGGTAGCTGGTGTTGTGACCTCTCCTCATGGTGAGTTTGTTCTTTCTGTTCAGAAAATGATTTTTAAATATTTTTTTCAACCAATAGATTTTCTTTATCAGTACCTGGGAAAACAATTGTGAAGGCTGGAATTAAGAATACAGAGACCCAGAAAAGGATGATAATCATCAATCAAACAGCTGGTCATATCAGAGAGCTTGAATATCTCAACCTTAAAGGCTATAGATACAGCATTGTTATGGAGACAAAAACATTTTTCAATATAATACATCCACAGAGCTGCATCCAAGATGCAGAATAAAATAATTGCTTTTCCCTAAAAAATAAATATTGATTATGAATGTATCATTTCAAAAGTTGTTTTAAGGGCCTTAAAAGAGTGCAGTGTTTCTCTCTATCTAAGATGTCAGAGTTCGGTTCCCGGTGTTGTGCCGTTCGCTTTTTTGGACTCCCCTGCAGATCTCTCTCCCCCCGAGACTATAAACGTGCTAGCTACGCTACGTGATATGCTATGAATGCCCTGTGCTTTTCTTTGACTTATTTTCTCCAGTTAAAATGAAAACGGTAATGGATTGTGGTACGAGGATTGTAAACACCGGCTGTGTTATGAAATGCAATCTCCATATGAGACATGAGGGAGGTGAAATGCTGTATCTATAGCCTTTAAAGGTATAGTTCAGTTTCGTTTTGAAGCGTAGTTTCTAAATATGTAAAATATCTTAATTTGCCAAAATATTGTCTGTGTCAATGGAAAACTAAAATAATGACCCAAATCCCCATATGAACTGAGTCAAAAAGAGGGGGGAAAGCCTGACTTTATAATGTGGTGCACGTTTTGTGTGTGAAAATATTTCAGCACAAAATCAACAAAAGATGGGTAAACATACAAAATAAAAACTGATAATAATAGTTTAAAATGGTGTTGAAATAATTCTATTTAACAGAGGAAAATTGACAAAGAGGGAGGGACCGACATGGCAGCTGGGGGTGTGACCTTTCCTCAGGGTGAGTTTCTTATTTCTGTGGAGAAAATAATTTGAAAATATGATTTTTTTTCTCAAACACTACATTCTTTTTCAATGCTTGGAAAGCATTGAAGGCCGTACTCACTGAAACAGAAACACGTAAGAGGATTATATTGATCAATCAAACTGCTGATCTTATCAGAAAGAGAGCAGCTCATCTCCGAGCTTGAATGTCTCATCTTTAAGGTTTGCCTTCATTAGAACTAAGGGGACTAGCCCGAAAACACCACCATGAAAACACCACCCCAGGCCAAGGAGTGTCCAGATACTTTTGGTTTTTTGGATACAGTTTATAACCACAGCCCACCTGCCTTATGTCCTCTGTGATAAATGTAATTTCATTAGTAATACTCACCACTCCAAACTTAGAGAGAGCAGCTCATCTCAGAGCTGAATGTCTGTTAACACTCCTGATGAGGAGTAAATTGTTCTCTTTCTCTCTGACAGGGGAGGAACACCGTCTCTCAGAGCTGAGGATTGTGCTGCTGGGGGGGAGACGGAGTGGGAAGAGTTTAGCAGGAAACACCATCCTGGGCAGAGAGGAGTTTAAGTCTGGAATAAGAACTGCACAGTGTGTGAAGAGACAGGGTGAAGTAGCTGGGAGACAGGTCACTGTGGTCGACACACCAGGCTGGTGGATGAATTATTCTGTGAATGACACTGCAGAGCTGGATAAACAGGAGATTGTGCGCAGTGTGTCTCTGTGTCCCCCAGGACCCTGCGCTCTCTTCCTGGTCATTGATGTGAGCTCAGCATTCAGAGAGACGTTCAGGAGATCAGCGGTGGAACACCTGGAGCTTCTCAGTGAGAGAGTCTGGAGACACACTATAGTGCTGTTCACCTGGGGAGACTGGCTGGGAGACACAACCATTGAGCAGCGCATTGAGACTGAAGGGAGGGCCCTCCAAGAGCTCATAGAGAAATGTGGGCACAGGTATCATGTTCTCAACAATAAGAACAGGGCTGATGGGACTCAGGTCACAGAGCTGCTGGAGAAGATAGAGGAGATGATGGCAGGGCATGGAGGCTCTCACTATGAAATAGATAGAATGCTCTTACAGGAGGTGGAAGAGAAGAGGAGGGCAGAGGAAGAACGAGTGAAACAGAGGATGATGAAGGTTCAGAAACAGAGAAACACTCTCAGAGCACTTTTTGAGGGTTAGTTTTTTCATTGATTGAACTTACTTTTAGATTAATTACAGTGGAATATTAAGATTAATCATAACTGTGTTCAATCATTTTCCATTGAGGTGTGTTTTACCAATAAAAAATGTTACTCGAGACAGACATATATATCTGCCCTAATTTTCTCCTGTCTTGCCATTATTCTGTATAATGAGGTTAGTGGCTGCATTGACGGTGACATTTGCAGATTTAAATGTGGAATACTTGATTTTATTTTTGCATGAATGAGGACCAATTAAAGAAGTATTATTATTTTTTTATTTTTTTATTTCTCTTCTCATTACAATATTAAAAGTCTAGTGTTTTAACATTTCAGGCTGTAAAATGTAATGAACTGTATAACATCACGTTGATATGAGCAAAAGTCTCACACAGATTTTATCTCCTACAGATATTACCCACAGCCCACTTGTCTTATGTCCTCTGTGATAAATGTAATTTCATTAGTAATACTCACCACTCCAAACTTACAGAGATCAGCTCATCTCAGAGCTGAATGTCTGTTAACACTCCTGATGAGGAGTAAATTGTTCTCTTTCTCTCTGACAGGGGAGGAACACCGTCTCTCAGAGCTGAGAATTGTGCTGCTGGGGAGGAGACTGAGTGGGAAGAGTTCAGCAGGAAACACAATCCTGGGCAGAGAGGAGTTTGAGACTGAAATAAGAACTGCACCGTGTCTGAAGAGAAAGGGTGAAGTAGCTGGGAGACAGGTCACTGTGGTCGACACACCAGGCTGGTGGAAGACTTACTCTGTGAATTACACTGCAGAGCTGGATAAACAGGAGATTGTGCGCAGTGTGTCTCTGTGTCCCCCGGGACCCTGCGCTCTCTTCCTGGTCATTAATGTGAACTCAGCATTCAGAGAGAAACACAGGAGATCAGTGGTGGAACACCTGGAGCTTCTCAGTGAGAGAGTCTGGAGACACACTATAGTGCTTTTCACCAGGGGAGACTGGCTGGGAGACACAACCATTGAGCAGCACATTGAGACTAAAGGGAGGGCCCTCCAAGAGCTCATAGAGAAATGTGGGAACAGGTATCATGTTCTCAACAATAAGAACAGGGCTGATGGGACTCAGGTCACAGAGCTGCTGGAGAAGATAGAGGAGATGGCAGCCAGGAACAGGGGTGTTCCCTTCACTATAGAGGAGAGAGACGGAGAGGGCTTACTCTTTGAAAGAAAACAGAAGAGCTTTGAGGAGGAATGGAGCAGAAGAGCGGAGGAGCTGATAGAGAGGATGTCGAAGGTTGTGGTTGACTCAGAGACAGAGGTATCCGCACTGTTATTCAGGAAGAGGAGAAAGAGCTGGGATTTTCATCCTCCTTCTTGTGAGTTTTCTTAATTATCTTCCTATAGACTGAATTCCTCAGCACTTTCAGTTTAACTTCAAATCCATTAACAACCACCTCTATATGCACAATACACTGAGTTTACAATGACCAATTTATAATATAATGTCCAAGTACAGTAACTATCCTAATCTGTGCTATTAAACTTTTACACTTTTTTAAAGAGTTCATATTGCAGTGCACATGGTTAATACTTAGCTTTTATATTTAGTATATTTAGCAAACATCTCCCACATACATGAACCCCAGACTAAAACTCTACTTTAAAAATAACGGATTTAATGACCATCTGGAAACATGTATTAACATCAAATCATTTCATAATTTGGATCAATATAATGTTTGAAAATGTATATTTTTTTCCTAATGAGAAAAATATACATGCAACAGAGAAGACAATGACTCATATAATGTTCTGAAATTTCATTATAATATTATCTAAATTCATTATGTTAATCAAAAAGATATCAAAGATATTTATGATGCAGACGTTTCTGAGAATAATAAAAAAATATATTGCAGAATATAATGCAGATGAATTTGAGTGTAACAGAGCTTGTTGGTGGTGTTGTGTTACAGTTAGTGGAGGGTCCCCAGCCCCGTCTGAAGCAGGCAGCTCTGTGTGGGGTTATGAATCTGCTCATAAACTTTCCAGTAAGAAGGTGTCACAGTGGCTGAAAAGGAGCAAACCAGAGAGTTCAGCATCATCTGGATATGGAACAATGAGTTATGTATTGAGTGAAGCAGAGATATCTGACAGAGAGACACTGGAACAGGTCAGTGTGGGTGACACTCCACCCTAAACACTGCTCTACACTGCCCCCATGTGGTACATTGTGTAACTTCTTCAACTGTTTTCCAAAACGTAGCAAATTGTAAATCCTTGTTTTTTGTGGAAAAGAACACAGAAAGAGGAGGAGGAGGAATGGAGCAGAAGAGAGGAGGAGCTGATAGAGAGGTGGATGTTGAAACGTGGTTGATTCAGGGATCTACACTGCCATTCAGGAAGAGGAGAAACAGCTTTTGAATTTCTTCCTCCTTCTTGTGAGTTTAATTCATCATCTTCCTATAGACTGAATTGCTCAGCACTTTCAGTTTAGCTTCAAGTCCATTAATAACCACCCCTATCTCAAAATGCACCTTTTAAGCTCTACTTTTAGTAAAGTTGCTTTTACTTTATCATCTCATTATTATTTTATTATTATTTTAATTATGTAATTTATACATTTCTGTTTTATTGTGTCTATCTTTTCTTATGTCCTGCATTTTTTCTTGATTTTATGTTAAGCACTTTGAATTGAATCTTTTGCATGAATTGTGCTGTTTGATTTATTGATTGATGCAAAATATACAATGAATTAACAATCATCAATTTATAATGTACTTTCCAAGTAACTTTCCTAATCTATTGATACATTGTTGGTGGTGTTGTGTTACAGTGAGCGGAGGGACTCCAGCCCCCTCTGAAGCAGGCAGCTCTGTGTGGGATAATTAATCCGATCATAAACTTTCCAGTAAGAAGGTGTCACAGTGGCTGAAAAGGAGTGAGCCTGAGAGTTCAGCTTCATCTGGACATGGAACAAGGAGTTCTGTAGTGAGTGAAGCAGAGAAGTAGGCTAGGCTAACATAGTTGCATAGGCTACTTTGAAACGTAGTCTACGAGTTGGTAAGAAAAGCAAAGGTATCTAAACGTGAAAAAAGCCACGTGCAATAACTTGCTCTAAGAATTCCAGCTCATTTTGTAATTATAGCTGGGCTATATTTCTGCAGAATGCGATGTCCTGGAATAATGGCTTCGCCATTTGCGAGACTCCAACAGCAAACGTTTTGCCACAGTATACACGGATCCATCAGCCCTGTAACATTTTAACATACATTTATTTTTAATTTGTTTTTGCTACAAAATTTCACACGCCAAGATAGGGCCCAATAGCCGCTACAGCTTTTCAGAAACTATGTCAGATTTGCTCTGATTTGTTAATAATCTCTCTAAATTTGTTTGCTTTAAATAAAACGATATTTGTGATATCTGTGCATAACATTACAATATTGAAGCATGTGCTGTTAAGTGTGCTGCAGAATGTCTTCCTGCCTTTTTTTTGCTTCGTGGGGTCGCAATAAAAACTCAATGAATTTACTGGAGCCGAGTCAAACTGGGTCATTAATCCGGCTGTGATTCTGAATTAGACTTACTTTAATGGTGCAGCAGCCTGGTACTGATTCTGCATTGGACTCTCACAGCAGATCTGTAAAGGTAATAAAAATAAGAAAACACAGAAATATATACTGTTTAATGGGAATGAAAGACATCGACACATAAATGTATTTAACAGGCCTATTTAAAGGAGAGTGGACAGCCCTCCTTACATATACCGCCACTACAGACTGTGCCACTCGTCTCGCCAAAATTACACGTATTTACAACAAGAAAGCAATTAATGTATGTAAATATCACACTGTACTATATAAATATCCCATTCACTGTATATAAATACATATACATTCAAAGATTACTGTTGTGAAGGGTTGCAGACATGCACATTGTCTTTTGCTGACCAGGTGAGCCGGATTTAGAAAGGGACGGTCCATTATGGATAATGTACTGGCACTAGAGCAGGACATAAGGAAAGCCTTGGCATCTAGGGAAGTTTTAGTGGCAGTCTTTCTAGATATAGAAAAGGCCTAAGATATGCTGTGGAAGGACGGTTTGCTCATTAAATTGTCCAAGATGGGTGTGGGAAGCAGGCTTTTTAGTTGGATTAAGGATTTTTTACAAAATCGGTCCAGACAGGTCAGGGTGGGGTCTCAATTGTCAGCTGCGGTGGGGATTGATAATGGCACACCCCAGGGCAGTGTGATGAGTCCAGTATTATTTAACATGATTAATGATAGTCAAGCCGGAAAGTCTGCACACCCCTTTCACCTTCTCCACGTTTTATTACATTACAGACATATTCTACAATAGATTGAGTTCATTTTTTGTCTCAAAATTCTACACAAAATAGCCCATAATGACAAAGTGAAAACAGGTTTTTAGACATTTGTGATATGACACCCAAAAGTGAGCTGAGGTGCATTTTGTTTCCACTGATACTGCTTGAGATGTTTCTACAACTTAATTGGAGTCCACCTGTGATAAATTCAATTGATTGGACATGATTGGGGATTGCCAACACCTGCCTATATAAGGTCCCACAGTTGACAGTGCATGTCAGAGCCAACTCCAAGCCATGGGGTCAAAGGAATTATCTGCAGACCTCAGAAACAGGATTGTGTCAAGGCATAGATCTGGGGAAGGGTACGGAAAAATCTCTGCAGCTTTACAGGTCCCAAAGAGCACAGTGGCCACCATCATTCGTAAATGGAAGAAGTTTGGAACCACCAAGAATCTTCCTAGACCTGGCCGCCCGGCCAAACTGAGCAATCGGGGAAGACGGGCCTTGGCCAGGGAGGTGAGCAATAACCCGAGGGTCACTCTGACAGAGCTCCAGCGTATCCTTGTGGAGATGGGAGAACCTTTCAGAAGATCAACCATCCAGGCAGCACTCCACCAATCAGGCCTTTATGGTAGAGTGGCCAGACGGAAGCCCCTCCTTAGTAAAAGGCACATCACAGCCCGCTTGGAGTTTGCTAAAAGGCACCTAGAGGACTCTCAAACCATGAGAATCAAGATTCTCTGGTCTGATGAAACCACAATTGAACTTTTTGGCCTGAATACCAAGCGTCACATCTGGAGGAAACCAGGCACCGCTCATCACCTGGCTAATACCATCCCTACAGTGAAGCATGGCGGTGGCAGCATCATGATGTGGGGATGTTTTTCAGCAGCAGGAACGGGGCGACTAGTCCTGATAGAGGGAAAGATTAATGCAAAACCTGCTCCAGAGCGCTCTGGACCTCAGACTGGGGCGAAGGTTTACCTTCCAACATGACAACGACCCGAAGCACACAGCCAAGAGAACAAAGGAGTGGCTTCGGAGAAAGTCTGTGCATGTCCTTGAGTGGCCCAGCCAGAGCCCAGACCTGAATCCAATTGAACATCTGTGGAAAGAGCTGAAAATGGCTATGTACCGACGCTCCCCATCCAACCTGATGGAGCTTGCAAGGATATGCCAAGAGGAATGGGCAAAAATGTCCAGAAACAAGTGTGCCAAGCTCGTAGCTTCTTTCCCAAGACGCCTTGAAGCTGTAATCGCTGCCAAAGGTGCAGCAACCAAGTATTAGGCTAAGGGTGTGTACAGATATGTAACCCCTAAATAACCTATTTTTGTCAGTAAAATAAAATTGCATATTTTCTAAAAACCTGCTTTCACTTCGTCATTATTGGCTATTGTGTGTAGATGTTTGAGGCAAAAAATTAACTCAATCTATTGTAGTTTAAGTCTGTAACATAATAAAACGTGGAGAAGGTGAAAGGGGTGTGCAGACTTTCCGGCTTGACTATATTTCAGAAGATAGGGCCAGGGATTGGGTGGTATTTATACACTGATGGAGCAGTGTGGAAGAGGGGATGAAATGAGAGATTTGTGGGTGAAAGATACAGGAGGAGCTGGGGGTGGTGGAAGAGTGGGCGGAGCAGTGGGGCTTTCAGATCTCCATCTCTAAGAGCCAGGCTGTGTCCGAATCAGCAATCTTCCACACTGAGTAGCCTTAGTGAGTAGATAGAACAAGAAAGCCGTTGACTAGGCAAAAAGTTTTCTAATTGCAGTATATTTGGAACACCCGGATGACACCCGTACATTCGGGAGCACACTTTTCAAGAAGTACACAAACATTTTGGTTGCATAAATATGACGTGAGGCTTCGTTTAAAAAAAAAATGAGGCACAGCAACACTGACATTGCCCTTCAAGTACAACAAAAACATGTGACATGGTGACGTAAGGGTGGGGCGTGGGGTTGCCAGATCTTGCAAGACTTTCCAAACAAAAAGTGTGAAATTGTCCCAATTTAGCTGTAGAACTGTGGACATGGCAACACTGGTGGGACGTCTTATGACCTGCTTACGGCACTTCCACAGTACGTTTGGAAAATAGTATGGCGGATATTTTTCGCGGACTGCTAAACAATGCACATTAAACAGCACACTTGTGCCAGTGCACTGTACGCAGGAGACAGGGCGCAGTAGATCGGGCTCTGATTCGGACACAGCCCCAGTATATGGTGTTTGGCCATAAGAGGAAGAAGTGGGATGGGGAACTGACACTATGGCAGTTACTGTATACTCAACTTGCAAAGCCGGGGTCCCAGTTGAGAAGGTGAGACAGTTCAAGTTTTTGGGGGTGTGGCAAGAGGAGGGTGTGGCTGGGGGTGTGGCTAGAGGAGGGTGTGGCTAGAGGAGAGGCTGATGTGGAAAGTGCACATAGATAAGATCGGAAAAAAATGAATGTGCCAAGATTGTAAATCTGATGCGCTGCCTGGCTGGATATGCGTGGGGTGCAAACAGGGGGACTTTATTAGGTATTTACCAGGCAATGATCAGGTCATCACTGGATTACGGAGTGTTTAGTGTATGGGGCTTAAAAAGATGGATGTGTTTCAGGCCAAGGCTCTGCGACTAGCCTGTGGTGCCTTCTGAACAACTTCAATCCCGGCCCTCCTAGTGGAATCTGGGGAAATGCCGTTATGGTGCAGGAGGATTAAGCTGCTGCTCAATTACTGGGCCAAGTTGAGGGGACGGACAGGGAGGGGACGGACAGGGAGGGGCCGGACAGGGAGGGGACGGACAGGGAGGGGATGGACAGGGAGGGGCCGGCAGACGGTTTACTGCAGGAGTGTTGGGATCTCACAGGTGGGAATGTGGCATGTTGAGGATTGATGGGGCAGGCTCAAGAGTGGGCTGAGCATCAGGGTATGGCGGAAGTGCTGACTGCACCGTCAGTAGTGTGGTCTGCAGTACCAGACTGGCTTCTGCCAACCCCCAGAAGTAGATTTTACTATTGTGGAGGCAGTACGTGCTGGTGATGTGGATCGACCCATATATCAGTTAGTGTTCAGAAGCACATTAAAAGTGGGTGGGATTCCTCTCTCCAGGTGTACACCGAAGGCCCCAGATAGTGGAAGAACCAGGTGTGCAGTTCTTATCCCTATATATGGAATTTCCCTTGGAGAAAGACTGGAGAATAACCTCTCTGTTTTTACGGCAGAATAACTGGCGATTTGGCGGGCACTGGGTGGAAGATGTGTGACCAGAGCAAGTGGTAATCTGCTCAGATTCAGTAGCCGTGGTAACGTGCATTAAAGAAAGGCGGTCAGAGGCGCGTCTAGATCTAACGCTGGACCTGCTGTTGATCTTGCATAGAGTGTGTCACCTGGGGTGTGGTTTGGGGTTTCTCTTGGTCACAGCGCATGTGGGAATAACGAGGTGGTGGATTGGGTGACAGAAAGGACCATCTCTCAGGAACGAGTAAGAATGAGTGTTCCGATGGGTTGGGCAGAAATGAGCAGCGTGGCAGCTGAGGGACTGCGGCTTCAGTGGCAGAGGGAGTGGGAGCTAGAGGGCCAGGGGGCGACACCTGTACTCAATATAACCCCAGGTCCAGGAAAGAAGGGTCTCACTGGGGGGCAGCAGGAGGGGTGAAGTATTTCTGACCCGGCTCAGGCTCGGCCACTGTGCTCTGGGGGCGGGGCTTCGGGCGGTGGGGAGGCACTCTGATTGGCTGTGTGGGGAGTGTAATGAACTGGAGACAGTAGCTCATGTCCTGCTATACTGTAGAAGGTTTGAGAGGGAAACAAGAGAGCTATTTAGGGGAATGGCAGGGATTGGTGTGACCACTGTTTCATTAAAGATCATCCTGGGTCCTGCAGAACGGCAGAGTGACACATATAAACTGGTCATGGCCTTTTAGTCTCCCACTGGACTACATGTGAGGTTGTAATGCAGAGGGTTTGTTTTTAGCAGGGTGAAGAGGACGTGGCGCCTCCTTCCTATCACCTGCCGAGGGGGTTATGTAGCGGTGAATTCTCAAGCGGTTGCTACAAGGGGAATTAAATCTTTTTAGGGTACAATTGGTGACTAAATTGGTAGAAAAACAGGGAAAAATCAGAAACTAATTTAAAAAGAAGCATTGATATCAAAATGAGGCCAAGTTACAACTAACAATATTGCCTATCGTAGCTCACACTAATTAAACCACCTCTATTCCAAAGCAATGCTACCCAATCTTTTCTAAATTATTGAATGTAACTTGGCCCTGTGTTTTTTCATCTTACCCTCTGTTCTCTCTTCCCCCTTTACCCACCCTCTTGTTTTACCTGTCTCCTTTTCTCTTGCATTCTCTCTCTCTCACTGGCTTTCTCTTTCCCTCCTCTCTTCTCTCCTTACCTCTCTTTTTCTCCCTCTTCTCTACATGTCCTATTGGTCTCCCTCCTTCCCTCTCTTTCTCCCTCACCCACTTCTGTTCGTTTGCCTCTCTTTCCCTCCCTCTAGACTGCAGCTGTATTCTACACAGTGCAGTTCAGACTGGCTCCAGTAGAGGGAGGTGTTTGGTTTCTCCTACATGCTGGCCTGGGTGGCATTCCCCCTGGATTAGTCTACACCTTCCTGAGAAAGCTTGAATGAGCCCAGAAAACTGCCACGTCTGCCAGCACAATCCAACAGCCTTTCATGTGGAGGTGTATATAGGGCCAACAATATGGTGAAAAAGTTATTCTTAATAACGCCTTTCCTTATATAGTATTGTTGTGCTTTTTATTACTTTATTTGAATTTTTTATTTTATTTTGTTTTAAGAAAATTCCTGAAGTGTCTTTATAAACCTGTAGTTGCAGTGAAATAACTGTTGGCTTTATCTGTGCTTCTCGGACAAGAACAAAGGACAGGTAATGTGCAATGTGACCTTGGATTTTCAAAATCTACAGGAATTAGCCTGTCAAATTTCAAAAGCGCACCGTAGGCTACCTAATTTATAAAATTATAAATGAGTTTTTTTCATAATAGGCTATAATAGCAATGTTCCCGTTTGTCCTTTATTTTCCTAATCGGCACGCAATGTCGAAACTCAAATTCAATTGATCATTCCCATTTTCTTCTGAACTAGGAAATCTGTCAATCAATCACTGTGTCAATCCATTGCTGTATACTGTATGTTCTGGGTCTCCTGTCTGACGTGGAGAAAAACGTCACTGCAGTTTAACAGCGAGACTGTGCAGGACCACGGTGGTAACAGGTTAATTTTATAATCCGAGAGAGAAATCACGAGGCACTCTGGGCGTTTCCTCTGTCTTCGTTCACACCCTATGTTTTTTTGTAGGCTAGTTGTTGACAATTTCAACAATCCAAAACAGGCAACAGGCAAGTTCACACCCCTCTCCAACACCTGTCAGCACCTGCTTAGCCAATAGGAAAATTGCTACTGACACAACATTTCCATATTGGATAATACCACCCTTGTAATCATTTGGAGCTATACAGATTTCCCCTGCATTAAAGGTTTAACAATAAGCATCGCAGAACACTGCAGCACTCTGAACCGTTTTAGGGCTTTCACTTTCACTTGAACCTGTGTGAAGACCTGGAACGACCTGAAACGATTCCAGTGTACGTGGGAATGGGCTACGCTTCACTGTCACTAGCCTGCAGAAAGCTTACACTATAAGAGTGAGTTCGAAAAACTGCGAAGGATTGTGTCAGTCAGGTAGAAATTTATGTTTTCTCTTCCCACCACAGTCAGAGAAGCTATAGAATCGCACTGTTAAATTGTAATGCATAAATATTCATGTATAGCCTATGGCTTTCAATGTTCTCACTTGAAGCTCTCTGTGACTCTGTCTACATTATTTTGTAATGTCTGAAACTAAGAAGTAAAACTTAATCAACTGCCATAGGCCTAATGCAGAATGGGTATCAAAGTTACCGTGTTTTAACAATCTTTTCATGTAGTGGTAGCCTATGGCAAAAAGCTCAGCAGATCATGTCAGGGGGACAATGACATTGCAGGAAGTAAAAAAAAGTACATTAAGTTATATCTACAATGGACAAAATAATAAATATATAGTGTATGTACGTGTACATGAACAGATCGCTACCACACTGGCTGTACTTCATATACTATACAATTATTCAAATATTTAGTTGTCTAGCCTACTGGTGGTTTGGCTTTAACTGTAGCAGTAGATCTTCTCAAAATATTGATGTAAAAATAATAATAAAGCCATGTTTGTTTCAAATAAATCCCAGCCTCAAACCAGCCTTTGAGTATGGATTTCTAACTTGCAGTTTGGGCTGCCATAAGTTGTCTTTGTCATATGAAGACCTAAATGTTTGTAGTCCCCTAAAAGGACTAAGGTGGACACAATGGCAAATCCATATTTAAAAGGGTTGCTAGGATTGATATGACATGTTTCGATAGTTGATTCTCAGCCAGCCACTCCCAGTGCAAATATGTCCCAGAGTACATACTGTATGTTACATGCCTTATCTTCTGTAAGTTCCATCAGAAACCAGTGTAACAGGGTGAGGTGAAATTTAAATAATGAAACAAGCTTTTTGAGGACAAGAAAACATTGCCCCATATAGTGGCCCAATCTAATTCTAGTCGTCCTGGGCTGCATTCAGATACAACATTTATGCTTTCTTCCTGTCGTTTCCTTCCCTTGCTTCGAGGGGGGGATCCCCAAAATGCCAGGATGAAATATGGCAGCCACTCCAAGTGGGGTTCGGTTCCAATTTAAGAAAGGGGAGGGAGTAATTATATTCCCTCACTCCCTCATTTACCCTCACTTCCACCAAGAGTATAAAAGCAAGAAGGGAATCCTACAATGCAATGCTCCTCACAGAAAAAGTGTTTCAAAATCCAGAGAAGATGGGTAAATGTAATTAATAAAAAATGATATTGATTTAATGAAATAAAATGTGATTAAAATAATTCTATTTGACAGACAATAATTATATTGTAAGAGAGAGAGACCAACATGGCAGCTGCTCTTCAGACCTCTCATCAAGGTGAGTAGAAAATTATATTAAAATGTTTTTTTTTCATCCAATATATCTTTATTTTCAATACCAGGAAAATAATTTTGAATGTTGTACTTACCAAAACAGAGACTCATAAAAGGAATGATATCCACCAATCAGCTGATTCTATCAGAAAGAAATGAGAAATTCTTTCTCTCTCACAAGGGAAGTGGTTGCTTGGAGAGGCCAATTTGTCAAAAACAAAAGTGATAATTTCAGTGACATTTTCTTGTTTATTTCCCAGTTGGCAATGCCCAGTCTCATCACTGCAACCCCCTTTGATGATTAAACAGAGTGCAGAGAAGCACACGTTTTCTTTGCAGTGTGTCCTGCCAGCTTCTTTCCCCCCCACAGTAGTTGAGCAGGAGGAGCTCATTTAATGAGTGTGTTTAGGCTGCAGACGCTCAGAGACGGTTGCTAGGCTGCAGACGCTCAGAGACGGTTGCCAGGCTGCAGACGCTCAGAGACGGTTGCTAGGCTGCAGACGCTCAGAGATGGTTGCTAGGCTGCAGACGCTCAGAGACGGTTGCTAGGCTGCAGACGCTCAGAGACGGTTGCTATTGCTTGATGATCTTTTATTGGTTTTTTCATGTTACAATAAAACTTTTACATTGAATGTTAAAAAACACTTTACAAAAACACTAGCCATTTTTCAAATCAAATCCACATCAAACATTATATATATTTTTAAAAAACACATTCACAAGGGGAGCCTTTTTATTTCTTATTTCCCCTCTTCACTTCATTTATGCAAATACAAAATAACATTCAACACACACACAAAAAAGACCATCACACGCAAAGGAACGTCACATACAATTGAATCAAACTGACAATAAAAAGTTCATACTGTGATAAAAACACTGATGACTGAAACTGAACTAAGAGGAGAGTGAACTGAGCGTGCTGTTGGAATATTCATGCACTTGCTCAACTGACCCCATCAGTGAATGAATCACATAGTCAGCGGCTCCAAGCTTTGTGAAATGAAGGAAATGATTAAAATCAGAAAAGTGATTTGTAATTTCCATCACTTCAGTTAGGCTTTGATAGCAGACTGTGGGGTGGATCCACACACTGGAACAGTGTCTTAGCAGGATGAGCCACCCAGCAGCTCTATAACACACATGCCAGTATATCAATAAGAATGTTCCTCTTGGCTTTAAAATTATGATAATATTCTTTGAAATTCATAATAATATGAAAAGACTTGTGATTTCACATTTCTTGTTGTTACAATGTATTAATTAGAATGAGAAATTATTATAAAATGCACAACTGTGCCTCTACTGATATAACCACAGCCTTATGCCACCAGTGAAAAATGTAATTTAATTATTAATACTCACCTCTCCAAACTTACAGAGAGAAGCTCATCTCAGAGCTGAACGTCTGTTAACACTCGTGATGAGGAGTAAATTGTTCTCTTTTTCTCTCTCTCTCTGACAGGGGAGGAACACCGTCTGTCAGTGCTGAGGATTGTGCTGCTGGGGGGGAGAGAGAGTGGGAAGAGTTCAGCAGGAAACACCATCCTGGGCAGAGAGGAGTTTGAGTCTGGAATAAGAACTGCACAGTGTGTGAAGAGACAGGGTGAAGTAGCTGGGAGACAGGTCACTGTGGTCGACACACCAGGCTGGTGGAAGATTTCTGTGAATGACACTGCAGAGCTGGATAAACAGGAGATTGTGCGCAGTGTGTCTCTGTGTCCCCCGGGACCCTGTGCTCTCTTCCTGGTCATTGATGTGAGCTCAGAGTTCAGACAGACACACAGGAGATCAGTGGTGGAACACCTGGAGCTTCACAGTGAGAGAGTCTGGAGACACACTATAGTGTTGTTCACCTGGGGAGACTGGCTGGGAGACACAACCATTGAGCAGCACATTGAGACTAAAGGGAGGGCCCTCCAAGAGCTCATAGAGAAATGTGGGAACAGGTATCATGTTCTCAACAATAAGAACAGGGCTGATGGGACTCAGGTCACAGAGCTGCTGGAGAAGATAGAGGAGATGATGGCAGGGCATGGAGGCTCTCACTATGAAATAGATAGAATGCTCTTACAGGAGGTGGAAGAGAAGAGGAGGGCAGTGGAAGAACAAGTGAAACAGAGGATGATGAAGGTTCAGAAACAGAGAAAGACTCTCAGAGCACTTTTCGAGGGTTAGTTTTTTCACTGATTGAAATTTTTAGATGAAAAACTATGGAATATGAAGATTAATCATAACTGTGTTCAGTCATATTTGATTCAGGTGTTTTACCAATAAAAATTAACTCCAGTCCAGACAGATGTATATATCTACCCTCATTTTCTCCTGACTTGCCATTATGCTGAGGTTAGTGGCTGCTTAGATAGCGCAATTTGTAGATTTAAAAAATGTTGAATACTTGAATTTATATTTGTATGATTGAGGACCAATCAAAGAAGTGTAATTAATTAATTCAGAGGGAAAGTAGCTAACTGAGTGACTGATGTCTACCTTGTTGAAAGTCGAGCGAGAAGTGGCATAAATAGGCAGTAAAATGGTGGTAGTAAACTGATTTTGAGGTGTTTCTGTGTAAGCACGGTTACCTAACAACCGACGCCACTTTTTTTTTATCGCGCAAAGCTGATCATTTGAGTAAATAGCGGTTTCTCAGCGACGTCACAGTAGATGTGTGCATGCAATGCTGGGGCAGAATATTCAATATTTCAAAATAAATCAACATCCACTTGTAATTGCAGAAGCTGAAATGGATGATGAACGACACTCGTTTAAGTTCGAATATCTTAGTTACATCAACACTGAGCTAGCTACGCAGTTTGGTGTAAATATGTGATTTTTTTTCTATTTAGCAAGTGTCCAGGAAGTATTTATGCTGGCTCCCGCCCCATTGCATCTCATCATACACTGCCTGGCCAAAAAAAAAAGTAGCACGCTCTAATATGTCGTTGGACTGCCTTCAGCTTTGATTACAGCGCGCATTCACCGTGGCATTGTTTCAACAACCTTATGCAACGTCACAACATTTATTTCCGTCCAGAGTTGCATTAATTTTTGGCCAAGATCTTGTATTGACGACGGGAGAGTCAAACCACTCCGTAAAGTCTTCTCTAGCACATCCCAAAGACTTTCAATGGGGTTAAGGTCAGGACTCTGGTGGCCAATCCATGTGTGAAAATTATTCCTCATGCTCCCTGAACCACTCTTTCACAATTTGAGCAGGATGAATCTTGGCATTGTCGTCCTGGAATATGCCCATTGATGGGGTAACCTGGTCATTCAGTACATTCAGGTACTCAGCTCACTTCATTTTATTGCTGCATAACGTTGCTGAGCCTAGACCCGACCAATTGAAGCAACCCCAGATCATAACACTGCCTCCAGAGGCTTGTACAGTGGGCACTATGCATGACGGGTGCAACGGCGACTTTTTTTTTGGCCAGGCAGTGTATAAGCTATTCCGCCCATTATCGGGCACGCCCGCGTTCAACCATATTTGAACTTCCTCGAGAGTTGATTTTCCAACAGTAAAAAAAAAACAGTATTTGCTATGTCTATAGCACATTCACAATATTAGCAAACTGTGTGTGTGTGTGTGTGTGTGTGTGTGTGTGTGTGTGTGTGTGTGTGTGTGTGTGTGTGTGTGTGTGTGTGTGTGTGTGTGTGTGTGTGTGTGTGTGTGTGTGTGTGTGTGTGTGTGTGTGTGTGTGTGTGTGTGTGTGTGTGTGTGTGTGTGTTTTTTTAACGCCTTGTAATCGCACGCTCTGCACTCGCAGAGCTGCAATCGCATGCACTGTAGGCGGCAGTGTAGTATAATGGTTAAGGAACTGGCCTTGTAACCGAAAGGTTGCAGGTTCGATTCCCAGGTAGGACACTGCCGTTGTACCCTTGAGCAAGGTACTTAACCTGAATCGCTTCAGTATATATCCAGCTGTGTAAATGGATGCATAACAAATGCTTAAAAAAAAAAAGTTGTGTAAGTCGCTCTGGATAAGAGCGTCTGCTAAATGCCTGTAATGTAATGTAATCAACTAAACTAGCAAGCACCAACATCAAGAAGTGCCATTTTTTATATGTCCACTCGAGGGCGAGGTAGGTGAAGAAATAAATCCAATGAGATGGACAACTGGACTGCCATCATACCAACATATCGGGGATTCAAAAGCTATCTTTCTTGATTAAATAAACTATTAATTTATTATTAAAACAACAACAATCATGAGCTTCTTTATGCACTGCAAGAGCCGCCCGATAATCGGCTCCCCTTTTTTCACAGTAATATGTGGCCATGACATCACAGTGGCCATGACATCTAAAAGTAAAACGTCTTGCTGCATCGTATATTAATGTCGTAAAGACACAGGTTGATATTGCTCAATGAGCTGCTGTTACTGTAATCGTTAGTTACCTGTAGATATCTCGGGCCGGTACCAACAAGCACTGTGCATTCATAACTTTATAATTGTATTGCAGCTAATTGTGTACGTTAATGGTGGACTAATGTTAGTTTTCAAGCATAATGTCGTTAGGTGAGCTGAGGTGGGCACTTGTTTTTAACCTCCGTAATAAACAGTTGTAATAAGACTAAGGCTAGCTAATTTGTATTGCTTTGCCAAGATGAAAGTGTAATAAAAGTACCAGACACAAAATAAGATGATTTCTCTGTAGGCCTACAGCGTGTTTGCAACAGTTCTCTGTAAAAAGCGCTATACAAAATACATTTAATTGAATTTAACTGATGATCAAGCCTGCCGCATTGTGATAGCCTGCCAAGGTACACTTTTTGCCCCAGGGTTGCGTGCGCATCCTCTTTCGTTTACAAACAAGAAATGGGTCTTTTGCCTACGTGATATTTCCACACAAGCACTTCCCAGGCAAGAACCGTCATCACACGTGGAACCACTAACAGAATAGCACTAACTTATTGCAGTAGGATCAGAAAGCAATCGCCGGGGCAAGACCTCCAGCGCCCAGCATGCACTAGGTTGACCTAGTCTTAATTTAAAAATTCTCATTACAATATTAAAAGTCTTGTGTTTTAACATTTCAGGCTGTAAAATGTATTGAACTGAATAACACATCACGTTGATATGAGCAAAAGTCTCACACAGAAGTTAATGTAAGAAAAGTTCATTGTTGTCTTTCTCTCTGACAGGGGAGGAACACCGTCTCTCAGAACTGAGGATTGTGCTGCTGGGAGCGAGACTGAGTGGGAAGAGTTCAGAAGGAAACACCATCCTGGGCAGAGAGGAGTTTGAGTCTGGAATAAGAACTGCACAGTGTGTGAAGAGACAGGGTGAAGTTGCTGGGAGACAGGTCATTGTGGTTGACACACCAGGCTGGTGGAGGACTTACTCTGTGAATGACACTGCAGAGCTGGATAAACAGGAGATTGTGCGCAGTGTGTCTCTGTGTCCCCCGGGAACCTGTGCTCTTTTCCTGGTCATTGATGTGAGCTCAAAATTCAGACAGACACACAGGAAATCAGCGGTGGAACACCTGGAGCTTCTCAGTGAGAGAGTCTGGAGACACACTATAGTGCTGTTCACCTGGGGAGACTGGCTGGGAGACACAACCATTGAGCAGCGCATTGAGACTGAAGGGAGGGACCTCCAAGAGCTCATAGAGAAATGTGGGAACAGGTATCATGTTCTCAACTATAAGAACAGGGCTGATGGGTCTCAGGTCACAGAGCTGCTGGAGAAGATAGAGGAGACGGTAGTCAGGAACAGGGGTGTTCCCTTCGAGACTTTTATACCAGCATTGTGATGGTACATGACCCCCGGCCCACATAGTGACATAATTCCTCCCATAAATGGGGGAGCGTACAGGGCAACTCTAGACTGCTACGGCAAGACTAAAGGGACAGCGCTCTCGGTTCAAAGCCTCTCCTGGTGGCTAGTGAAGGCAATATCCACGGCCTGTGAGGCTAGCGCTAAACCCTCGCCTATTGCTATCCAGGGCCGATCCACCAGCTGCCTCATGGCGTACGAGGTTTTATCACGTAAATGTGGCGCCAGGCTCAACGGTCGGTGCAACCGTCTTAGCTGCAGCCTTGGCATCCACGTAAGGATGCAGGTCCCTCCTGACACTTTGGGTATTAAGTCATCCATATTGACGACCCTAATGGTCGAAGGAACGAAATAGAAAGAACGGTTACGACTGTAACCATGTTCTATGAGTTCCGGATGAGCATTAGGGATCATGGCCACTCGGGACCTTTTTAAGGGCAAGAAAATTGTTCCGAGGATTTCCGCAGTGACGCTCCCCCATTTATAGGAGGAATTACGTCATTACGGGGGTGTCATGTACCACGACAATTCTGGTATAAAAGTCTTGATGCACCTGGCCACAGAAGGCCATCCATATTAATGACCCTAACGGTCATCCGGAACTCATAAAACATGGTTACAGTCGTAACTGTTCGTTTAGCTTCAAATTAATTAAGAACCACCTTTATACACATGATACACTGAGTTAACACTGACAATTTATAATGTACTTTCAAAGTAACTATCCTATTCTGTGCTATAAACCTTTCACACCTTTTTAAACAGTTCATATTGCAGTACACACGGTTAATACTTTGAGTTTCCATGCAGTACGTTTTGTAAACGTCTCTCACATGCATGAACACCAGACTAAAGCACTACTTTAAAAATAACGGATTTAATAACCATTTAATGAACATCAAACTATTTTCTAATTCGGATCAATTTAATATAATGTTTGAGAATGTATATTTTTTTGCGAATGAGAAAAATATCCATGCAACAGTGAAGACAATGACTCACATAATTATCTGAAATTGAATTATCTTTTTAATCAAAAAGATATCAAAAATATTTATGATGCAGAAGTTACAAATATAATGAATATAATGCAGATTAATTTGAGTGTAACAGCTTGTTGGTGGTGTTGTGTTACAGTGAGTGGAGGGACTCCAGCCCCCTCTGAAGCAGGCAGCTCTGTGTGGGATTATGAATCTGCTCATAAATTTTCCAGTAAGAAGGTGTCACGGTGGCTGAAACAGAGTAAATCAATGAGTTCAGCTTCATCTGGACATGGAACACAGAGTTCTGTAGTGAGTGAAGCAGAGATATCTCACAGAGAGACACTGGAACAAGTCAGTGTGGGTGACACTCCACCCTAAACCCTGCTCTACACTGCCCCCATGTGGTAGATTGTGTTACCACTTCAACTGTTTTCCAAAACGTAGCAAGTTGTAAATCCGTCAGCCTCAGACCACAAACATTTTAACGTACATTTGTTTTTGTGGAAAAGAACACTGAAAGAACACAGAAGAGCTTTGAGGAGGAATGGAGCAGAAGAGAGGAGGACTTGATAGAGAGGATGTCAAAGGTTGTGGTTGACTCATAGACAGAGGGATCCACACTTCCATTCAGGAAGAGGAGAAACAGCTTTTGAATTGCTTCCTCCTTCTTGTGAGTTTTATTCATCATCTTCCTATAGACTGAATTTCTCAGCACTTTCAGTTTAGCTTCAAGTCCATTAATAACCACCCCTATCTCAAAATGCACCTTTTAAGCTCTACTTTTAGTTAGGTTGCTTTTACTTTATCATCTTATTATTATTTTATTATTATTTTAATTATTTCATTTATACATTTCTGTTGTATTGTGTCTATCTTTTCTTATGTCCTGCATTTGTTCTTCTTCTTCTTCGTTTGGGTGGGATCTTTTGTCCCACATCCCCAGGCTCGGGGCCGAGGGGCTATCCTTTTACCACCCCGAGCCTAGGGGGGGTTCACCCGGACTATATTTCAGGGCACACCTCCAGTAGCCACGTCACCGTGTCATCATCCAGAACCGACAGACCATGCATCCCATTGGGTGCCCGATAAATCGGACAGTCCAGGATGACATGGTCTGCGGTTTGTTCCTCCGCGCCACACTCGCAGGCTGCGCAAGAAGCCAAGCCCCATCTGTGCATCGATGAGCGGAAGCGCCCAACGCCGGTCCGGAGGCGGTTAAGCCTCACCCATGCCAGTCTAGGCAGGTCCACCCCAATAGGGGGAAAACCGACGTCTGGGATGAAGTCACGGAGTCTAGAGGTGTTCTCCTCCCACTCCGTGCTCCAGATGTAATCCGCCCACCGTGCCGCACTGATGTTAAGATCACTGCATTGCTGCAGGAATTCCTGTGCGGCAGGCACAAATGGGTGTCTCGACTTAAGGCGCCGGGGAGGCTCAGCAATTACAGCGAGCCTTTCGTGGAGCAGATGGTTTGGCTCCATGGCCCGGCACGCGAGACGTGCTGTGGCTCCCGCGCGGCGAAGCCCAGCGGGCTGGATGCCTGCAAGAATGGGAAGATTGTCCACGGGAGTGGGACGCAGGCATCCTGTCACGATGCGCAAGGCTTCGTTGATGGGCGTATCGATGAGGCGGGTGTGGGCACTGCGACACCATACCGGTGCGCAGTACTCACTAGTCGAGTAAACAAGGGCCAGGGCTGCCGTACGCAATGTTCTTGCGTCGGCGCCCCAGCCTGACCCGACTAGTCGCCTCATCAATGCCACACGAGATGTTAACTTCTTGCGCAGTGACTCAAGGTGTCGGCGAAACGTGAGCGACCTGTCCAATGTCACGCCGAGGTAGATTGGCTCAGCGCAGCATGGCAGGGGTGTTCCGCCAATATATATTCGGAGCTCACGTTTAGCCTCCCTGTTGTTAAGATGGAAGGCCGCCGACACCGTCTTTGCCTCGCTGAGCTTCAACCTCCATTTCCAGAGGTATGCCACTAGTGTCTGCATGTCCTGGCTCAAAGTCCCCTCCAATGACTGCCAGTCTCCAGCGGAGTACACCAACGCGAGGTCATCCGCGTAGGCATACTTCCGCGAGACTGTATCAGGCAAGTCATAAGTGTAGATATTATAGAGGAGGGGGGCCAGGACAGATCCCTGGGGGACGCCGTTCTTGAGGCGTCGTAACCTGCTTTGCTGTCCGCTACCGGTGGTAAGGTTAAAGCTGCGATTTCGGACAAGCTCCAAGATCATACTGACCATGTGCCTGTCCGGCAGCAGGCGGAGCAGCTTGCAGGTGAGGCCGCGGTGCCATACGGTATCATAGGCAGCCGTCAGATCGACAAAAACGGCTCCGGCCTTCTTCTTGAACGAAAAGCTGTCCTCGATGTCTTGAGTCATCAAAGTGACTTGGTCTACGGTCGATCTCCCGCGTCGGAACCCGGCCTGCTCCCGAGGGAGCAGTGGGTCGACGATCGGTTCGACGCGGGCGTAGATAAGACGCTCGAGGATCTTGAAGGGGATGCAGAGCAAGGAGATGGGACGGTAGCTCTTAGGATCCCCTTCAGGCTTATTCGGCTTAGGGATCGCGACAACTAGGGCTCTTCTCCAGATTTTGGGGATCTTGAGTTGGCGCAAGCAGGAAGAGAGGAAAGCTCTTAACCAGGACTTCAGGGCAGGTGCGGCATGGAGTATAAGCTCCGGGCAGATGGAATCAGGGCCCGGAGCTTTTCCTGGCTTTAGGTGCTGGAGGGCGGCAGCGAACTCCTCCGGTGTGAATTCACCGGAGATGTTATCGCTGCTAGATGTTGGGGCCCTCCAGAGGTCAGACACTTCCTTTGCCACGAGTCGTGATGACTCGCGGTCTTTACCCTCGTATACCCCATTTTTCACAAATTGTGATGCGATTTTATTTGCAGAAATGGGGCAGTGACGAGGGGAGTGTCTTGATCTGCCAGTGAGGTTGTTCAGGATACTCCATGCCTTGCGGCTGGAGTGTGAGAAGTCGATGGAATTGACAGCCTCCTCCCAGGAGGTTCTTGATTTAATGTTAAGCACTTAGAATTGAATCTTTTGCATGAATTTTGCTGTTTGATTTATTGATTGATGCAAAATATACAATGAATTAACAATAATCAATTTATAATGTACTTTCCAAGCAACTTTTCTAATCTATTGATAAAATGTTGGTGGTGTTGTGTTACAGTTAGTGGAGGGACTCCAGCCCCCTCTGAAGCAGGCAGCTCTGCGTGGGGTTATGAATCTGCTCAGAAACTTTCCAGTAGGAAGGTGTCACAGTGGCTGAAAAGGAGCAAACCAGAGAGTTCAGCATTGTTTGGATATGGAACAAGGAGTTCTGTATTGAGTGAAGCAGAGATATCTGACAGAGTCACACTGGAACAGGTCAGTGTGGGTGACACTCCATGCTAAACACTGCTCTACACTGCTCCCATGTGGTAGATTATGTAACTCATCTATTGTTTTCCAAAACCAAGCATTGTAAATCTGTCAGCCCTCTAACATTTTAACATACATTTATTGTTTTTACTATGAAATTTCAATTTATTTTTATACTTTTGACTGCAGAGATTTGTGTCTGAATTATGAAAAAATATTAAATATTCCGTCAAGCTTTCAATGCAATCAAAGCCATGGTCATGCTTATGAACATATCAAAATGCGAAGGAATGTCGTTGTTATTTGAAAGCTGTACAATATGATAGACTACATGACATACACAAGACCAAATAAAAATATTATCTCTGTGTATCTGTGCGGGTAATGGCACAGGGTCGCGAGTTTGAACCTCGGCTATGCCTATACCATCACCTTACTGACAGGGAGTCCGCTGTGGAGGGACACAGTTATGGTGTATTCAAATGATCTCAGAAGTCGGAATATTTCCGATTCACGAGAAGAAAAAAGGATTTAAACGTGACACCCCGGTGATGAGATGGTGACGAGTTAATGACAACGATCTTGGAAATCCGACATTCAACTAGGGCACCTCCTGAGGTCCCCGAGATGACCGAGGTGACGAAAAATGCGTCAGAGGTCAAAGGTTCAAAGCTTAGCATTTGTAAACATGAGAGAGATCTGGAGCTAGAGAGACCCGTTGCGTGGTGTATGTAGTCTTTCACGTTCTGCGTTTGTTTTCATCTTTAATCGTTTTGGCATACGCTATTTAAAACATTTAGAACTGCAAATGCTGATCAGAGGCGAGCCAAACAAACACCAGCTTTCTGCGGGCGTTCATGGTTTTTGTCATTGACCATTTGAACACCTTTGCCGTAACAAACGGGACCATCGTCACAGCAAACATCGTGTGCGATTCTCCCGAGTTGGCCACTTGAATACACCATCAGTCCTGTTGGGGTCCTCTGGTTACTGCAGCATTAATTCTTCCCAGTGGCTCACTTTGCACACATAGGCCATGACCGAATATGATCCCTGCCCCCTGCCCCCTGCCCCCTGTCCCCTGTCCCCTGTGCACTCAGACCCCTGTTTACTATGTGCCCTCTCCCCTCACTTTGTGAGCAGTGTGCAAAAGAAATCCTGCAGAACTCTTTCCAAACTACTGAGGAAGCAGTTTGTAATATGACCCGCTCTTGTACCATAGACATGCATATTCGCTCTTTGGCCATGACTGAATATGATCCCTTCACCCCTGTGAGGGCGCATAATGAGTCAACTTCGTCAAAAAGTTTTGGGGTTTTTTTCTCACAAATGGGGGCATTTAAAATCCGCGGAAGAAGCCCTTATTTCCGGGGTTTTGTTGAGGGGATTCAGGAGCACACTCATCCAACAATTTCAGGAAGTAAACCGGAAGTAACCGGCCAGAGGCTACAGGATGAGAGACACACATCTCCCCTCTTTCCTTCAGCTGCAGTGCTCCTGGTGTGCAGGAGGTGTCATTTAAGCAGTATATTGAGGAGGAAAATAGTCTGTATATATTTATATCTGTGTATATTTATATATCTCTGTGACTCATGTAATAAACCAGTCACAATTTTCAGTTTCAGTAACAATTCGCAAAACTAACTGGAAAGCACAAGATAAGTATTCAGTATTCACAAGAACAGAAACGCGATTGTGAAATTCCTTTTCAAAACTGACATCTGGTGAATTAAAAAGCTGTTATCCCTGATACTAATGATACCTTACTAAACTTTAAAGTGACAGAATGAATTTATTTGCTTTAAATAAAACAATTTTTTGTCATATCTGTGCATTGGGTGGTTGAAGCATGTGATGTTAAGCCTGGTGCAGAATGTCTTGCTTTTTGTTCTTAATGTGTTCACTGTTCACAATAAAATGTAATGAATTCACTCAGACCGAGTCAAACAGCTCATTAATCTGGCTGTGATTCTGAAATGGACTTAATTTAATGGTGCAGCAGCCTGGTACTGATTCTGCATTGGTCTGTCACAGCAGATCTACAAAGGTAATAAAAAAAATAAGAAAACACAAGTATATACCCTTAATGGGTATGAAAGCCATCGTAACATGTATTTAATGTCTTTATAAATGACTGAATGTATAACATATTTATTTTTAAAGGAGAGTGGATAGCCCCCGACGGACAACAACAAACAATATTTAGTAAAAGTAGGTAAATATTATATATATTAGGCACTATACTATATAAATATCCCAATCAACTCATATCCTGCTTATCTTTCTGTACCCTGCAGGGGACATGAGTCTCTGGTCGAAAGCTCAAGAACCATATATTGTAGGCTACTATGCTTAAACCTACACTACAAGAGCCATATATTATAGGCTACTATGCTTAAACCTACACTACAAGAGCCATATATTATAGGCTACTATGCTTAAACCTACACTACAAGAGCCATATATTATAGGCTACTATGCTTAAACCTACACTACAAGAGCCATATATTATAGGCTACTATGCTTAAACCTACACTACAAGAGCCATATATTATAGGCTACTATGCTTAAATCTACACTACAAGAGCCATATATTATAGGCTACTATGCTTAAACCTACACTACAAGGGACATTCAGTAAAAATAAAATATTTTTATTGCAACCTGTTTTTGTCACCCAAGACACTTCTATTGTATAAAAAAATAAAATATTTAATGAACTAAAAATACACTCTGGTAAAAACATGCTGTTTTTTATGGGTATCAGACATGCGCATTGCCTTCTAACATCACGATCAGGTGAGCCGTTGGCGCGCTTACCTGAATTGATTTAAAACAAGTGCTCTGCTGGCCATGGTAAAGTTTGGATGTGTTGTTTTAGACTTTATTGGTGTCAAGTTAATCATTGAAAATACTCGATAATTAGTTCAATACTCTTGTATATTGCGTTCTTATGTAGGCCTATCATGTAGTTGGGTAGATTAGGCCTATTGCTTAGTGTTTTTTTCTGTGTATGTGTGTGCATAGAGCATGACCGATGTTCCAACCGCCTACTGCAGACTTGCGTCATTCGAGTTTTTGTTTCTTATTTTCCCCACTAAACTACATTTGGCCTATTTTCTCGCTTTGGATTTTGTTTTAATTTTTGAGGACTGCACCCTAATCACCTTTTTAATATCTCCCCGACTGGCTGACTGGCTCCTCACGACCAACAGAGTGAGATCAGCCCAAATTACTTCAGTATACATGCAGCTGTATGAATAGAGAACATTTAAAATGTGAGCTGGATAAGGGGGTCTGCTGATCAAATAAATGATAATACTGTATTATAATAAACTGCCCATGCCCGCCCGGCCACGCCCACTCCTGAGTGGGATGTTCCCACCCAAACCCTATCCAAGGCTGCCACCATGAGGATTGTCCCTGTCTGCAGATGTGCCGCCCACCCAGCCCACCAGATTAACACGTAACTTTCCTCTCCAATTAGGATTAACCAATGACAATGCAAGGACAAAGAGCTCAAGGCAGGTGAGTAAAAGCAAGGGCTCCTTACCAGTGCTGGAGATTTGAGAAATGCAGAGCGTTGTCAAGACACCCACAATCCTCCTTTTAACTCGCGTCTGTGGTTTTTGTTTTCACTACCATCAGAAAAGCGCTTGATACGTAAATGGTTTTTAATCGTTTGCTGTAAATAACTTTAACCAAACAAGAAGTGGTGTTCTGTAAACTATTTGGCCGTTTGCACACACACACACACACACACACACACACACACACACACACACACACACACACACACACACACACACACACACACACACACACACACACACACCTACACACACACACACCTACTACTACTACTACTACTGTTATTGTTACTATAATACATACTCAAACACCCCCACCCACCTGCGCTTCATGCAGACCTGTGTATGTAGTATTCAGGGCTCCACCTGCGCTTCATGCAGACCTGTGTATGTAGTATTCAGGGCTCCACCTCGCTTCATGCAGACCTGTGTATGTAGTATTCAGGGCTCCACCTCGCTTCATGCAGACCTGTGTATGTAGTATTCAGGGCTCCACCTCGCTTCATGCAGACCTGTGTATGTAGTATTCAGGGCTCCACCTCGCTTCATGCAGACCTGTGTATGTAGTATTCAGGGCTCCACCTTGCTTCATTTGTCTACAATCTCACTCTCTGGGTGCGTCCCAATATTCTTCACTCCCCACCTCCTTTCCTCCACTCGTTTCCTACAAGGAAGTATGCAAAATAGCCAGTACGTTTCAAGTAGCTACAAGTATTTGCATGTACAGTAAACAATGTACTTGACATTGTGGTTTGCGTTGAGACATTAATTAATATGTAAGCATTAATATGTAATTAAGATGTAATCAGCAACATTAGTGGTTTCCGGTGCACAGAGGAGAGGAGGTGGTAGTGGAGTAAAGGAGGCTGCATTTTTCGAGTATTGGGAGGTGGGTGCGGATCTTTGTGTTCTAATCTAATGTTGCTGATTACATCTTAATTACGTATTAATGGTTATATATTAATTCATGTCTCGACGCAAACCGCAATGTCAAGTACATTGTTTACTGTACATGCAAATACTTGTACTCGAAACATTCAGGCAGTTTTCAAGTATTGAGACGCACCCCCTCTGTCTCTCTCTGCCTTCCTCCCTCCATCTACACAGGTCTGGTGTAATCTACACAGTGCAGTTCAGACTGGCTCCACTAGAGGGAGGTGTTTGGTTTCTCCTACATGCTGGCCTGGGTGGCATTCTCCCTGGCCCTGTGAAAGCTTGAATGAGACCGGGCCGTGTCCGAATCAGCACTCTTCCACACTGTTGAGTAGCCTTGGTGAGTAGATAGGGCGAGAAAGTCATAGAGTACCCAAAAAAATTTCAAATTGCAGTATACTTCAAACACCCGGATGATTACTTCCGGGGTTTAGCTGAGTACATTCGGGAGCACACACTTCAAGAAGTACACAAACATTTTGGTCACGTGAATATGACGTGAAGCTTCGTTGTGAGCCGCAGCTTCGCTGACGTTTTCCTTCAAATACAACAAAAACAACACGTGACATGGCAGCGCAAGGGTGGGGCGCAGGGTTGCCAGATCTAGCCAGAGACTTTCCAGCCAAATGGCGACTCAAAACTAGCCCACAATATTTTTAACCGAAATCAATGTATTATAAATAGAAATCATGATATTTTTACTTTTTAAAATAAGTGCGTGCTTTGCGACTTTTCATTGTTACCCGTGACTGCACTTTGAAAGTATTCCAATTTAGCTGTAAAACCGCGGACATGCCAACACTGGTGAAACATCTTATGGCGTGTTTACGATACTTCCACAGTACGGTTGGAAAATAGTATGGCGGATATTTTTTGAGGACTGCTAAACAGTGCACATTAAACAGCACACTTCTGCCAGTGCACTATACGCAGGAGACAGGGCGCAGTAGATAGGGCGCAGTAGACAGCCCTGGGCCGTGTCCGAATAGGACCCCTACATCCTTTTGAGAGCGCATATTTCAGTCCACTTTGTCAAAAAACTTTTGAGTGGGTGACTTTTTCTCATAAATGGGGGCACTTAAAATACCAGGATGAACCCCTTATTCCCCTGGTTTTGTTGAGGGAATTCAGAGCACACTCATCCACAGAACTGTGCATTCATCTGACAATTTCAATAAGTAAACCGGAAGTAAAAACGTAAAGGACATAGAGTGGATATATGCATATCAATGGTACAAGAGCAGATAATAAACTACTTTTTATTTTTGTTAATTCTATCTTCATTCATAATCTACACTTTGTAACCATCGTCATATGTAAACTGATTGATATTCTCAATAATAAATAAAAAAATGTTAATAGTATTACAAACTACTTCCTCACTAGTTTGTAAAGAGTTTTGCGGGATTTCTTTCGCACACTGCTTGGAAAGTGAGGGGACAGGGCACATAATACACAGGGGTCTGTGTGGACAGGGAACAGGGGTCGTATTTGATCACGGCCCATGGGTGCATCCCAATACGCAAAAATGCGTCCTCCTTTCCTCCACTACCACCTGAGCGAAGCGGCTTCAAACTCTGGGTTTCCTCTCCTCCGGGAAAGGATACATCGATGTATCCTACTGCGAAACTATTTTAACATTTCTGGGTGACATCATCGTGCTCACGCCCACAAGATAGCAACAGCGATGATTCATAGCTATGCCTTATGAATTTCCCCAAGATAATGATTCCCTTATGCAAGATATTTTGCCTAAATTGTGTGTGTTTCAGTAGGTTATTATCACTCATCGGCAATCTAGCCTTCAGATCCTATAATGGATAACAAAATAACAGTTCATTTTTGCTGCTCATGTAGAGACAAATTCGACAATTTAAGAGGGGGAAGCAGCTTTCCTTATTTGCTTGTACATGAATGTTCCTTAAACGAACGACTCTAAGCATAAAGTAACATTGCAGCTACCATTATTTCAGTATGTGAATAGCCTACGCATTAATTAATTCATTAAATTTGTGAAATTTAATTTCAGACATGGGAAATAATTGTTTATGGGTGTGAACACTGACATAATATAAACATTTGGAAACAATATCTCCGATAATATGAAGCGAAAAATTCATTTCACTAACCTACGGAGATGTTTCTGAATTGGCTTACGTGAAATGCAATGAACTGGTAACAGAATGTATGTTGTCTCATTATAGCTACCATAGCCTGTATGAGGTGAGTTTGTATTCTGTATGTTCAGACATTACAGGAATTACAGTAGGCTAAATTGTTATGTTTGCTTAGATCTATACCCTACTGCGAGATGTTTACTTGGATCTAATGTGCTGGTTACATATTAATTAGTGTCTCAACGAGAACCACAATGTCAGGTAGGCTACATGTTTACTGTAGCCTGCATGCAACTAGGCCTACTTGATACTTGAAACTTACAAGATACTTTGCAGCTTAAAATGGACTGACCATGTTTAAGATCTGTGATTGGCGATTGGACTATTTGTGGGCTTGGCGTCAGTCATAGTTATGACAGGGCAACTTCATCAATAGTCGACGGCGATTGTGATGACGGTGAAGCAGATTAGCTGTCTCAATTTTCTACATGGCTCCTCGTTCTCTCCTTTCCTCCACTCCCCTCCTCCTCTCCATTCCTCCACATACTTCCGGGTAGGAGAGGAGTGGTCGTGGGAAAGTGCAGAAAAGGAGGAGAGGAGTGAATATTGGGATAAATCATTCACAATAATGCCTTCCGTATGCTTTGTTTGTTGAAACCATTTTATTTTTATTTTGTTTGAAGCAAATTCTGGAAGTAGCTTGAAAAATATGTTCATACAAGAACAAAGGTTTGCATCCAAAGCACACTTTATTGTTTCAAATATGATATCCATAAATATTGATAATGATATAGTAATAATATTATGGTCTTTTTAAAAAATAAATGTTGACCAAATGAGGTTTATATTCTACTTTCAATACAAGACTTCAGTACAAGTTGGTGGGAGGCGGTAAAACTCAAAAACAATGGAAATTGGAACTGAAGGATTCTGAAAATTAATTGTGGTTCAGGTTCATTACTTAAATCAGATGCCAGGCGAGTCTTGGCATGAGGATGGCATGAGGACGGGGACAGGAATAATATTAAATGGAACAATATTCATTGCCAACTCAATGTGACTAAATTCCCCCATCTTTTTTTCTAACACCCGCCTAACCCATGAACCATATTTAGACATTCAACTACCTTCACTGAGAGGAAGGGGTGTATCTTGTAGTGAGGGTGTGTCTTTGGAGTCTGCAAGCTGCTGCTATACCCTTTTCTTTCCACAGGAAGCATTGTGGTTTGAGAAAGATCACAAGACACTCTGGTTGTCAGCATTAACAAAAAGCATCACAGAAGACACTCACGTTCTGAACCATTACAAAGTTTAACGTTTAACTCGACCTAGAACACAGATTATACGGAAGTGACAGAAATATTGTGAGTGGGAACCTAGGCTACACTTCACGACAACTACAGAACGCTCACACAAAACAGAGGGAGTTGTGTCAGTCAGGTAAAAATGTATTTTATCTTTCAGCTCCACAGATATACAGAATCGCATTTATGTATTGTTAACATAAATATTCATGCCTAGTTTACAGCTCTCAATCTTTTCAATTGAAGCTCTTAGTCTACATTATTGCATAATGTGTCAAACTAAGAATTAAAACTTAATCAACTCTTCCACATGTGCCATGATGTAGACGTTTTAACATGATCCTGTAACATGATGGGTTTATCTCGTATTAACGTAATGGTTATCATGTTCTAATGTATAGGGTATAAAGGTGATGTGATATTTTCATGTAATAACATTATAATTTCATGATCTCGTATTAACGTGAAATTGCCGCATTATAATCTTAATTATTCACTTCTGTAGGCTACGTACAACTGTGGTTGTGGAATTTGGTGACAATGAACTGAATTCAAATTTTGTTAAGAAAAATAATACTTTATGCAGTTCTGCCTGGGAGTATCCACATCTATTGCAAGACATATAGCAGACTTTTTATCAAGGGACTTCAAGTACGTGGTTAAAATGACCATGATGCACTTATACAATGTTTAAAAATATTATGATGGTATATATTTTATTACATGAAATGTTGGCTCTTCAAGTTTTACAAAATGGCTGTCCAACTTGTTTCCGTCTCCTTGGCGGGGAGAGAAGGTGCAAAGACATTGAACATAAAGGGAGAGTTCAGTTTCAGTTTGAAGTGTATTTTCTTCATTTAAACCACAACTCCCTGATGCCTCTAATGCCCATTGTAAAGCTGACAGGTTGTCAGAAGCTTCTCTAAATATGTAAAATATATGAAATAATAAAAAAACTTGTAGTCAATTGAAAACATGCACAAATACTGAAATAATGACCCAAGAAAGTATCCCCGTAAGAAAAGCCTGATGTTAGCATGTGGCACACTTTTTGTGTGTGAAAATATTTCAGCAAAAAACAACAGAAGATGGGTAAACATACTACGTAAAAACTGGTGTGGTGATGATTATAGATAATAAATATAAATAATTGTATTTAACAGAGGAAACTGGACAGAGAGAGAGGAACCGACATGGCAGCTGGTGTTGTGACCTCTCCTCATGGTGAGTTTGTTCTTTCTGTTCAGAAAATGATTTTTAAATGGTTTTTTCAACCAATACATTTTCTTTATCAGTACCTGGGAAAACAATTGTGAAGGCTGGAATTAAGAATACAGAGACCCAGAAAAGGATGATAATCATCAATCAAACAGCTGGTTAAATCGGAGAGAGCGCAGCTCATGGCCGAGCTTGAATATCTCAACCTTAAAGGCTATAGATACAGCATTGTTATGGAGACAAAAACATTTTTCAATCTAATACATCCACAGAGCTGCATCCAAGATGCAGAATAAAATTATTGCTTTTCCCTAAAAAATAAATATTGATTATGAATGTATCATTTCAAAAGTTGTTTTAAGGGCCTTAAAAGAGTGCAGTGTTTCTCTCTATCTAAGATGTCAGAGTTCGGTTCCCGGTGTTGTGCCGTTCGCTTTTTGGACTCCCCTGCAGATCTCTCTCCCCCCGAGACTATAAACGCGCTAGCTACGCTACGTGATATGCTATGAATGCCCTGTGCTTTTCTTTGACTTATTTTCTCCAGTTAAAATGAAAACGGTAATGGATTGTGGTACGAGGATTGTAAACACCGGCCGTGTTATGAAATGCAATCTCCATATGAGACATGAGGGAGGTGAAATGCTGTATCTATAGCCTTTAAAGGTATAGTTCAGTTTCGTTTTGAAGCGTAGTTTCTAAATATGTAAAATATCTTAATTTGCCAAAATATTGTCTGTGTCAATGGAAAACTAAAATAATGACCCATATCCCCATATGAACCGAGTCAAAAAGAGGGGGGAAAAGCCTGACTTTATAATGTGGTGCACGTTTTGTGTGTGAAAATATTTCAGCACAAAATCAACAAAAGATGGGTAAACATACAAAATAAAAACTGATAATAATAGTTTAAAATGGTGTTGAAATAATTCTATTTAACAGAGGAAAATTGACAAAGAGGGAGGGACCGACATGGCAGCTGGGGGTGTGACCTTTCCTCAGGGTGAGTTTCTTATTTCTGAAAATTATTTTAAAATATTGAAGGCCTTACTCACTGAAACAGAAACACATAAGAGGATTATATTGATCAATCAAACTGCTGATCTTATCAGAAAGAGAGCAGCTCATATCCGAGCTTGAATGTCTCACCTTTAAGGTTTGACTTCATTAGAACTAAGGGGACTAGCCCTAAAACACCACCATGAAAACACCACCCCAGACCAAGGAGTGTCCGGATACTTTTGGTTTTTCGGATACAGTTTATAACCACCTGTCTTATGTCCTCTGTGATTAATGTAATTTCATTATTAATACTCAGCACTCCAAACTTACAGAGAGCAGCTCATCTCAGAGCTGAATGTTTTGTTAATACTCCTGATGAGGAGTAAATTGTTCTCTTTCTCTCTGACAGGGGAGGAACACCGTCTCTCAGAGCTGAGGATTGTGCTGCTGGGGGGGAGAGAGAGTGGGAAGAGTTCAGCAGGAAACACCATCCTGCGCAGAGAGGAGTTTGAGTCTGGAATAAGAACTGCACAGTGTGTGAAGAGACAGGGTGAAGTAGCTGGGAGACAGGTCACTGTGGTCGACACACCAGGCTGGTGGGATACGTACTCTGTGAATAACACTGCAGAGCTGGATAAACAGGAGATTGTGTGCAGTGTATCTTTGTGTTCCCCGGGACCCTGCGCTCTCTTCCTGGTCATTGATGTGAGCTCAGAATTCAGAGAGACACAGAGGAGATCAGCAGTGGAACACCTGGAGCTTCTCAGTGAGAGAGTCTGGAGACACACTATAGTGCTGTTCACCTGGGGAGACTGGCTGGGAGACACAACCATTGAGCAGCACTTTGAGACTGAAGGGAGGGCCCTCCAAGAGCTCATAGAGAAATGTGGGAACAGGTATCATGTTCTCAACAATGATTACAGGGCTGATGGGACTCAGGTCACAGAGCTGCTGGAGAAGATAGAGGAGATGATGGCAGGTCATGGAGGCTCTCACTATGAAATAGATAGAATACTCTTAAAGGAGGTGGAAGAGAAGAGGAGGGCAGTGGAAGAACGAGTGAAACAGAGGATGATGAAGGTTCAGAAACAGAGAAAGACTCTCAGAGCACTTTTTGAAGGTTAGCTTTTTCATTGATTGAAAGTTTTTTTAGATGAAAAACTATGGAATATGAAGATTAATCATAACTGTGTTCAGTCATATTTCATTGAGGTGTGTTTTAGTAATAAAAAATGTTACTCCAGACAGATGTATATACACTACGTGGCCAAAAGTATATGGACGCCTGCTCATCCAACATCTCATTCCAAAATCATGGGCATTAATATGGAGTTGGTCCCCATTTGCTGCTATAACAGCCTCCACTCTCCTGGGAAGGCTTTCCACTAGATGTTGGAACATTGCTGTGTGGATTTGTTTCCATTCAGTCAGAAGAGCATTATTGAGGTCAGGCACTGATGTCGGGCTATTCGCCCTGGCTCGCAGTCGGCTTTCCAATTGATCCTAATGGTGTTTGATGGGGTTGAGGTCAGGGCTCTGTGCAGGCCTGTCAAGTTCTTCCATACCGATCTCGACAACCCATTTCTGAATGGATCTCTATTTGTGCACGGTGGCATTGTCATTCTGAAACAGGAAAGGGCCTTCCCCAAAATGTTGCCACAAAGTTGCAGACCCAGAATTGTCTAGAATGTCATTGTATGCTGTAGTGTTAATATTTTCCTTCACTCCAATTAAGAAGCCTAGCCTGAACCATGAAAAACAGCCCCAGTCCAAGGGGTGTCTATACTTTTGCCATATAGTGTATCTGCCCTCATTTTCTCCTGACTTGCCATTATACTGTATGCTGAGGTTATTGCTTGCTTAGACAGCGCAATTTGTAGATTTCAAACATGGCGAATACTTTATTTTATTTTTCTGTGAAGGAGGACCAATCAAAGTTTAATTAATGATTTAAAAAATGCTCTTCTCATTACAATATTAAAAGTCTTGTGTTTTAACATTTCAGGCTGTAAAATGTATTGAACTGAATAACACATCATGTTGATATGAGCAAAAGTCTCACACAGAATTTTGCTCCTACAGATATAACCCACAGCCCACCTGTCTTATGTCCTCTGTGATAAATGTAATTTCATTATTAATACTCACCACTCCAAACTTACAGAGAGCAGCTCATCTCAGAGCTGAATGTCTGTTAACACTCCTGATGAGGAGTAAATTGTTCTCTTTCTCTCTGACAGGGGAGGAACACCGTCTCTCAGAGCTGAGGATTGTGTTGCTGGGGGGGAGATGGAGTGGGAAGAGTTCAGCAGGAAACACAATCCTGGGCAGAGAGGAGTTTGAGTCTGGAATACGAACTGCACAGTGTGTGAAGAGACAGGGTGAAGTAGCTGGGAGACAGGTCACTGTGGTCGACACACCAGGCTGGTGGATGTATTCTGTGAATGACACTGCAGAGCTGGATAAACAGGAGATTGTGCGCAGTGTGTCTCTGTGTCCCCCGGGACCCTGCGCTCTCTTCCTGGTCATTGATATGAACTCAGCATTCAGAGACACACAGAGGACATCTGTGGTGGAACACCTGGAGCTTCTCGGTGAGAGAGTCTGGAGACACACTATCGTGCTGTTCACCAGGGGAGACTGGCTGGGAGACACAACCATTGAGCAGCGCATTGAGACTGAAGGGAGGGACCTCCAAGAGCTCATAGAGAAATGTGGGAACAGGTATCATGTTCTCAACAATAAGAACAGGGCTGATGGGACTCAGGTCTCAGAGCTGCTGGAGAAGATAGAGGAGATGATGGCAGGGCATGGAGGCTCTCACTATGAAATAGATAGAATGCTCTTACAGGAGGTGGAAGAGAAGAGGAGGGCAGTGGAAGAACGAGTGAAACAGAGGATGATGAAGGTTCAGAAACGAAGAAAGGCTCTCAGAGCACTTTTTGGAGGTAAGTTTTTTATTGATTGAAATTACTTTAAGATTAATTACAATGAAATATTCAGATGAATCATAATCATGTTCAATCATTGTCCATTGATGTCACGGGTTCGCAGGTTGCCGCTTCCTCTCGGCGGAGGTCATCTCTCTGTTTTGGTTCCACTTCCTTGCCAGGTTTTTTCCACCACCTTGTACTCATAGCATACACCTGTTCTGCTGTTCCGCTGGCTATTTAAGCCCTGCGTCTTCCGGTCTCGGGGCTTCCTTGTTATCTTCGTGCTGACACGTAGCCGGTAAACGGTATAGGTTTTAGGCAACTAAAGGTGACCACTTTGCTCCATCGCCTTGCTTTGTTGTAACGCGGGACTGGCCTTTTGGTGGATTAGAGTTCCTTTTAGGATTTTGTTTCCTCTTTTGCATTTTTCAGTCCTTCCTTCTGGTTTTCCTTTCCTAGTCCCTCTGAGACAGTTTTGTCTTGACTGTTTTTTTCTATCTCTATATTGACTGCTCTCTTGTATTGAGAGCGAGAGGCCTTTCTTTCCTTTTTTTTTGTCTACACTCAAGCCTACGAGTCTATTTTGCCCAGTTACTCGGGTCGCTTTATTTTCTAATTCTTTTACCTCTCTTATTAGTGCTCTCTCTTATTGAGAGTGAGAGGTACTTCCTTCTCCCTTCGCTGCTCAGACTCGAGCCTCACCCATTTTCCTGGGTTGATTTTATTTGGCGCTACGCCGGGAGTTTTGTTTCTTTATTTTTTTCCAAATTCTCCATTCACGGAACCTTCAGCTCCTGTGGTTATTCTAATCTGTAGAATAACTTTTAGATTCCCTCTCTATCGTGTCTGGTCCTCCGAACCAGACTCCCCCTTACAGAACACGGAAGCCTTTTGTTAGGATCCTGTAAATCTGTCTGTTTATTTCTTCATTTGTTATTATTTTTCCTGTTTTCTTTCCCTCGCGATTGTCAGTCCGCGTTCCATGTTTCTGAGATTCCACCCCCTGTCTTTGTCATTTCACTATTCGGGTGATTTTGGGAACATTCAGGTTTCTTCTGTATTTCGTATATCTCGTTTTCTTCCTTCTGGCTTTATTTATATTTATATATAATACTAATGTACTAATCATACTAACTGTTAGATTAGATTTAATACTAACCTGCTAACAATCTAACGTGTATATAATACTAACCTACTAACATTAGGGTTCTAGAGTTCACTACTAACATTGCTAATTCATCTTGAGTTTCTACCTGCAGCTGTCTTTTCCCTCCTCGTTATCCTATCCCTGCATCGATCTGTGATTTCGCATTCTCTGCACGTGTCCACTTTCGTGTTCCTCCAATCTGAGCTGTGCACTTGTTTACCTGCTAACTCCAGGCCGTTTGTTATCATTGTGTCTGTGTATTCCAGTCCGTGTCTTACGTTTCCCCTGTCATTGTTTTATTGGTCCCTGTTAACCCTCACTGTTCTCACCTGTGAGCAATCTCCCCTCCCTGCTTCTACACACCTGATTCCCATTATGTCTGTCTCCCTCTGTGTATATATACCTTGTCATTTCAGTGTTCTTCGCGAGTTCCTCATGACATTTTGCTTCTGTGTTACCTTCTGTTTTTCCGAGTTTCTGCCTGAGCTGTTTTGTTTATTCTGTAGTTTCTGTTTCCTAGTTTTTGTTTCCTTAGTTTTTTGCCTGTTGTTGTTTTGTTTTGTATTCAGTCTGTTTTTGTTTTCTTTGTGTTCCTTCTACGCCTCCCTGGTTTTTGACTCCTGCCTGTGTTCTCGCAACCCTGTCTTTGGATCCTGGTTTTGTGCTTTTGCTGTGCCTTATCGGTTTTGACCCCTGCCTGTTCTGTGACTTCTCTTAGGGCAACGGTACAAAAACAAAGTCCAGTCTCCACGATTTTCGACCCTGCCTGTTCTACTACGGATTGCTGCCTAGCCCTTATTAAACTTCGGTTTTTTTATTACTCCTGCCTGCCTTTGGGTCCTTCCCCCCCTGACACGTAACACCTTTATAGTGGAACCAGCGACACCGCAGGGGGTCGAGCAAGCACTGGTCACCCAGAGCGCTGTTTTCGCCACTCATGAGGAGAGCATTCGTGCCCTCCTGGTTTCCACAGCTATTCACATCGACAACCGCATCAGAGAGCGAGAGCGAGAGACAGGGGAGCGAAAAGACCGTTCAGCACACTACCTCTCTTCTCCTTCGGTAGCGCCTCCAGTCCACCCTTCTGCCTACTCCTCCCTTAACCGGGAGGAGCCTATAATAATTTTATTTCTATAGCACTTTTCATACAAAGCATGCAGCTCAAAGTGCTTTCACATTCCAGCACAGAACAAAAAATACAAATGATAATAAAATAGAGAAATGAAAACAAGAGCAATAAAAGAAATACAATACTGGTTGGGCCCACAAGACAAATACCTCAACAAATACTCCAACAATCAGCTTGCTACCTGCTATCTGCCGTGCACAGTACATACAATCTTTAGCCCCTTAGCCTCTCTGTGGGTGGCCTTATTTACTTCTGCCTGCCAGCCACTGCTGCGGGACTTTTATCCCTCCTCTGAAAAGGTCTTAGCCTCTCTGTGGGTGGCCTTATTTCCTGCCACCCTTATAGAGGACTTTCTGAGCCAAATTTCCTAACTTATTAGAAAGTGTATCTCTTTTGGCTTTGGGGCCAACCAAGAGTATTTCTGTCTTACCTTAGTTTAATTTTTAAAAAATATTGCTCATCCATTGATTAATTGCGGACAGACAGGTAGTCAGGGAGCATAAGGCATTAACGTCATTCGGTTCGACAGAAATGTATAATTGCTATGAAAATTAACATTGTGTTCTCTGATGATATTACCTAGCTGTAGCATGTACAATGAAAAAAGAAGGGGACCAAGACAGCTTCCTTGTGCAACACCAGAAGATACGTCATATTTCTCTGATACCTGGTCTCCAAGGCTAATATAAAATTGTTTTCTTTGTAATGTATGTTCAGAACCAGTTAAGAGCACATTCAGAGAGAGACCGACCCAGTTTTCTAACCGATTTATTCGAATATTGTGGTCAATTGTGTCAAATGCAGCACTCAGATCTAAGAGAATAAGCACAGAGACCTTGTTTGCAGTGACACTGAGTCTAAGGTCATTAACTATTTTGGTTAGAGCAGTCTCTGTACTGTGATTAGATTTAAAACCTGACTGGAACTTCTCTAAAATACTGTTTTCAATTTAAATAGTTGTTTAGTTGATTAAAAACTACTTTTTCAAGTATCTTGCTCATGAAGGGTAAGTTGGATATAGGCCTGTAATTACTTAGTACACTATAGTCTAAATTTGTTTTCTTCAATAGCGGTTTCACAACAGCAGTTTTAAATGTGTTGGGGAAAATTCCAGTCTCAAGGGATGTGTTAATTATTTTTAGAACAGATGTGGAGACACCATAAAAAACAAGTAAGAAAGTAAAGCAAAGCAAAGCAGAAAAAATAAAAAGCAAAAGCGATAAAGCAGGAGCAGTCGAAAGACACGTCTTCTCTCCAGTAAGGCGGAAGAGCAGACCATGCAGGTGGATGGGTCGGCCTTGCGCAAGCCCAGGGATTCTAAGCTGCGAGAGAGCAAGTGTCGGTATTGTAGGTGCAGGGGCTATCTGAAAGATCAGTGCCCGAGGTTGGAGGGAAACCGGGGTCCCTAGTGAGACATAATGCCATTGTCCCTCGGACCTTACTACCGGTCCAGCTGCTCTGGAGTAGGCGTTCAGTTCATGTTGACGCCTTTATTTACTCCGGGGCAGTGGAGTGCTTTATCGACGCTAAATGGGCTAAAGAACAAAAATTTCCCATACTCCCTTTCACTCACCCCCATCTGGTCACTGCCCTCGACGGTCGCCCGCTGGGCACTGGGACCATAAAGGAGATCACGAGTCCGTTGCGCATGCGCACTTCTTACCAGGGACATCTAGAGATGGTTCAGTTCTTTTTAGTCGATTCTCCTACATATCCCCTTGGGTTAGGGCATTTGTGGCTGATATAGCACAGCCCCCATATAAATTGGGGAAGGGGCAAGGCTATCATCCTCCATGGGAGCCCCAGTGCAGGCCCCATTTCCGTTCGCCTATTTTCCTCGCTTCGGGTGGTCGTTCTGATCATTCCGAGCTTAGTTCCGATATGGACCTAGAGGAGACTGATTTTCTCCCTGGCTAAGATAGCATTGCTTCTCCCTTCGAGAAAAAGGAGGAGAGTTTAGCCTGGGACTCGTTCGCGGATGGTAACACTACTTGGGAAGAGGATTTCTCAGATTCCGAGATCAGGTGGGAATCACCACTTGATTCTTCCCCTGACTTGGAGAGTACTAGAGTGGGAGGGGCGCTCAAATTGCCAGCTAACGTCCCTGCTGAGTACACGGACCTCACTGAGGTATTTAGCAAGCAACGCGCTACCACGTTGCCACCCCACAGACCTTATGACTGCGCCATAGAATGATATCCGGACACGATTCCCCCTAGGGGTGCCCTGTATTCTTTGTCGGCTCCCGAGAGCGCAGCCATGAGGGAGTACATCAAGGAGTCCCAACCAATGGCTTTATTAGACCTTCTACCTCGCTGGCAGGTGCTGGCTTCTTTTGTGTTAAGAAGAAAGATGGGGGGGTTGAGGCCATGCATTGATATCGGGAACTGAACGACATCACAGTTAAGAACCGGTACCCTCTTCCACTTATGAACTCCGCATTTGAGCACCTGCAGGGGGCGTCGGTATTTACTAAGCTTGACCTTCGCAATGCATATAAGTGGTGCTCATGCGTGAGGGCGATGAGTGGAAGACAGCTTTTAACATGCACAACGGACCCTACGAGTACCGGGTGATGCTCTTCGGTCTCACTAGCGCCCCCCCTCGGTCTTTCAGGTGCTAGTGAACGATGTTCTCAGAGAGATGTTGTAGAGATTCGTCTATGTCTATCTTGACGATATATTTAAATTTTTTCTCCTAATCTCTCCACTCACATCGTTCATGTCAGGCAGTTTATCCGTAATTTCAGCGCAGTAGCCGCCCCCCATCACAGCCCTTACCAAGAAAACAGCGCCCTCACGTTTCCGGTGGAACCCTAAGGCAGAGGCGGCGTTCTGCCTTATGGAACTTAAAAAGAGATTCAGCTTCGAACCTATACTCATAACTCCCAATCCCTCCCTCCCCTTTGTGGTCGAGGTGGATGGTTCTGTGCTGAGGGTAGGAGCTCTATTGTCCCAGCATTTTCCGCTGGACTGCAAAATGCACCCATGCGCGTATTTCTCTCGTGCTTTGACACCTGCTGAGAGAAATTATGACGTAGGGGACCGGGAGCTGTTAGCAGTTAAATTGGCTTTGGTGGAGTGGCGCCATTAGCTAGAGGAAGCTGAGTAACCCTTTACCGTATGGACAGATCACAAAAATCTGGAGTATGTCCAACAGGCTAAGAGGCGTAACTCCAGACAAGCCAGGTGGGCGTTATTCTTTGCCCGTTTAAATTTTCTGCTCATCTACCGACCCGGTTCAAAAAACGTTAAACTGGAAGCCCTTTCGCGCATTTTAGATCGCACCGACAGAGACCCGCTTCCAGAACCCATCGTGCCTGCCGCTGAAATCTTAGCCCCGGTTATGTGGGAAATCGAGGTAGCCGTTCAGCAGGCTTTGCGCTCGGATCCGGGTCCGTCTCAATGTCTGTTTGTTTCGTCCCGGATTAGATCTCAGGTTCTTCAATGGAGTCACTGTTCTCAGAAGACAGAGGAGATGATGGCAGGGCATGGAGGCTCTCATTATGAAATAGATAGAATGCTCTTACAGGAGGTGGAAGAGAAGAGGAGGGCAGTGGAAGAACGAGTGAAACAGAGGATGATGAAGGTTCAGAAACAGAGAAAGAGGGTTTTTGAGGGTTTGATTTTTCATTGATTGAAATTATATTTAGATGAAAAACTAATATGAAGATTAATCATAACTGTTCAGTCATATTTGATTGAGGTGTGTTTTACCAATTAAAAATGTTACCCGAGACATATATATCTGTCTTCATTTTCTCCTGAATGGCTAATTATGCTGTATACTGAGGTTATTGGCTGCTCAGACAGCATAATTTGTAGATTTAAAAAATGTGGAATACTTGATTTTATTTTTGTATGAATGACGACCAATCAAAGAAGTATAATTAATGATTTTTTAAAAATTACAATATTAAAAGTTTGTGTTTTATCATTTCAGGCTGTAAAATGTCTTGAACTGAATAACATCATGTTGATATGAGCAAAAGTCTCACACAGATTTTATCTCCTACAGATATTACCCACAGCCCACCTGTCTTATATCCTCATGTGATAAATGTAATTTCATTAGTAATACTCACCACTCCAAACTTACAGAGAGCAGCTCATCTCAGAGCTGAATGTCTGTTAACACTCCTGATGAGGAGTAAATTGTTCTCTTTTGTCTCTGACAGGGAAGGAACACCGTCTCTCAGAACTGAGGATTGTGCTGCTGGGGGGGACAGGGAGTGGGAAGAGTTCGGCAGGAAACACCATCCTGGGCAGAGAGGAGTTTGAGTCTGGAATAAGAACTGCACAGTGTGTGAAGAGACAGGGTGAAGTAGCTGGGAGACAGGTCACTGTGGTTGACACACCAGGCTGGTGGAAGACTTATCCTGTGAATGACACTGCAGAGCTGGATAAACAGGAGATTGTGCGCAGTGTGTCTCTGTGTCCCCCGGGACCCTGCGCTCTCTTCCTGGTCATTGATGTGAGCAGAGAATTCCAACAGACTTACAGGAGATCAGTGGAGGAACACCTGGAGCTTCTCAGTGAGAGAGTCTGGAGGCACACTATGGTGCTGTTCACCAGGGGAGACTGGCTGGGAGACACAACCATTGAGCAGCACATTGAGACTAAAGGGAGGGACCTCCAAGAGCTCATAGAGAAATGTGGGAACAGGTATCATGTTCTCAACAATGAGAGCAGGGCTGATGGGACTCAGGTCACAGAGCTGCTGGAGAATATAGAGGAGATGGTAGCCAGGAACAGGGGTGTTCCCTTCACTATAGAGGAGAGAGACGGAGAGGGCTTACTCTTTGAAAGAAAACAGAAGAGCTTTGAGCTGATAGAGAGGATGTCGAAGGTTGTGGTTGACTCAGAGACTGAGGTATCCGCACTGTCATTCAGGAAGAGGAGAAAGAGCTGGGATTTTGAACCTCCTTCTTGTGAGTTTTCTTAATTATCTTCCTATAGACTGAATTCCTCAGCACTTTCAGTTTAACTTCAAATCCATTAACAACCACCTCTATATGCACAATACACTGAGTTTACAATGACCAATTTATAATATAATGTCCAAGTACAGTAACTATCCTAATCTGTGCTATTAAACCTTTACACTTTTTTAAAGAGTAAATATTGCAGTGCACATGGTTAATTCTTAGCTTTTATATGCAGTATATTTTGCAAACATATGAACACCAGACTAAAGCTGTACTTTAAAAAATAACGGATTTAATGACCATCTGGAAACATGTATGAACATCAAACCATTTCATAATTTGGATCAATATAATGTTTGAAAATGTATATTTTTTTCCTAATGAGAAAAATATACATGCAACAGAGAAGACAATGACTCATATAATGTTCTGAAATTTCATTATAATATTATCTAAATTCATTATGTTAATCAAAAAGATATCAAAGATATTTATGATGCAGAAGTTTCTGAGAATAATAAAAATATATATTGCAGAATATAATGCAGATGAATTTGAGTGTAACAGCTTGTTGGTGGTGTTGTGTTACAGTGAGTGGAGGGACTCCAGCCCGCTCTGAAGCAGGCAGCTCTGTGTGGGGTTATGAATCTGCTCATAAACTTTCCAGTAAGAAGGTGTCACAGTGGCTGAAAACGAGCAAACCAGAGAGTTCAGCTTCATCTGGACATGGAACAATGAGTTCTGTAGTGACTGAAGCAGAGATGTCTGACTGGGAGACACTGGAACAGGTCAGTGTGGGCGACACTCCACCCTAAACACTGCTCTACACTGCCCCCATGTGGTACATTGTGTGACTTCTTCAACTGTTTTCCAAAACGTAGCAAATTGTAAATCCTTGTTTTTTGTGGAAAAGAACACAGAAAGAAAACAGAAGGACTTTGAGGTGGAATGGAGCAGAAGAGAGGAGGAGCTGATAGAGAGGAGGATGTTGAAGGTTGTGGTTGGTTCAGAGACAGAGGGATCCACACTGCCATTCTGGAAGAGGAGAAACAGCTTTTGAGTTTATTCCTCGTTCCTGTGAGTTTAATTCATCATCTTTCTATAGATTGAATTTCTCAGCACTTTCAGTTTAGCTTCAAGTCCATTAATAACCACCCCTATCTCAAAATGCACCTTTTAAGCTCTAATTTTAGTTAGGTTGCTTTTACTTTATCATCTTATTATTATTTTATTATAATTTTAATTATTTAATTTATACATTTCTGTTTCTGTTTTTCTTGATTTTATGTTAAGCACTTTGAATTGAATATTTTGCATGAATTGTGCTGTTTGATTTATTGATTGATGAAAAATATACAATGAATTAACAATCATCAATTTATAATGTACTTTCCAAGTAACTTTCCTAATCTATTGATACATTGTTGATGGTATTGTGTTACAGTTAGTGGAGGGACTCCAGCCCCCTCTGAAGCAGGCAGCACTGTGTGGGGTTATGAATCTGCTCATAAACTTTCCAGTAAGAAGGTGTCACAGTGGCTGAAAAGGAGTGAGCCTGAGAGTTCAGCATCATCTGCATATGGAACAAGGAGTTCTGTAGTGAGTGAAGCAGAGAAGTAGGCTAGGCTAACATAGTTGCATAGTAAGAAAAGCAAAGGTATCTAAACGTGAAAAAAGCCACGTGCAATAACTTGCTCTAAGAATTCCAGCTCATTTTGTAATTATAGCTGGGCTATATTTCTGCAGAATGCGATGTCCTGGAATAATGGCTTCGCCATTTGCGAGACTCCAACAGCAAACGTTTTGCCACAGTATACACGGATCCATCAGCCCTGTAACATTTTAACATACATTTATTTTTAATTAGTTTTTGCTACAAAATTTCACACTATTTTCATATTTCTGACTACAGAGATTTGTGTCTGTGATCCATTTGCAAAAAAATATAACCATTAAGAAACAAATATGAAATATTCTATCAAGCTTTCAATGCAATCAAAGCCTTGGTCATGCTTATGGGCATACCAAAATACAATTGAAAACTGTAGATATAGTTGTAATTTTAAAGCTGTGTGATGTGATAGACTATATTACATACACAAGACCAAATCTATATGACGGCAGTGCAGTATAATGGTTAAGGAACTGGCCTTGTAACCGAAAGGTTGCAGGTTCGATTCCAAGGTCACTGCCGTTGTACCCTTGAGCAAGGTACTTAACCTGAATTGCTTCAGTATACTGTATATCCAGTTGTATAAATGGATAATTTGTAAAAAATGCGAAAACAATTTGTGTAAGTCGCGTCTGCTAAATGCCTGTAATGTAATGTGACACCTCGATCTGTGCGTCTGGCTCAGTGTGTAATGGCACTGGGTTGCAGGTTTGAACCTCGGCTATGCCCATGTCATCAGCTGACTCACAGGGACACAGTTGGTCTTGCTGGTTACTGCAGCATTAGTTCTTCCCAGTGGCTCACTTTGCACACACAGACTACAGGATGAGAGACACACCTCTCCCCTCTTACCTTCAGCTGCAGTGCTCCCCGGTGTGCAGGTGGTGTAATTTAAGACCCATATTGACGAGCAAAATAGTCTGTTTATATTTTATTTGTGTATATTTATATATATCTGTGCTTCATGTAATAAATCAGTCACAATTATCAGTTTCAGTTACAATTTCCAAAATGAACTGAAAAGCACTTGATACACATACAGGATTCACAGGAACACAAGACCAAAATTCAGTTGACATGTTCAACAAGGTGGAGGCCATAAGTCTGCAATCTATTGCATTTATTCTGAAAAGGCACCAGGTGTCTCTAAAAGAGATGGTGCCTTTTGAAAGTAATGCAGATAGAGTGAAGCAACTGCGTACTGAGTATGTTCAGTTTCAAGATTCCAGAGTAATACCATCGGAATCACCACACTGTGCATCAATGTATACTACTACCAGAGTAATACCATCAGAATCACCACACTGTGCATCAATGTATACTACTACCAGAGTAATACCATCAGAAACACCACACTGTGCATCAATGTATACTACTACCAGAGTAATACCATCAGAAACACCACACTGCATCAATGTATACTACTACCAGAGTAATGCCATCAGAAACACCACACTGTGCATCAATGTATACTACTACCAGAGTAATACCATCAGAGACACCACACTGTGCATCAATGTATACTACTACCAGAGTAATACCATCAGAAACACCACACTGTGCATCAATGTATACTACTACCAGAGTAATACCATCAGAAACACCACACTGTGCATCAATGTATACTACTACCAGAGTAATACCATCAGAATCACCACACTGTGCATCAATGTATACTACTACCAGAGTAATACCATCAGAAACACCACACTGTGCATCAATGTATACTACTACCAGAGTAATACCATCAGAATCACCACACTGTGCATCAATGTATACTACTACCAAAGTAATACCATCAGAAACACCACACTGTGCATCAATGTATACTACTACCAGAGTAATACCATCAGAAACACCACACTGTGCATCAATGTATACTACTACCACAGTAATACCATCAGAATCACCACACTGTGCATCAATGTATACTACTACCAGAGTAATACCATCAGAATCACCACACTGTGCATCAATGTATACTACTACCAGAGTAATACCATCAGAATCACCACACTGTGAATCAATGTATACTACTACCAGAGTAATACCATCAGAAACACCACACTGTGCATCAATGTATACTACTACCAGAGTAATACCATCAGAAACACCACACTGTGCATCAATGTATACTACTACCAGAGTAATACCATCAGAAACACCACACTGTGCATCAATGTATACTACTACCACCACAGTAATACCATCAGAAACACCACACTGTGCATCAATGTATACTACTACCAGAGTAATACCATCAGAATCACCACACTGTGCATCAATGTATACTACTACCAGAGTAATACCATCAGAATCACCACACTGTGAATCAATGTATACTACTACCAGAGTAATACCATCAGAAACACCACACTGTGCATCAATGTATACTACTACCAGAGTAATACCATCAGGATCACCACACTGTGCATCAATGTATACTACTACCAGAGTAATACCATCAGGATCACCACACTGTGCATCAATGTATACTACTACCAGAGTAATACCATCAGAATCGACATGTGTGTCACTCATCAAACTGCTCGTCTCTCTCGTCATCTGACTCCCCGACTTCAAAGTCAGGTTCTGGATCATCCTGCAGTTTTTGGTTACTGCAGGTCTGTAACCTGCACATATCTGTGCATGTCAGTCCATTTGACAGGCACGTGCAGCTTGGCATTTTGCATGAACGCACACACTTGCATGTCAGCAGTTCCAAGACCGCATTTGGTGCGGGTGGGGAGCGCATCCAGTAAATGGTCAGCTTGCCATCATCGTCTGTCCGTCCATACTCAGTAGGGCTTGGCACCACAGGGTTAGCCTGCAGACAGCACTTCCAGATTGCTGCCTGATAGTTGGCTCGTTGGACATGCATGAAGAGACAGTCGCTACATGGTGGCAGCTGGCTGGACTCAACCTCTCCCCTTTTGGTTCGGAAGAGCTGGTAGCGCAGTTCGTTCACCTCACCAGTGCTGCTATTGGCAACATACATGCAACAGATGAACTGCTCAATTTTCTGGAACAGCTCATCACTCACATTCCATGACTGCCCCAGTCGACTAAAAGTCTCTCGGCAGGAAGTGTCCTTTCTCACCATCTTCAGGGCATTCAGCTTCCCTCGACCGGTGAATGCACTGACAGTGTCGCAGCCTGTGAGGGCGTGTAAGCCAATTAGGCTGTCACAGACGCTGTCTCCAAGTGAGCTTGCCAGTTTGCTGATGTAATATAAATATTTTAAATGCTATCCCATTCATTACCCTTGCAGTTATTTGCACTAAAACATCATCTGGGTTCTGTCTGACCTGTTGCTAAAAGTCCAATAAGAAGAAAAGTTAAGTAGGCTTGTGGTCAAATGGAAATTTGAACACAAGCCACCTGTTCAAATGGAAATACCACACAAACATCATATTGGTCTCATTTGGACATGGTGGACAGACTGAGTGCTAAACGCTCCAGTGCAAAAGGACTTGAACAAAAGAACAGTGTGAAGAATAAATAGATGCATTTGGACCCCCAGCTGGCCTTGAATATGATGATTGCTTAGAGAACACAAAATATTTTGTCAAATATAATCGTCTTTCTATGTAGCCTATGATATGCCAGGATACTAACGCCACCAATAACCTTTGCTATCTTTTAAAAGGATGCATTGGTCAGGAGACTTGTGCCATATAGGATTCTGTAGTATCCTCAGGATATTTCTGCAACGTTACACCACATCATCGTGATAGCATGGCGTATAGAAGTTATGTGAAACCTATGCGAACATTCTTGCAAAGCTACATTAAGTTTACGCTTTGTGTCCAAAGCCCCGGCCACCTCCTGATACTGAAAGTATCTCCACGTGAGGAGATGTCATGCTCGTGCTGATAACCCTACACATCCTTTGCAGCGCCTTAAAAATAGTTATGAATGGCACTGAACGTGCTTGAACCGTGTATAGTGGCGCTCCATCAAATGCGCTGAATACAAATATATAGAGCGTATTATGGAAGTACCCTATATCCTGGACTTTTCGATTGCAAATTGAAAAACCATAATTCAATATTGTATTTGTAATTTAATTTATCTTAACCTATATGTGTGCATAATTTAAGACATAGGCTAACACAAATTAAATTTCAAAACTAGAAAATCTTCCTTTTTAAGTGCGGACCGTGTCTTGGCAAATTAAAGTCCATACGATTTGAACAGACCAAATGAGATTTTTTACAGATCTGATCATGCCATATTTAAAATGAAATCGCAAATGTACCTTAAGCCATAATTCATTGTGCAAATATTGCAAGTACATTTCCTTCTTCCTGTCCCAGGATTTGTGACAAAAAGTAAAAGGAAAGCTAATGTGCGACGTGACCGTGATTTAAAAATCGACAGGAATTAGCCTGTCAAATTTCAAAAGCGCACCATATACCAAATTTATAAAATTATAAATATATAGCAATCGCCCGGTCGAAACTCAGACTTTGCAATTCAGTTGGTCATTCCCTTTTCCTTCTGAACGAGGAAATCTGTCAATCAATCACTGTGTCAATTCATTACCGTATAGCCTACTGTATGTTCTGGTTCTCCTGTCTGACGCGAAGAAAAACGTCACTGCAATCTAACAGCGAGACTGTGCAGGACCACGGTGTTGTACAGGTTCATTTTATAATCCGAGAGTCTTAAATGAGGATGGCATGTGGACGGGGACAATGATGATATAAAATGTAACAATGGCCTACTCCTGTTCATAAATATTTGCAGGAAAAATAGATTTGTGTATGTTCAAACGGTGGTGCCCCCTTCTGTTCCATAGAAGGCATTGCAGTTTGAAGAAATCACTCGGCACTGGGCGTTTTCTCTGTCTCACACCCTATGTTCACACCCCTCTCCAACACGTGTCAGCATCTGCTTAGCCAATAGAAAAATTGCTCCGGACACAACATTCCAATATTGGATAATACCACCCTTGTAATCATTTGGAGCTAAATTTCCCCCACATTTGTGTTATTCAAATGTTTAACAATAAGCATCGCAGAACACTGCAGCACTCTGAACCATTTTAGACTTTCACTTTCACTCGAACCTGTGTGAAGACCTGGAACGATTCCAGTGTATGTGGGAATGGTCTACACTTCACTGCCACTAGCCTGCAGAAAGCTTACACAAAGACTAAGTTTGAAAAACTACGAGGGATTCTGTCAGACAGGTATAAATTTATGTTTTCTCTTTCAACCACAGTCAGAGAGGCTACGGAATCGCACTGTTAAATTGTAATGCATAAATATTCATGTATAGCCTATGGCTTTCAATGTTCTCACTTGAAGCTCTCTGTGACTCTGTCTACATTATTTTGTAATGTCTGAAACTAAGAAGTAAAACTTAATCAACTGCCATAGGCCTAATGCAGAATGGGTATCAAAGTTACCATGTTTTAACATGATCTTTTCATGTAGTGGTAGCCTATGGCAAAAAGTTCAGCAGATCATGTCAGGGGGACAATGACATTGCAGGAAGTAAAAAAAAGTACATTAAGTTATATCTACAATGGACAAAATAATAAATATATAGTGTATGTACGTGTACATGAACAGATCGCTACCACACTGGCTGTACTTCATATACTATACAATTATTCAAATATTTAGTTGTCTAGCCTACTGGTGGTTTGGCTTTAACTGTAGCGGTAGATCTTCTCAAAATATTGATGTAAAAATAATAATAAAGCCATGTTTGTTTCAAATAAATCCCAGCCTCAAACCAGCCTTTGAGTATGGATTTTTAACTTGCAGTTTGGGCTGCCATGAAAAGTTGTCTTGTCATATATGAAGACTTAAATGTTTGTAGTCCCCTAAAAGGACTAAGGCTGGACACAATGGCAAATCCATATTTAAAAGGTTTGCTAGGATTGATATGACATGTTTCTATAGTTGATTCTCAGCCAGCCACTCCCAGTGCAAATATGTCCCAGAGCACATACTGTATGTTACATGCCTTATCTTCTGTAAGTCCCATCAGAAACCAGTGTAACAGGGTGAGGTAAATTTAGATAATGAGACAAGCTTTTTGAGGACAAGAAAACATTGCCCCATATAGTGGCCCAATCTAATTCTAGTCGTCCTGGGCTGCATTCAGATCCAAAATTTATGCTTTCTTCCTGTCGTTTCCTTCCCTTGCTTCGAGGGGGGGGATCCCCAAAATGCCAGGATGAAATATGGCAGCCACTCCAAGTGGGGTTCGGTTCCAATTTAAGAAAGGGGAGGGAGTAATTATATTCCCTCACTCCCTCATTTATCCTCTCTTCCACCAAGAGTATAAAAAAAAGAAGGGAATCCCACAATGCAATGCTCCTCACAGAAAAAGTGTTTCAAAATCCAGAGAAGATGGGTAAATGTAATTAATAAAAAATTATATTGATTTAATGAAATAAAATGTAATTAAAATAATTCTATTTGACAGACAATAATTATATTGTAAGAGAGAGAGACCAACATGGCAGCTGCTCTTCAGACCTCTCATCAAGGTGAGTAGAAAATTATATTAAAATGTTTTTTTTTCATCCAATATATCTTTATTTTCAATACCAGGAAAATAATTTTGAATGTTGTACTTACCAAAACAGAGACTCATAAAAGGAATGATATCCACCAATCAGCTGATTCTATCAGAAAGAAATGAAAAAGTATTTCTCTCTAACAAGGGAAGTGGTTGCTTGGAGAGGCCAATTTGTCAATTTCAGTGAAATTTTCTTGTTTATCTCCCAGTTGGTAATGCCCAGTTTCATTCATAATCCAGTCTCATCACTGCAACCCCCTTTGTTGATTAAACAGAGTGCAGAGAAGCGCACGTTCTCTTTGCAGTGTGTCCTGCCAGCTTCTTTCCCCTCTACAGTAGTTGAGTAGGAGGAGCTCATTTCATGAGTGTGTTTAGGCTGCAGACGCTCAGAGATGGTTGCTAGGCTGCAGACGCTCAGAGACGGTTGCTAGTGCTTGATGATCTTTTATTGGTTTTTTCATGTTACAATAAAACTTTTACATTGAATGTTAAAAAACACTTTACAAAAACACTACCCATTTTTCAAATCAAATCCACATCAAACATTATATATATATATATTTTAAAAGAACATTCACAAGGGGAGCCTTTTTATTTCTTATTTCCCCTCTTCACTTCTTTTATGCAAATACAAAATAACATTCAACACACACACAAAAAAGACCATCACACGCAAAGGAACGTCACATACAATTGAATCAAACTGACAATAAAAAGTTCATACTGTGATAAAAACACTGATGAATGAAACTGAACTAAGAGTAGAGTGAACTGAACGTGCTGTTGGAATATTCATGCGCTTGCTCAACTGACCCCATCAGTGAACGAATCACATAGTCAGTGGCTCCAAGCTTTGTGAAATGAAGGAAATGATTAAAATCATAAAAGTGATTTGTAATTTCCATCACTTCAGTTAGGCTTTGATAGCAGACTGTGGGGTGGATCCACACACTGGAACAGTGTCTTAGCAGGATGAGCCACCCAGCAGCTCTATAACACACATGCCAGTATATCAATAAGAATGTTCCTCTTGGCTTTAAAATTATGATAATATTCTTTGAAATTCATAATAATATGAAAAGACTTGTGATTTCACATTTCTTGTTGTTACAATGTATTCATTAGAATGAGAAATTATTATAAAATGCACAACTGTGCCTCTACTGATATAACCACAGCCTTATGCCACCAGTGAAAAATGTAATTTAATTATTAATACTCACCTCTCCAAACTTACAGAGAGAAGCTCATCTCAGAGCTGAACGTCTGTTAACACTCGTGATGAGGAGTAAATTGTTCTCTTTTTCTCGTTCTCTCTGACAGGGGAGGAACACCGTCTGTCAGAGCTGAGGATTGTGCTGCTGGGGGGGAGAGAGAGTGGGAAGAGTTCAGCAGGAAACACCATCCTGGGCAGAGAGGAGTTTGAGTCTGGAATAAGAACTGCACAGTGTGTGAAGAGACAGGGTGAAGTAGCTGGGAGACAGGTCACTGTGGTCGACACACCAGGCTGGTGGAAGATTTCTGTGAATGATACTGCAGAGCTGGATAAACAGGAGATTGTGCGCAGTGTGTCTCTGTGTCCCCCGGGACCCTGCGCTCTCTTCCTGGTCATTGATGTGAGCTCAGAGTTCAGACAGACACACAGGAGATCAGTGGTGGAACACCTGGAGCTTCACAGTGAGAGAGTCTGGAGACACACTATAGTGTTGTTCACCTGGGGAGACTGGCTGGGAGACACAACCATTGAGCAGTACATTGAGACTGAAGGGAGGGCCCTCCAAGAGCTCATAGAGAAATGTGGGAACAGGTATCATGTTCTCAACAATAAGAACAGGGCTGATGGGACTCAGGTCACAGAGCTGCTGGAGAAGATAGAGGAGATGATGGCAGGGCATGGAGGCTCTCACTATGAAATAGATAGAACGCTCTTACAGGAGGTGGAAGAGAAGAGGAGGGCAGTGGAAGAACGAGTGAAACAGAGGATAATGAAGGTTCAGAAACAGAGAGAGACTCTCAGAGCACTTTTTGAAGGTTTGTTTTTTATTGATTGAAATTTTTAGATGAAAAACTATGGAATATGAAGATTAATCATAACTGTGTTCAGTCATATTTGATTCAGGTGTTTTACCAATAAAAATTCACTCCAGTCCAGAGAGATGTATATATCTACCCTCATTTTCTCCTGACTTGCCATTATGCTGAGGTTAGTGGCTGCTTAGATAGCGCAATTTGTAGATTTAAAAAATGTTGAATACTTGAATTTATATTTGTATGATTGAGGACCAATCAAAGAAGTGTAATTAATTAATTAATTAAGAGCGAAAGTAGCTAACTGAGTGACTGATGTCTACCTTGTTGAAAGTCGAGCGAGAAGTGGTGTAAATAGGCAGTAAAATGGTGGTAGTTTACTGATTTTGAGGTGTTTCTGTGTAAGCACGGTTACCTAACAACCGACGCCACTTTTTTCTTATCGTGCAAAGCTGATAATTTGAGTAAATAGCGGTTTCTCAGCGACGTCACAGTAGATGTGTGCACGCAATGCTGGGGCAGAATATTCAATATTTCAAAATAAATCAACATCCACTTGTAATTGCAGAAGCTGAAATGGATGATGAACGACACTCGTTTAACTTCGAATATCTTAGTTACATCAACACTGAGCTAGCTACGCAGTTTGGTGTAAATATGTGATATTTTTTCAATTCAGCAAGTGTCTAGGAAGTATTTATGCTGGCTCCCGCCCCATTGCATCTCATCATACACTGCCTGGCCAAAAAAAAAAGTCGCACACTCCAATATTTCGTTGGACTGCCTTCAGCTTTGATTACAGCGCGCATTCGACGTGGCATTGTTTCGACAACCTTATGCAACGTCACAACATTTATTTCCGTCCAGAGTTGCATTAATTTTTGATCAAGATCTTGTATTGACGACGGGAGAGTCAAACCACTCCGTAAAGTCTTCTCCAGCACATCCCAAAGACTTTCAATGGGGTTAAGGTCAGGACTCTGGTGGCCAATCCATGTGTGAAAATTATTCCTCATGCTCCCTGAACCACTCTTTCACAATTTGAGCGGGATGATTCTTGGCATTGTCATCCTGGAATATGCCCATTGATGGGGTAACCTGGTCATTCAGTACATTCAGGTACTCAGCTCACTTCATTTTATTGCTGCATAACGTTGCTGAGCCTAGACCCGACCAATTGAAGCAACCCCAGATCATAACACTGCCTCCAGAGGCTTGTACAGTGGGCACTATGCATGACGGGTGCAACGGCAACTTTTTTTTTGGCCAGGCAGTGTATAAGCTATTTCGCCCATTATCGGGCACGCCCGCGTTCAACCGTATTTGAACTTCCTCGAGAGTTGATTTTCCAACAGTAAAAAAAGAAAACCAGTATTTGCTATGTCTATAGCACATTCACAATATTAGCAAACTGTGTGTGTGTGTGTGTGTGTGTGTGTGTGTGTGTGTGTGTGTGTGTGTGTGTGTGTGTGTGTGTGTGTGTGTGTGTGTGTGTGTGTGTGTGTGTGTGTGTGTGTGTGTGTGTTTTTTTAACGCCTTGTAATCAACTCAACTAGCAAGCACCAACATCAAGAAGTGCCATTTTTTATATGTCCACTCGAGGGCGAGGTAGGTGAAGAAATAAATCCAATGAGATGGACAACTGGACTGCCATGTAAACAATCCAGTTAGCCAGCCATCATACCAACATATCGGGGATTCAAAAGCTATCTTTCTTGATTAAATAAACTATTAATTTATTATTAAAACAACAACAATCATGAGCTTCTTTATGCACTGCAAGAGCCGCCCGATAATCGGCTCCCCTTTTTTCACAGTAATATGTGGCCATGACATCACAGTGGCCATGACATCTAAAAGTAAAACGTCTTGCTGCATCGTATGTTAATGTCGTAAAGACACAGGTTGATATTGCTCACTGAGCTGCTGTTACTGTTATCGTTAGTTACCTGTAGATATCTCGGGCCGGTACCAACAAGCACTGTGCATTCATAACTTTATAATTGTATTGCAGCTAATTGTGTACGTTAATGGTGGACTAATGTTAGTTTTCAAGCGTAACGTCGTTAGGTGAGCTGAGGTGGGCACCTGTTTTTAACCTCTGTAATAAACAGTTGTAATAAGACTAAGGCTAGCTAATTTGTATTGCTTTGCCAAGATGAAAGTGTAATAAAAGTACCAGACACAAAATAAGATGATTTCTCTGTAGGCCTACAGCGTGTTTGCAACAGTTCTCTGTAAAAAGCGCTATACAAAATACATTTAATTGAATTTAACTGATGATCAAGCCTGCCGCATTGTGATAGCCTGCCAAGGTACACTTTTTGCCCCAGGGTTGCGTGCGCATCCTCTTTCGTTTACAAACAAGAAATGGGTCTTTTGCCTACGTGATATTTCCACACAAGCACTTCCCAGGCAAGAACCGTCATCACACGTGGAACCACTAACAGAATAGCACTAACTTATTGCAGTAGGATCAGAAAGCAATCGCCGGGGCAAGACCTCCAGCGCCCAGCATGCACTAGGTTGACCTAGTCTTGATTTAAAAATTCTCATTACAATATTAAAAGTCTTGTGTTTTAACATTTCAGGCTGTAAAATGTATTGAACTGAATAACACATCACGTTGATATGAGCAAAAGTCTCACACAGAAGTTAATGTAAGAAAAGTTAATTGTTGTCTTTCTCTCTGACAGGGGAGGAACACCGTCTCTCAGAACTGAGGATTGTGCTGCTGGGAGCGAGACTGAGTGGGAAGAGTTCAGCAGGAAACACCATCCTGGGCAGAGAGGAGTTTGAGTCTGGAATAAGAACTGCACAGTGTGTGAAGAGCCAGGGTGAAGTAGCTGGGAGACAGGTCATTGTGGTCGACACACCAGGCTGGTGGAGGACTTACTCTGTGAATGACACTGCAGAGCTGGATAAACAGGAGATTGTGCGCAGTGTGTCTCTGTGTCCCACGGGAACCTGTGCTCTATTCCTGGTCATTGATGTGAGCTCAAAATTCAGACAGACACACAGGAGATCAGCGGTGGAACACCTGGAGCTTCTCAGTGAGAGAGTCTGGAGACACACTATAGTGCTGTTCACCTGGGGAGACTGGCTGGGAGACACAACCATTGAGCAGCGCATTGAGACTGAAGGGAGGGACCTCCAAGAGCTCATAGAGAAATGTGGGAACAGGTATCATGTTCTCAACTATAAGAACAGGGCTGATGGGTCTCAGGTCACAGAGCTGCTGGAAAAGATAGAGGAGACGGTAGTCAGGAACAGGGGTGTTCCCTTCGCTATAGAGGAGCGAGAAAGACGGGGCTTATTTTCTGCGATAAAACACAAATTATTCAGACAGAAAATGGACGAGCAGAAGAGGCTGGAGGAGGAATGGAGCAGGAGAGAGGAGGAGCTGATAGAGAGGATGTTGAAGATTGTGGTTGACTCAGAGACAGAGGGATCCACACTGCCATTCAGGAAGAGGAGAAACAGCCTTGAAATTTATTTTCCTTCATGTGAGTTTTAGTCATTATCTTCCTATAGACTGAATTTCTCAGCACTTTCAGTTCTATTTCGTTCCTCCGACCATTAGGGTCGTGAATATGGTTGGCCTTCTGGGGCCAGGTGCGTCGAGACTTTTATACCAGCATTGTCATGGTACATGACCCCCGGCCCACATAGTGACATAATTCCTCCCATAAATGGGGGAGCGTACAGGGCAACTCTTGTCTGCTACGGCAAGACTAAAGGGACAGCGCTCTCGGCTCAAAGCCTCTCCCGGTGGCTAGTGAAGGCAATAGCCACGGCCTGTGAGGCTAGCGCTAAACCCTCGCCTATTGCTATCCAGGGCCGATCCACCAGCTGCCTCATGGGCAGCTCTGGAAGGCGTACCTCTTAAAGAAATATGTGAAGCCGCGACGTCCCCATGCACATTTACGAGGTTTTATCACGTAAATGTGGCGCCAGGCTCAACGGTCGGTGCAACCGTCTTAGCTGCAGCCTTGGCATCCACGTAAGGATGCTGGTCCCTCCTGACGCTTTGGGTATTAAGTCATCCATATTGACGACCCTAATGGTCGAAGGAATGAAATAGAAAGAACGGTTACGACTGTAACCATGTTCTATGAGTTCCGGATGACCATTAGGGATCATGGCCACTCGGGACCTTTTTAAGGGCAAGAAAATTGTTCAGAGGATTTCCGCAGTGACGCTCCCCCATTTATAGGAGGAATTACGTCATTACGGGGTCGGAATATCTCCGATTCACGAGAAGAAAAAAGGATTTAAACGTGACACCCCGGTGATGAGTTGGTGATGAGTTAATGACAACGATCTCGGAAATCCGACATTCAACTAGGGCACCTCCTGAGGTCCCCGAGATGACCGAGGTGACGAAAAATGCATCAGAGGTCAAAGGTAAACAGATTAGCATCTGTAAACATGAGAGAGATCTGGAGCTAGAGAGACCCGTTGCGTGGTGTATGTAGTCTTTTACCTTCTGCGTTTGTTTTCATCTTTAATCGTTTTTGCATACGCTATTTAAAACATTTAGAACTGCAAATGCTGATCAGAGGCGAGCCAAACAAACACCAGCTTTCTGCGGGCGTTCATGGTTTTTGTCGTTGACCATTTGAACACCTTTGCCGTAACGAACGGGACCATCGTCACAGCAAACATCATGCGCGATTCTCCCGAGTTGGCCACTTGAATACACCATCAGTCCTGTTGGGGTCCTCTGGTTACTGCAGCATTAATTCTTCCCAGTGGCTCACTTTGCACACATAGGCCATGACCGAATATGATCCCTGCCCCCTGCCCCCTGCCCCCTGTCCCCTGTGCACTCAGACCCCTGTATACTATGTGCCCTCTCCCCTCACTTTGTGAGCAGTGTGCAAAAGAAATCCTGCAGAACTCTTTCCAAACTACTGAGGAAGCAGTTTGTAATATGACCCGCTCTTGTACCATAGACATGCATATTCGCTCTTTGGCCATGACTGAATATGATCCCTTCACCCCTGTGAGGGCGCATAATGAGTCAACTTCGTCAAAAAGTTTTTGGGTTTTTTTCTCCCAAATGGGGGCATTTAAAATCCCCGGAAGAAGCGCTTATTTCCGGGGTTTTGTTGAGGGGATTGAGGAGCACACTCATCCAACAATTTCAGGAAGTAAACCGGAAGTAACCGGCCAGAGGCTACAGGATGAGAGACACACCTCTCCCCTCTTTCCTTCAGCTGCAGTGCTCCTGGTGTGCAGGAGGTGTCATTTAAGCAGCATATTGAGGAGGAAAATAGTCTGTATATATTTATATCTGTGTATATTTATATATCTCTGTGACTCATGTAATAAACCAGTCACAATTTTCAGTTTCAGTAACAATTCGCAAAACTAACTGGAAAGCACAAGATAAGTATTCAGTATTCACAAGAACAGAAACGCGATTGTGAAATTCCTTTTCAAAACTGACATCTGGTGAATTAAGAAGCTGTTATCCCTGATACCAATGAATGATACCTTACTAAACTTTAAAGTGACAGAATGAATTTATTTGCTTTAAATAAAACAATTTTTTGTCATATCTGTGCATTGGGTGGTTGAAGCATGTGATGTTAAGCCTGGTGCAGAATGTCTTGCTTTTTTTTCTTAATGTGTTCACTGTTCACAATAAAATGTAATGAATTCACTCAGACCGAGTCAAACAGCTCATTAATCTGGCTGTGATTCTGAAATGGACTTAATTTAATGGTGCAGCAGCCTGGTACTGATTCTGCATTGGTCTGTCACAGCAGATCTACAAAGGTAATAAAAAAATAAGAAAACACAAGTATATACCCTTAATGGGTATGAAAGCCATCGTAACATGTATTTAATGTCTTTATAAATGACTGAATGTATAACATATTTATTTTTAAAGGAGAGTGGATAGCCCCCGACGGACAACAACAAACAATATTTAGTAAAAGTAGGTAAATATTATATATATTAGGCACTATACTATATAAATATCCCAATCAACTCATATCCTGCTTACGCTGCAGGGGACATGAGTCTCTGGTCGAAAGCTCAAGAGCCATATATTATAGGCTACTATGCTTAAACCTACACTACAAGAGCCATATATTATAGGCTACTATGCTTAAACCTACACTACAAGAGCCATATATTATAGGCTACTATGCTTAAACCTACACTACAAGAGCCATATATTATAGGCTACTATGCTTAAACCTACACTACAAGAGCCATATATTATAGGCTACTATGCTTAAACCTACACTACAAGAGCCATATATTATAGGCTACTATGCTTAAACCTACACTACAAGAGCCATATATTATAGGCTACTATGCTTAAACCTACACTACAAGAGCCATATATTATAGGCTACTATGCTTAAACCTACACTACAAGAGCCATATATTATAGGCTACTATGCTTAAACCTACACTACAAGAGCCATATATTATAGGCTACTATGCTTAAACCTACACTACAAGAGCCATATATTATAGGCTACTATGCTTAAACCTACACTACAAGAGCCATATATTATAGGCTACTATGCTTAAATCTACACTACAAGGGACATTCAGTAAAAATAAAATATTTTTATTGCAACCTGTTTTTGTCACCCAAGACACTTGTATTGTATAAAAAATTAAATATTTAATGAACTAAAAATACACTCTGTTTTTTATGGGTATCAGACATGCGCATTGCCTTCTAACATCACGATCAGGTGAGCCGTTGGCGCGCTTACCTGAATTGATTTAAAACAAGTGCTCTGCTGGCCATGGTAAAGTTTGGATGCGTTGTTTTAGTCTTTATTGGCGTCAAGTTAATCATTGAAAATACTCGATAATTAGTTCATTACTCTTGTATATTGTGTTCTTATGTAGGCCTATCATGTAGTTGGGTAGATTAGGCCTATCATGTAGTTGGGTAGATTAGGCCTATCATGTAGTTGGGTAGATTACGCCTATTGCTTAGTGTTTTTTTCTGTGTATGTGTGTGCATAGAGCATGACCGATGTTCCAACGGCCTACTGCAGACTTGCGTCATTCGAGTTTTTGTTTCTTATTTTCCCCACTAAACTACATTTGGCCTATTTTCTCGCTTTGGATTTTGTTTTCATTTTTGAGGACTGCAACCTAATCACCTTTTTAATATCTCCCCGACTGGCTGACTTATTTCCTCACGACCAACAGAGTGAGATCAGCCCAAATTGCTTCAGTATATATGCAGCTGTATGAATAGAGAACATTTAAAATGTGAGCTGGATAAGGGGGTCTGCTAATCAAATAAATGATAATACTGTATTATAATACAGTATATGCCTGCCAGGCCACGCCCACTCCTGAGTGGGATGTTCCCACCCAAACCCTACCAAGGCTGCCACCCTGAGGATTGTCCCTGTCTGCAGATGTGCCGCCCACCCAGCCCACCAGATTAACACGTAACTTTCCTCTCCAATTAGGATTAACCAATGACAATGCAAGGACAAAGAGCTCAAGGCAGGTGAGTAAAAGCAAGGGCTCCTTACCAGTGCTTGGAGATTTGAGAAATGCAGAGCGTTGTCAAGACACCCACAATCCTCCTTTTAACTCGCGTGTCTGTGTTTTTGTTTTCACTACCATCAGAAAAGCGCTTGATACGTAAATAATTTTTAATGGTTTGCTGTAAATAACTTTAACCAAACAAAAAGTTCTGTAAACTATTTGGCCGTTTGCACACACACACACACACACACACACACACACACACACACACACACACACACACACACACACACACACACACACACGCACGCACACACACACACACACACACACACACACACACACACACACACACACACACACACCTACTACTACTACTACTACTACTATCTACTACTGTTATTATTACTATAATACATACTCAAACACCCCCACCCACCTGCGCTCACAACTCAGTCCATGCAGACCTGTGTATGTAGTATTCAGGGCTCCACCTCGCTTCATGCAGACCTGTGTATGTAGTATTCAGGGCTCCACCTCGCTTCATGCAGACCTGTGTATGTAGTATTCAGGGCTCCACCTCGCTTCATGCAGACCTGTGTATGTAGTATTCAGGGCTCCACCTCCCTTCATGCAGACCTGTGTATGTAGTATTCAGGGCTCCACCTCGCTTCATGCAGACCTGTGTATGTAGTATTCAGGGCTCCACCTCGCTTCATGCAGACCTGTGTATGTAGTATTCAGGGCTCCACCTCGCTTCATGCAGACCTGTGTATGTAGTATTCAGGGCTCCACCTCGCTTCATGCAGACCTGTGTATGTAGTATTCAGGGCTCCACCTCGCTTCATGCAGACCTGTGTATGTAGTATTCAGGGCTCCACCTCGCTTCATGCAGACCTGTGTATGTAGTATTCAGGGCTCCACCTCGCTTCATGCAGACCTGTGTATGTAGTATTCAGGGCTCCACCTCGCTTCATGCAGACCTGTGTATGTAGTATTCAGGGCTCCACCTCGCTTCATGCAGACCTGTGTATGTAGTATTCAGGGCTCCACCTCGCTTCATGCAGACCTGTGTATGTAGTATTCAGGGCTCCACCTCGCTTCATGCAGACCTGTGTATGTAGTATTCAGGGCTCCACCTCGCTTCATGCAGACCTGTGTATGTAGTATTCAGGGCTCCACCTCGCTTCATGCAGACCTGTGTATGTAGTATTCAGGGCTCCACCTCGCTTCATGCAGACCTGTGTATGTAGTATTCAGGGCTCCACCTCGCTTCATGCAGACCTGTGTATGTAGTATTCAGGGCTCCACTTCGCTTCATGCAGACCTGTGTATGTAGTATTCAGGGCTCCACCTCGCTTCATGCAGACCTGTGTATGTAGTATTCAGGGCTCCACCTCGCTTCATGCAGACCTGTGTATGTAGTATTCAGGGCTCCACCTCGCTTCATGCAGACCTGTGTATGTAGTATTCAGGGCTCCACCTCGCTTCATGCAGACCTGTGTATGTAGTATTCAGGGCTCCACCTCGCTTCATTTGTCTACAATCTCACTCTCTGGGTGCGTCCCAATATTCTTCACTCCCCACCTCCTTTCCTCCACTCGTTTCCTACAAGGAAGTATGCAAAATAGCCTGTACATTTCAAGTAGCTACAAGTATTTGCATGTACAGTAAACAATGTACTTGACATTGTGGTTTGCGTTGAGACATTAATTAATATGTAACCGTTAATATGTAATTAAGATGTAATCAGCAACATTAGATTAAAACACAAATATCGGTTTCCGGTGCACAGAGGAGAGGAGGTGGTAGTGGAGTAAAGGAGGCTGCATTTTTCCAGTATTGGGACGCGGGTGCGGATCTTTGTGTTTTAATCTAATGTTGCCGATTACATCTTCATTACGTATTAATGGTTATATATTAATTCATGTCTCGGCGCAAACCGCAATGTCAGGTACATTGTTTACTGTACATGCAAATACTTGTACTCGAAACATTCGGGCAGTTTTCAAGTATTGGGACGCACCCCCTCTGTCTCCCTCTGCCTTCCTCCCTCCATCTACACAGGTCTGGTGTAATCTACACAGTGCAGTTCAGACTGGCTCCACTAGAGGGAGGTGTTTGGTTTCTCCTACATGCTGGCCTGGGTGGCATTCTCCCTGGCCCTGTGAAAGCTTGAATGAGACCGGGCCGTGTCCGAATCAGCACTCTTCCACACTGTTGAGTAGCCTTGGTGAGTAGATAGGGCGAGAAAGTCATAGAGTATGCGAAAATCTTTCAAATTGCAGTATACTTCAAACACCCGGATGATTACTTCCGGGGTCTAGCTGAGTACATTCGGGAGCGCACACTTCAAGAAGTACACAAACATTTTGGTCACGTGAATATGACGTGAAGCTTCGTTGTGAGCCGCAGCTTCGCTGACGTTTTCCTTCAAATACAACAAAAACAACACGTGACATGGCAGCGCAAGGGTGGGACGCAGGGTTGCCAGATCTAGCCAGAGACTTTCCAGCCAAATGGCGACTCAAAACTAGCCCACAATATTTTTAACCGAAATCAACGTATTTTAAATAGAAATCATGATATTTTTACTTTTTAAAATAAGTGCGTGCTTTGCGACTTTTCATTTTTACCCGTGACTGCACTTTGAAAGTATCCCAATTTAGCTGTGAAATCACGGACATGCCAACACTGGTGAGACATCTTATGACGTGTTTACGATACTTCCACAGTACGGTTGGAAAATAGTATGGCGGATATTTTTTGAGGACTGCTAAACAGTGCACATTAAACAGCACACTTCTGCCAGTGCACTGTACGCAGGAGACAGGGCGCAGTATATAGGGCGCAGTAGACAGCCCTGGGCCGTGTCCGAATACGACCCCTACACCCTTTTGAGAGTGCATATTTCAGTCCACTTCGTCAAAAAGCTTTTGAGTGGGTGACTTTTTCTCATAAATGGGGGCACTTAACAAAACCAGGGAAATAAGGGGTTCATCCTGGTATTTTGAGGGAATTCAGGAGCACACTCATCCACAGAACTGTGCATTCATCTGACAATTTCAGTAAGTAAACCGGAAGTAAAAACGTAGAGCGTATATGCATATCAATGGTACAAGAGCAGATAATAAACTACTCTTTTTATTTTTGTTAATTCTATCTTCATTCATAATCTACACTTTGTAACCATCGTCATATGTAAACTGATTGATATTCTCAATAAAGAAATTTAAAAAATGTTAATAGTATTACAAACTACTTCCTCACTAGTTTGTAAAGAGTTTTGCGGGATTTCTTTCGCACACTGCTTGGAAAGTGAGGGGACAGGGCACATAGTACACAGGGGTCTATGTGGACAGGGAACAGGGGTCGTATTTGATCACGGCCCATGGGTGCGTCCCAATACGCAAAAATGCATCCTCCTTTCCTCCACTACCACCTGAGCGAAGCGGCTTCAAACTCTGGGTTTCCTCTCCTCCGGGAAAGGATACATTGATGTATCCTACTGCGAAACTATTTTCACATTTCTGGGTGACATCATCGTGCTCACACCCACAAGATAGCAACAGCGATGATTCGTAGCTATGCCTTATGAATTTCCCCAAGATAATGATTCCCTTATGCAAGATATTTTGCCTAAATTGTGTGTGTTTCAGTAGGTTATTATCACTCATCGGCAATCTAGCCTTCGGATCCTATAATGGATAACAAAATAACAGTTCGTTTTTGCTGCTCATGTAGAGACAAATTCAACAATTTAAGAGGGGGAAGCAGCTTTCCTTATTTGCTTGTACATGAATGTTCCTTAAACTAACGACTCTAAGCATAAAGTAACATTGCAGCTACCATTATTTCAGTATGTGAATAGCCTACGCATTAATTAATTCATTAAATTTGTGAAATTTAATTTCAGACATGGGAAATAATTGTTTATGGGTGTGAACACTGACATAATATAAACATTTGGAAACAATATCTCCGATAATATGAAGCGAAAAATTCATTTCACTAACCTACGGAGATGTTTCTGAATTGGCTTACGTGAAATGCAATGAACTGGTAACAGAATGTATGTTGTCTCAGTATAGCTACCATAGCCTTTATGAGGTGAGTTTGTATTCTGTATGTTCAGACATGGGGATTCTGGAATTACAGTAGGCTAAATTGTTATGTTTGCTTAGATCTATACCCTACTGCCAGATGTTTACTTGGATGTAATGTGCTGTTTACATATTAATTAGTGTCTCAACGACAACCACAATGTCAGATAGGCTACATGTTATAGCCTGCATGCAACTAGGCCTACTTGTACTTGAACTTACAAGATACTTTGCAGCTTAAAATGGACTGACCATGTTTAAGATCTGTGATTGGTGATTGGACTATTTGTGGGCTTGGCGTCAGTCAAAGTTATGACAGGACAACTTCATCAATAGTCGACGGCGATTTTGATGACGGTGAAGCAGATTAGCTTTCTCAATTTTCTACATGGCTCCTCGTTCTCTCCTTTCCTCCACTCCCCTCCTCCTCTCCATTCCTCCACATACTTCTGGGTAGGAGATGAGTGATCGTGGGAAAGTGCAGAAAAGGAGGAGAGGAGTGAATATTGGGATAAGTCATTCATAATAGCGCCTTCCGCATATTTTGTTTGTTGAAACCATTTTTTTAAATTTAGTTTTAAGCAAATTCCGGAAGCAGCTTGAAACATCTGTTCATACAAGAACAAAGGTTTGCATCCAAAGCACACTTTATTGTTTGAAATATGATATCCATAAATATTGATAATGATATACTAATAATATTAGCGTCTTTTTAAAAAATAAATGATGGCCAAATGAGGTTTATATTCTACTTTCAATACAAGAGTTGAGTACAAGTTGGTGGGAGGAGGTAAAACTGAAAAACAATGGAAATTGGAACTGAAGGATTCTGAAAATGTATTGTGGTTCAGGTTACTTAAATCAGATGCCAGGCGAGTCTTGGCATGAGGATGGCATGAGGACGGGGACAGGAATAATATTAAATGGAACAATATTCGTTGCCAACTCGATGTGACCAAATTCCTCCATCTTTTTTTCTAATACCCGCCGAACCCATGAACCATATTTGGACGTTCAACTACCTTCACTGAGATGAAGGGGTGTATCTTGCAGTGAGGGGCGTGTCTTTGGAGTCTGCAAGCTGCAGATATACCCTTTTCTTTCCACAGGAAGCATTGTGGTTTGTAAAAGATCACAAGACACTCTGGTCTTTTCTGTCTCTTCATTTCCACCCATCCCCCACCCTGTCAGCGCTTGTTTAGCCAATAGGGAAATTGCTACACACCCTACATCACCCAATGGGAAATTATCACGCTTGCAATCATTTGGCGCTATGCAGATTTTCCCCACACAGGTTCATCTCTGTTAAAAAGGTAGCAACATTAATAGAAATGCGTATTTCAAGTACATATAATTGAAATACTGCCCATCTCTGGGTGTCAGCATTAACAAAAAGCATCACAGAAGACGCTCACGTTCTGAACCGTTACAAAGTTTAACGTTTAACTCGACCAAGAACCATAGACTGTATAAGCCTAGAACACAGATTATACGGAAGTGACAGAAATATTGTGAGTGGGAACCTAGGCTACACTTCACGACAACTACAGAACGCTCACACAAAACGGAGGGAGTTGTGTCAGTCAGGTAAAAATGTATTTTATCTTTCAGCTCCACAGATATACAGAATCGCATTTATGTATTGTTAACATAAATATTCATGCCTAGTTTACAGCTCTCAATCTTTTCAATTGAAGCTCTTAGTCTACATTATTGCATAATGTGTCAAACTAAGAATTAAAACTTAATCAACTCTTCCACATGTGCCATGATGTAGACGTTTTAACATGATCCTGTAACATGATGGGTTTATCTCGTATTAACGTAATGGTTATCATGTTCTAATGTATAGGGTATAAAGGTGATGTGATATTTTCATGTAATAACATTATAATTTCATGATCTCGTATTAACGTGAAATTGCCGCATTATAATCTTAATTATTCACTTCTGTAGGCTACGTACAACTGTGGTTGTGGAATTTGGTGACAATTAACTGAATTCAAATTTTGTTAAGAAAAATAATACTTTATGCAGTTCTGCCTGGGAGTATCCACATCTATTGCAAGACATATAGCAGACTTTTTATCAAGGGACTTCAAGTACGTGGTTAAAATGACCATGATGCACTTATACAATGTTTAAAAATATTATGATGGTATATATTTTATTACATTAAATGTTGGCTCTTCAAGTTTTACAAAATGGCCGTCCAACTTGTTTCCGTCTCCTTGGCGGGGAGAGAAGGTGCAAAGACATTGAACATAAAGGGAGAGTTCAGTTTCAGTTTGAAGTGTATTTTCTTCATTTAAACCACAACTCCCTGATGCCTCTAATGCCCATTGTAAAGCTGTCAGGTTGTCAGAAGCTTCTCTAAATATGTAAAATATATGAAATAATAAAAAAACTTGTAGTCAATTGAAAACATGCACAAATACTGAAATAATGACCCAAGAAAGTATCCCCGTAAGAAAAGCCTGATGTTAGCATGTGGCACACTTTTTGTGTGTGAAAATATTTCAGCAAAAAACAACAGAAGATGGGTAAACATACTACGTAAAAACTGGTGTGGTGATGATTATAGATAATAAATATAAATAATTGTATTTAACAGAGGAAACTGGACAGAGAGAGAGGAACCGACATGGCAGCTGGTGTTGTGACCTCTCCTCATGGTGAGTTTGTTCTTTCTGTTCAGAAAATGATTTTTAAATGGTTTTTTCAACCAATACATTTTCTTTATCAGTACCTGGGAAAACAATTGTGAAGGCTGGAATTAAGAATACAGAGACCCAGAAAAGGATGATAATCATCAATCAAACAGCTGGTTAAATCGGAGAGAGCGCAGCTCATGGCCGAGCTTGAATATCTCAACCTTAAAGGCTATAGATACAGCATTGTTATGGAGACAAAAACATTTTTCAATCTAATACATCCACAGAGCTGCATCCAAGATGCAGAATAAAATTATTGCTTTTCCCTAAAAAATAAATATTGATTATGAATGTATCATTTCAAAAGTTGTTTTAAGGGCCTTAAAAGAGTGCAGTGTTTCTCTCTATCTAAGATGTCAGAGTTCGGTTCCCGGTGTTGTGCCGTTCGCTTTTTGGACTCCCCTGCAGATCTCTCTCCCCCCGAGACTATAAACGCGCTAGCTACGCTACGTGATATGCTATGAATGCCCTGTGCTTTTCTTTGACTTATTTTCTCCAGTTAAAATGAAAACGGTAATGGATTGTGGTACGAGGATTGTAAACACCGGCCGTGTTATGAAATGCAATCTCCATATGAGACATGAGGGAGGTGAAATGCTGTATCTATAGCCTTTAAAGGTATAGTTCAGTTTCGTTTTGAAGCGTAGTTTCTAAATATGTAAAATATCTTAATTTGCCAAAATATTGTCTGTGTCAATGGAAAACTAAAATAATGACCCATATCCCCATATGAACCGAGTCAAAAAGAGGGGGGAAAAGCCTGACTTTATAATGTGGTGCACGTTTTGTGTGTGAAAATATTTCAGCACAAAATCAACAAAAGATGGGTAAACATACAAAATAAAAACTGATAATAATAGTTTAAAATGGTGTTGAAATAATTCTATTTAACAGAGGAAAATTGACAAAGAGGGAGGGACCGACATGGCAGCTGGGGGTGTGACCTTTCCTCAGGGTGAGTTTCTTATTTCTGAAAATTATTTTAAAATATTGAAGGCCTTACTCACTGAAACAGAAACACATAAGAGGATTATATTGATCAATCAAACTGCTGATCTTATCAGAAAGAGAGCAGCTCATATCCGAGCTTGAATGTCTCACCTTTAAGGTTTGACTTCATTAGAACTAAGGGGACTAGCCCTAAAACACCACCATGAAAACACCACCCCAGACCAAGGAGTGTCCGGATACTTTTGGTTTTTCGGATACAGTTTATAACCACCTGTCTTATGTCCTCTGTGATTAATGTAATTTCATTATTAATACTCAGCACTCCAAACTTACAGAGAGCAGCTCATCTCAGAGCTGAATGTTTTGTTAATACTCCTGATGAGGAGTAAATTGTTCTCTTTCTCTCTGACAGGGGAGGAACACCGTCTCTCAGAGCTGAGGATTGTGCTGCTGGGGGGGAGAGAGAGTGGGAAGAGTTCAGCAGGAAACACCATCCTGCGCAGAGAGGAGTTTGAGTCTGGAATAAGAACTGCACAGTGTGTGAAGAGACAGGGTGAAGTAGCTGGGAGACAGGTCACTGTGGTCGACACACCAGGCTGGGTTAGGCCTCCTGTGAATGACACTGCAGAGCTGGATAAACAGGAGATTGTGCGCAGTGTATCTCTGTGTCCCCCTGGACCCTGCGCCCTCTTCATGGTCATTAATGTGAACTTAGCATTCAAAGAGACACACTGGAGATCAGTAGTGGAACACCTGGAGCTTCTCAGTGAGAGAGTCTGGAGACACACTATAGTGCTGTTCACCTGGGGAGACTGCCTGGGACAAAGAAACATTGAGCAGCACATTGAGACTGAAGGGAGGGCCCTTCAAGAGCTCATAGAGAAATGTGGGAACAGGTATCATGTTCTCAACAATGAGAACAGGGCTGATGGGACTCAGGTCACAGAGCTGCTGGAGAAGATAGAGGAGATGATGGCAGGGCATGGAGGCTCTCACTATGAAATAGATAGAATGCTCTTACAGGAGGTGGAAGAGAAGAGGAGGGCAGTGGAAGAACGAGTGAAACAGAGGATGATGAAGGTTCAGAAACAGAGAAAGACTCTCAGAGCACTTTTCGAGGGTTAGTTTTTTCATTGATTGAAATCATATTTAGATGAAAAACTATGGAATATGAAGATTAATCATAACTGTTCAGTCATATTTGATTGAGGTGTGTTTTACCAATAAAAAATGTGGAATACTTGAATTTATTTTTATATGATTGAGGATCAATCAAAGAAGTATAATTAATGATTCTTTTAAAAATGCTCTTCTCTTTACAATATTAAAAGTCTAGTGTTTTAATTTCAGGCTGTAAAATGTAATGAACTGTATAACACATCACGTTGATACGAGCAAAAGTCTCACACAGATTTTATTTCCTACAGATATTACCCACAGCCCACCTGTCTTATATCCTCTGTGATGAATGTAATTTCATTAGTAATACTCAGCACTCCAAACTTACAGAGATCAGCTCATCTCAGAGCTGAATGTCTGTTAACACTCCTGATGAGGAGTAAATTGTTTTCTTTCTCTCTGACAGGGGAGGAACACCGTCTCTCAGAGCTGAGGATTGTGCTGCTGGGGGGGAGAGAGAGTGGGAAGAGTTCAGCAGGAAACACCATACTGGGCAGAGAGGAGTTTGAGTCTGGAATAAGAACTGCACAGTGTGTAAAGAGACAGGGTGAAGTAGCTGGGATACAGCTCACTGTGGTCGACACACCAGGCTGGTGGAATAATTATTCTGTGAATGACACTGCAGAGCTGGATAAACAGGAGATTGTGCGCAGTGTGTCTCTGTGTCCCCCGGGACCCTGCGCTCTCTTCCTGGTCATTAATGTGAGCTCAGCATTCAGAGATACACACAGGAGATCAGTGGTGGAACACCTGGAGCTTCTCAGTGAGAGAGTCTGGAGACACACTATAGTGCTGTTCACCAGGGGAGACTGGCTGGGAGATACAACCATTGAGCAGCACATTGAGACTAAAGGGAGGGACTTCCAAGAGCTCATAGAGAAATGTGGGAACAGGTATCATGTTCTCAACAATAAGAACAGGGCTGATGGGACTCAGGTCACAGAGCTGCTGGAGAAGATAGAGGAGATGATGGCAGGGCATGGAGGCTCTCACTATGAAATAGATAGAATGCTCTTACAGGAGGTGGAAGAGAAGAGGAGGGCAGTGGAAGAACGAGTGAAACAGAGGATGATGAAGGTTCAGAAACAGAGAAAGACTCTCAGAGCACTTTTCGAGGGTTAGGTTTTTCATTGATTGAACTTACCTTTAGATTAATTACAGTGTAATATTAAGATTAAACATAACTGTGTTCAATCATTTTCCATTGAGGTGTGTTTTACGAATAAAAAATGTTACTCGAGACAGACATATATATCTGCCCTCATTTTCTCCTGACTTGCCATTATGCTGTATAATGAGGTTTGTGGCTGCATAGACAGTGACATTTGTAGATTTAAAAATGGAATACTTGATTTGATTTTTGCATGAATGAGGACCAATCAAAGAAATATTATTATTTAATTTTTTTAAATTTCTCTTCTCATGACAATGTTAAAACTCTTGTGTTTTAACATTTCAGGCTGTAAAATGTAATGGACTGTATAACACATCACGCTGATATGAGCAAAAGTCTCACACAGATTTTATCTCCTACAGATATTACCCACAGCCGACCTGTCTTATGTCCTCTGTGATAAATGTAATTTCATTAGTAATACTCACCACTCCAAACTTACAGAGAGCAGCTCATCTCAGAGCTGAATGTCTTAACACTCCTGATGAGGAGTAAATTGTTCTCTTTCTCTCTGACAGGGGAGGAACACCGTCTCTCAGAGCTGAGGATTGTGCTGCTGGGGGGGAGACGGAGTGGGAAGAGTTTAGCAGGAAACACAATCCTGGGCAGAGAGGCGTTTGAGTCTGGAATAAGAACTGCACAGTGTGTGAAGAGACAGGGTGAAGTAGCTGGGAGACAGGTCACTGTGGTCGACACACCAGGCTGGTTCTGCACTTCTGTGAATAACACTGCAGAGCTGGATAAACAGGAGATTGTGCGCAGTGTGTCTCTGTGTCCCCCGGGACCCTGCGCTGTCTTCCTGGTCATTAATGTGACCTTAGCATTCAGAGAGACAAACAAGAGATCAGTGGTGGAACACCTGGAGCTTCTCAGTGAGAGAGTCTGGAGACACACTATAGTGCTGTTCACCGGGGGAGACTGGCTGGGAGACACAAACATTGAGCAGCACATTGAGACTGAAGGGAGGGCCCGCCAAGAGCTCATAGAGAAATGTGGGAACAGGTATCATGTTCTCAACAATAAGAACAGGGCTGATGGGACTCAGGTCACAGAGCTGCTGGAGAAGATTGAGGAGATGATGGCAGGGCATGGAGGCTCTCACTATGAAATAAATAGAATACTCTTACAGGAAGTGGAAGAGAAGTGGAGGGCAGTGGAAGAACGAGTGAAACAGAGGATGATGAAGGTTCAGAAACAGAGGAAGTCTCTCAGAGCACTTTTTGATGGTTAGTTTTTTCATTAATTGAAATTATTTTTAGATTAAAAACTATGGAATGTGAAGATTAATCATAACTGTGTTCAGTCATATTTCATTGACGTATGCTTTACCAACACAAAATGTCACTCCAGACGTATATATCTACCCTCATTTTCTCCTGACTTGCCATTATGCTGCATACAGAGGTTAGTGGCTGCTTAGACAGCACAATTTGCAGATTTAAATGTGGAATACTTGATTTTATTTTAGCATGAATGACGACCAATCAAAGAAGTATAATTAATTAATTTTAAAAAATTGCTCTTCTCATTTCAACATTAAAAGTTTGTGTTTTAACATTTCAGGCTGTAAAATGTATTGAACTGGATAACACATCACGTTGATATGAGAAAAAGTCTCACAGATTTTTGCTCCTACAGATAAAACCACAGCCCACATGTCTTATTTCCTGTGATAAATGTTATTTAATTAGTAATACTCACCACTCCAAACTTACAGAGAGCACCTCATCTCAGAGCTGAATGTCTGTTAACACTCCTGATGAGGAGTAAATTGTTCTCTTTCTCTCTGACAGGGGAGGAACACCGTCTCTCAGAGCTGAGGATTGTGCTGCTGGGGGGGAGATGTAGTGGGAAGAGTTCAGCAGGAAACACCATACTGGGCAGAGAGGAGTTTGAGTCTGGAATAAGAACTGCACAGTGTGTGAAGAGACAGGGTGAAGTAGCTGGGAGACAGCTCACTGTGGTCGACACACCAGGCTGGTTATGCACTTCTGTGAATGACACTGCAGAGCTGGATAAACAGGAGATTGTGCGCAGTGTGTCTCTGTGTCCCCCGGGACCCTGCGCTCTCTTCCTGGTCATTAATGTGTGCTCAGCATTCAGAGAGACAAGGAGAAGATCAGAGGTGGAACACCTGGAGCTTCTCAGTGAGAGAGTCTGGAGACACACTATAGTGCTGTTCACCTGGGGAGACTGGCTGGGAGACACAACCATTGAGCAGTGCATTGAGACTGAAGGGAGGGCCCTCCAAGAGCTCATAGAGAAATGTGGGAACAGGTATCATGTTCTCAACAATAAGAACAGGGCTGATGGGACTCAGGTCACAGAGCTGCTGGAGAAGATGGAGGAGATGATGGCAGGGCATGGAGGCTCTCACTATGAAATAGATAGAATGTTCTTACAGGAGGTGGAAGAGAAGAGGAGGGCAGTGGAAGAACGAGTGAAACAGAGGATGATGAAGGTTCAGAAACAGAGAAAGACTCTCAGAGCACTTTTCGAGGGTTAGTTTTTTCATTGATTGAACTTTTAGATTAATTATAGTGGAATATTAAGATTAATCATAACTGTTCAATCAGTTTCCATTGAGGTGTGTTTTACCAATAAAAAATGTTACTCGAGACAGACATATATATCTGCCCTAATTTTCTCCTGACTTGCCATTATGCTGTATAATGAGGTTAGTGGCTGCATAGACACTGACATTTGTAGATTTAAAAATGGAATACTTGATTTTATTTTTGCATGAATGAGGACCAATCAAAGAAGTATTATTATTTAATTTTTTTAAATTTCTCTTCTCATGACAATATTAAAAGTCTAGTGTTTTAACATTTCAGGCTGTAAAATGTATTGAACTGGATAACACATCACGTTGATATGAGAAAAAGTCTCACAGATTTTTGCTCCTACAGATAAAACCACAGCCCACATGTCTTATGTCCTGTGATAAATGTAATTTCATTAGTAATACTCACCACTCCAAATTTACAGAGAGCACCTCATCTCAGAGCTGAATGTCTGTTAACACTCCTGATGAGTAAATTGTTCTCTTTCTCTCTGACAGGGGAGGAACACCGTCTCTCAGAGCTGAGGATTGTGCTGCTGGGGGGGAGATGTAGTGGGAAGAGTTCAGCAGGAAACACCATCCTGGGCAGAGAGGAGTTTGTGTCTGGAATAAGAACTGCACAGTGTGTGAAGAGACAGGGTGAAGTAGCTGGGAGACAGGTCACTGTGGTCGATACACCAGGCTGGTGGATTAATTATTCGGTGAATCTCACTGCAGAGCTGGATAAACAGGAGATTGTGCGCAGTGTGTCTCTGTGTCCCCTGGGACCCTGCACTCTCTTCCTGGTCATTGATGTGAGCGTAGCATTCAGAGAGACATTCAGGAGATCAGCGGTGGAACACCTGGAGCTTCTCAGTGAGAGAGTCTGGAGACACACTATAGTGCTGTTCACCAGGGGAGACTGGCTGGGAGACACAACCATTGAGCAGCACTTTGAGACTAAAGGGAGGGACCTCCAAGAGCTCATAGAGAAATGTGGGAACAGGTATCATGTTCTCAACAATAAGAACAGGGCTGATGGGACTCAGGTCACAGAGCTGCTGGAGAAGATAGAGGAGATGATGGCAGGGCATGGAGGCTCTCACTATGAAATAGATAGAATGCTCTTACAGGAGGTGGAAGAGAAGAGGAGGGCAGTGGAAGAACGAGTGAAACAGAGGATGATGAAGGTTCAGAAACAGAGAAAGACTCTCAGAGCACTTTTCGAGGGTTAGTTTTTTCATTGATTGAACTTACTTTTAGATTAATTACAGTAGAATATTAAGATTAATCATAACTGTGTAAAATAATTTTCCATTGAGGTGTGTTTTACCAATAAAAAATGTTACTCGAGACAGACATATATATCTGCCCTCATTTTCTCCTGAATTGCCATTATGTTGTATAATGAGGTTAGTGGCTGCATAGACAGTGACATTTGTAGATTTAAAAATGGAATACTTGATTTTATTTTTGCATGAATGAGGACCAATCAAAGAAGTATTATTATTTTTTATTTCTCTTCTCATTACAATATTAAGTCTAGTGTTTTAACATTTCAGGCTGTAAAATGTAATGAACTGTATAGCACATCACGTTGATACACTGCCTGGCCAAAAAAAAAGTCGCCGTTGCACCCGTCATGCATAGTGCCCACTGTACAAGCCTGTGGAGGCAGTGATATGATCTGTGGTTCCTTCAATTGGTCACGTCTAGGCTCAGCAACGTTATGCAGCAATAAAATGAAGTCAGCTGAGTACCTGAATGTACCGAATGACCAGGTTATCCCATGTATGGGTATATTCCAGGACGACAATGCCAAGATTCATCGGGCTCAAATTGTGAAAGAGTGGTTCAGGGAGCATGAGGAATCATTTTCACACATGAATTGGCCACCAGAGTCCTGACCTTCACCCCATTGAAAGTCTTTGAGATGTGCTGGAGAAGACTTTACGGAGTGGTTCGACTCTCCCGTCGTCAATACAAGATCTTGGCCAAAAATTATTGCAATTCTGGACGGAAGTTAATGTTGTGACATTGCATAAGGTTGTCAAAACAATGCCACGACGAATGCGCGTCATAATCAAAGCCAAAGGCGGTCCAACAAAATATTAGAGTGTGCGACTTTTTTTTTGGCCAGGCAGTGTATGAGCAAATGTCTCACACAGATTTTATTTCCTACAGATATTACCCACAGCCAACCTGTCTTATGTCCTCTGTGATGAATGTAATTTCATTAGTAATACTCACCACTCCAAACTTACAGAGAGCAGCTCATCTCAGAGCTGAATGTCTGTTAACACTCCTGATGAGGAGTAAATTGTTTTCTTTCTCTCTGACAGGGGAGGAACACCGTCTCTCAGAGCTGAGGATTGTGCTGCTGGGGGCGAGAGGCAGTGGGAAGAGTTCAGCAGGAAACACCATCCTGGGCAGAGAGGAGTTTGAGTCTGGAATAAGAACTGCACAGTGTGTGAAGAGACAGGGTGAAGTAGCTGGGAGACAGGTCACTGTGGTCGACACACCAGGCTGGTTCTACACTTCTGTGAATGACACTGCAGAGCTGGATAAACAGGAGATTGTGCGCAGTGTGTCTCTGTGTCCCCCGGGACCCTGCGCTCTCTTCCTGGTCATTAATGTGAGCTCAGCATTCATAGAGACACACAGGAGATCAGTGGTGGAACACCTGGAGCTTCTCAGTGAGAGAGTCTGGAGACACACTATAGTTTTGTTCACCAGGGGATTCTGGCTGGGAGACACAACCATTGAGCAGCGCATTGAGACTGAAGGGTGGGACCTCCAAGAGCTCATAGAGAAATGTGGGAACAGGTATCATGTTCTCAACAATAAGAACAGGGCTGATGGGACTCAGGTCACAGAGCTGCTGGAGAAGATAGAGGAGATGATGGCAGGGCATGGAGGCTCTCACTATGAAATAGATAGAATGCTCTTACAGGAGGTGGAAGAGAAGAGGAGGGCAGTGGAAGAACGAGTGAAACAGAGGATGATGAAGGTTCAGAAACAGAGAAAGACTCTCAGAGCACTTTTCAAGGGTTAGTTTTTTCATTGATTGAACTTACTTTTAGATTAATTATAGTGGAATATTAAGATTAATCATAACTGTGTTCAATCAGTTTCCATTGAGGTGTGTTTTACCAATAAAAAATGTTACTCGAGACAGACATATATATCTGCCCTCATTTTCTCCTGACTTGCCATTATGCTGTATAATGAGGTTAGTGGCTGCATAGACACTGACATTTGTAGATTTAAAAATGGAATACTTGATTTTATTTTTGCATGAATGAGGACCAATCAAAGAAGTATTATTTAATTTTTTAAATTTCCCTTCTAATGACAATATTAAAAGTCTAGTGTTTTAACATTTCAGGTTGTAAAATGTAATGAACTGTATAACACATCACGTTGATACGAGCAAAAGTCTCACACAGATTTTATCTCCTACAGATATTACCCACAGCCCACCTGTCTTATGTCCTCTGTGATAAATGTAATTTCATTATTAATACTCACCACTCCAAACTTACAGAGAGCAGCTCATCTCAGAGCTGAATGTCTGTTAACACTCCTGATGAGGAGTAAATTGTTCTCTTTCTCTCTGACAGGGGAGGAACACCGTCTCTCAGAGCTGAGGATTGTGCTGCTGGGGGGGAGACTGAGTGGGAAGAGTTCAGCAGGAAACACAATCCTGGGCAGAGAGGAATTTGAGTCTGGAATAAGAACTGCACAGTGTGTGAAGAGACAGGGTGAAGTAGCTGGGAGACAGGTCACTGTGGTCGACACACCAGGCTGGTGGAAGACTTATTCTGTGAATAGCACTGCAGAGCTGGATAAACAGGAGATTGTGCGCAGTGTGTCTCTGTGTCCCCCGGGACCCTGCGCTCTCCTCCTGGTCATTGATGTGAGCTCAGCGTTCAGAGAGACACAGTGGACATCAGTGGTGGAACACCTGGAGCTTCTCAGTGAGAGAGTCTGGAGACACACTATAGTGCTGTTCACCATGGGAGACTGGCTGGGAGACACAACCATTGAGCAGAGCATTGAGACTAAAGGGAGGGCCCTCCAAGAGCTCATAGAGAAATGTGGGAACAGGTATCATGTTCTCAACAATGAGAACAGGGCTCATGGGACTCAGGTCACAGAGCTGCTGGAGAAGATAGAGGAGATGATGGCAGGGCATGGAGGCTCTCACTATGAAATAGATAGAATGCTCTTACAGGAGGTGGAAGAGAAGAGGAGGGCAGTGGAAGAACGAGTGAAACAGAGGATGATGAAGGTTCAGAAACAGAGAAAGACTCTCAGAGCACTTTTTGATGGTTAGTTTTTTCATTAATTGAAATTATTTTTAGATTAAAAACTATGGAATGTGAAGATTAATCATAACTGTGTTCAGTCATATTTCATTGACGTATGCTTTACCAATACAAAATGTCACTCCAGACGTATATATCTACCCTCATTTTCTCCTGACTTGCCATTATGCTGCATACTGAGGTTAGTGGCTGCTTAGACAGCACAATTTGCAGATTTAAAAAATGTGGAATACTTGATTTTATTTTTGTATGAATGACGACCAATCAAAGAAGTATAATTCATGAATTGTAAAAAATTGCTCTTCTCATTACAACATTAAAAGTTTGTGTTTTAACATTTCAGGCTGTAAAATGTATTGAACTGGATAACACATCACGTTGAAATGAGCAAAATTCTCACACAGATTTTTGCTCCTACAGATAAAACCACAGCCCACATGTCTTATGTCCTGTGATAAATGTAATTTCATTATTAATACTCACCACTCCAAACTTACAGAGAGCAGCTCATCTCAGAGCTGAATGTCTGTTAACACTCCTGATGAGGAGTAAATTGTTCTCTTTCTCTCTGACAGGGGAGGAACACCGTCTCTCAGAGCTGAGGATTGTGCTGCTGGGGGGGAGACTGAGTGGGAAGAGTTCAGCAGGAAACACCATCCTGGGCAGAGAGGAGTTTGAGTCTGGAATAAGAACTGCACAGTGTGTGAAGAGACAGGGTGAAGTAGCTGGGAGACAGGTCACTGTGGTCGACACACCAAGCTGGTGTAAGACTTATTCTCTGAATGACACTGCAGAGCTGGATAAACAGGAGATTGTGCGCAGTGTGTCTCTGTGTCCCCCAGGACCCTGCGCCCTCTTCCTGGTCATTGATGTGAGCTCAGCATTCAGAGATACAGAGAGGAATTCAGCAGTGGAACTCCTGGAGCTTCTCAGTGATAAAGTCTGGAAACACACTATAGTGCTGTTCACCAGGGGAGACTGGCTGGGAGACACAAACATTGAGCAGCACATTGAGACTGAAGGGAGGGCCCTCCAAGAGCTCATAGAGAAATGTGGGAACAGGTATCATGTTCTCAACAATGAGAACAGGGCTGATGGGACTCAGATCACAGAGCTGCTGGAGAAGATAGAGGAGATGGTTGCCAGGAACAGGGGTGTTCCCTTCACTATAGAGGAAAGAGAAGGAGAGGGCTTACCCGTGGAAAGACAGATTTTTGAGGAGGAATGGAGCAGAAGAGAGGAGAAGCTGATAGAGAGGATGTTGAAGGTTGTGGTTGACTCAGAGACAGAGGGATCCTCACTGCCGTCCAGGAAGAGGAAAAACAGCGCTGAATTTCTTCCTCCTTCCTGTGAGTTTAATTCATTATCTTTCTATAGACTGAAATTTCTCTGCACTTTCAGTTTAGCTTCATGTCCATTAACAACCACCTCTATACACACACAATACAATGAGTTAACACTGACCAATTTATAATGTAATGTCCATGTAACTATCCTAATCTGTGCTATACAATTTTTACACCTTTTTAAACAGTTAATAATGCAGTACACAAATTAATGCTTGCCATTTATATGCAGGATATTTTTCAAACATCTCTCACATACATGAACATGAAATGTATGAACAATACAGTTTTCTAATTTGGATCAATTTAACGTATGATTGCAGATTAAGAGATGACAATTATTAACAAAATAATCATAATATTAAATTGATTGTAACAGAGTTTGTTGGTGGTGTTGTGTTACAGTTGGTGGAGGGACTCCAGCCCCCTCTGAAGCAGGCAGCTCTGTGTGGGGTTATGAATCTGCTCATAAACTTTCCAGTAAGAAGGTGTCACAGTGGCTGAAAAGGAGCAAACCAGAGAGTTCAGCATCATCTGGATATGGAACAAGGAGTTCTGTAGTGTGTGATGTAGAGATGTCTGACAGGGAGACACTGGAACAGGACAGTGTGGGTCACGCTCCACCCTAAACACTGCTCTACACTGCCCCCATGTGGTAGATTGCACTAGATACACATACAGGATTCACAGGAACACAAACCTGATTATGAAATTTCTTATGGAGACTGCCCCCTGGTGGATGAAAAGGCTTATATCACTGATGCCACTGAATGATACCTTACTGAACTTATTTACTCAATCTACAAATGACATATGTGTGATAAGACTAATTAAATTAAATGGTAGGATCTTTCTTTTATTCATACATTGAACTTAACTTCTACAGCTTTTCAGAAATGGTCGGATTTGCTCTGATTTGTTGATAAACTATTAGATTTATTTGCATTAAATGAAACAATATTTGTCATATCTATGCATACGATTAGAAGATTGAAGCATGTGCTGTTAAGTGTGGTGCAGAATGTCTTCCTGCCTTTTTTTACCTAGTGGGGTCAAAATAAAAACTCAGTTCATTCAAACCGAGTCAATTTAACAGGCCTATTTAAAGGAGAGTGGACAGCCCTCCCTACATATACCCCCACTACAGACTGTGCTACGCGTCTCGCCAAAATGACACGTATTTACAACAAGAAAGCAATTCATGCTTGGTAAAAGTATGTTAATATCACACTGTACTATATAAATATCCCATTCACTGTATAGAAATACATACAAATTCAGAGATTACTGTTGTTAAGGGTATCAGACATGCGCATTGTCTTTTGCTGACCAGGTGAGCCGTTGGTGCGCTTACCTGAATTGTTTTACAGTTTTTTACAATCGCTTTGACACTTAGATCACAAGCTTGTGCTCATTGTTCAAAACTCTAGACCCAGAACTCAAAACAGATAATCAAGATGCACATTTTTCAAAACTAAACACTTTGTTCAATTGCTTGGATAAAATAAACCTAAGATCATTTGTTCATTGAACCAAATCACCTTTTCAATATGACACTACTTAACATTAAAGTAATTGCTATTTCAAAATGCAATTCACACATTACATTTGAAATGACTGTCTTTTCATTCATTACAATGCATCTAACTATAAATTTATACAACTGCTCAAAATTGTAAGTAACTGTTGCATTAGGAGTAATGCGTAGTTTTATGGAAACACCAATTACCGTGGAACATGTTCTCTTTCTCTCTGACAGGGGAGGAACACTGTCTCTCAGAGGATTGACACCAATTACCGTGGAACATGAACCAATTAGACTACATTTTCTATGGATGTAATATTTCATCATCACCCTTTATCAGACACTGTTTCTATGGTCCCATGTACCTCTGTCCAGACAATGTTCTCAGATCTGACAGTATGTATGCAGGCCCTTGCCATTGCTTTTCCAATAATGACAACTCGTTTCTGAACTTGTAGTAAGAGTATAAAAGGATCAGTATCCACCTGCAACAACATAGCGACTACATGGAGCAGGCAGGTGATCCCCTTCAGAATATAGATCAAGCAGTGAGAGGAGGATGAGGAGGAGGACGAGGACAAGGTGGTCAAGGGAATGGCAGAGGATAAGTACCCCTTCATAGAGGTGGCCGTAGACCTTGTCTTAGAGGAGGGCTTAGGCCTCATAAGAGAGGTGACCATGGACCTTGTTTGAGAAGTGGGGGGGCGTGGGGAGGGGTAACGCACTGTACTCAAGCGCTTGTTCTCAGAGCGAGAGTCCAGAGAATGGATTGCTGTGTTACGATATTAATTTCTCATCAGCTATAACGTAACAAGGTTTTCATTTTTGCTAGCAATAGCCTATAGCGGCTATAATAAATAGTTTACAACTAATGTTATCTCGCTACCTGAAAAGTAAAATAAAATATATCCCAGTAGCCTACATGTAGGCCTAGCTATTTTAGTATCTGGAAGATAATAGCCTACAGACATTATTCAAGGGAGATATCAGCACAATATAATGCAATGCAAATCTATCGCAAAACGCAACCTGTTCACGGCGGGGTTTCCCATTTCCCTTCAGTGCAGACTCAGTTCTTTAGCAATCTCTGTCTGGCATCGCCCTGCTCAATTGGCTTCTACGTCATTGGCTATAATAGGATATAGCCTTTTTAATGTAATTTACCTTTTTAATGTAATTTACTAAGAAAAAATAGAGAGAAGAGGAAGAGGAAGAATCAACAGAAGTAGCAAACATTTAATAGCAAGCCAGTCAGATTCAGAGGCTTTCTTGTCGATAAAACAAACAAGTAGCCTATTCAACTTGTATATGTTTATTGTAGTTTTCTAGTTCAATCCCACTTAGCCCTTGTGTGGTGTTCGGGTCTGTGGGAAAAAAAGAAAAATACTGTGACGTTCCGTTCCCATCCAGTCCGTTTTCCCGGTTTTGTCATGTCCCTCCGTGTCTTGTTGGATTCCTTGTCCGTGTTTTCCCCTCTGCTTCAGGTTGGGCGTTTCCCCTCTGTTTCGCTCTCTTGATTTCCCACTTTAGTTTCCGCCTATCGCCTTCCCCGCTCGTTGCATACATTCCTCACCTTTGTGTGTAGCAATCACTCCCGGTTTCTTTCCGCACCTGTTCCTTATTGATTCTTATCTCACTCCCTTATTTAACCCACCTGCTGTCTCCCCTTCTTTGTCGGTTCATTACGTGTGTTTCCGTTCAGACCCTGTTGCTGTTTGATAACAATCCTCACTCGGTGTTAATGCTTGTTCGTTCCTGGTCTTTTAAAGTTCTGTTCGCTTGGTTGTGGGATATTATCCCCTTACAGCGTCTAGTTCTCGCTAACTACGGATTGGTAGTTTATCTCCCCTGTCGTTTCTGTTTTGCATGCAGCTAACCTGTCTTCCTTTAACCACCAGCTTACCCGGCTTCCATTCATCCGTTGCAGTGTTCGTTTCCCCGTGTTTGTGTGTGTGTGTTGCGGTACCTCCACCTCCAGCTCGTGTAGGATCCGTGGTGGCGTTATATCCTGGCTACCCTCCAGCTGTTCCTGTCCGGCCGAAGCAGCCTCCAAGTTCTTCGGTTACGGTTCCGGGAGCTCTGGAGACCAGCCAGCTCCAACCGGACCTACCTGAGCCACACCACACCACCCCGCTCTGCCGTGTTCCGCCGGCTACCTACCTGTCATACTCTGCACTCCTGTGAGAACCTCCCGGTCCTTCCCGTACCTACTCCCAAACTAACCACCCTCTGCTTTCTACCCAGTACCGGTGTAGTCGTCCCGGTCCAGTTCCAGTCCAGCCGTAGTGAGTCGCTCACCTACCTCTTCAAGTCCAGTTCCGGTTTGGAACAAACCCGTTCCAGAACCCGTTTCCAGAGTGGACCTCCCGGTCCAGTTCCAGTCCAGTCCAGGTGTGAAGTTCACCTTCCCTTCAAAGTCCAGTTCCGGTTTGGAACAAACCCGTTCCAGAACCCGTTTCCAGAGTGGACCTTCCGGTCCAGTTCCAGTCCAGGTGTGAGTCGTGCACCTTCCTGTACAGTCCAGTTCCGGTTTGGAACAAACCCGTTCCTGAACCCGTTTCCAGAGTGGACCTCCCGGTCCAGTACCAGTCCAGTCCAGGTGTGAGTCGTGCACCTTCCTGTACAGTCCAGTTCCGGTTTGGAACAATCCGTTCCAGAACCCGATTCCTGAGTGGACCTCCCGGTCCAGTTCCGGTCCAGTCCAGGTGTTACCTACACCTCCTATCCAGTCCAGTTCCGGCTTGGAACCCGTTCCGGATCCTCAAGTCCAGCTCCGGCTTGGAGCAGTCCGTTCCGGGCTTCCTGACATTACCCTGTTATATTTTGTGCTTGCCTTTCCTGTACAGTTTTGGGACTACCCCGAAACATAATTTAATAAAACCCCTTTCTTGAATCTGCCTCCCAGTCGTGCATTTAGGTCCTAACCTTCCCCAGGATCGTAACAAATACTTACTAAAAGAAAAATGATAAAATTAATTATTTTTTCAACCTGAGATTCATTGACCTTGGCTCATTTTCTGTGATGAACATGTAAAAGAACACAAAAATCACATTTTATCACAAAAAACGAATATCATTTTTATTGATAATTGTGATGAAGCAGAGGTAAATGGTCAATGTTACCCATATATGCTCTCTATATTGCTTGTAGCTAATTGAGATAGTCAATATCTGTGAAGTATTTTTACGCAATTTGTTATGGCTTTATTGTTTAAAAACCCAATAATGTTTTGGGTCCACCAGACCTGCGAACACTGGGTGAGCAACAGGGTTAAGACAGGGCTGAGCTTTGGGGCAAAACAGGATAACAAGCATCGCGATGCTTTCTGTATAGTCTTGTCCGCTGGCAAAAGGTTTATGAATATTTCACGTGTTCCAATCACAAAGTTGTGGATCTCGTTCTTAAATTTTCATCTGAAAGAGCACCAAATTGAATTGAAAAATTAAGAAAGCTGTTGCGCTACACATTTCTCAAGAATATTTGATAAAAATGGGAGGTTTGAAATGGGTCTATAATTAGCCAGGATCCAAATTTGGTTTCTTAAGTAGTGGCTTGATTTCTGCCAATTTAAAGGATGTAGGAACATGGCTCGATAACAATGATCATGTAATGGGACGTGATGTGTGCGGTAGGAGGAACCAAACGCAGCAAGGGGATTCATTAAGCCCTAAGGCCACTATGGCGGGATACCCCGCAGTTAAGGGAGGAGACAAGACAACGAACAACGAACACGACTACAGACACTACTAACCGGCTCACTGTCACACGCCAATAAGTGGAGCGCAAGGACAGGTCTCTGAATAGCCAGAAATAATACGCGCCCTGTCTCGGAAACGAGACGCATAAGAACAGGCGAGTAGCGTAATGGCAAAAATAAACTGATAACAAACACTGCAAAAATAATAAGATAGAATGAGGAGGCGAAAGGAACAGATCCAACGTTCCAAGGCTACTCTCAGACTCGCGGTCACACACAAACATGTCCACAACATCGCCCAATCTTCCCTATAGGAAGACATGCACCAAAAGACGAAACAGAACAGCAGTTCCAAACAAAATCGTCAAAACTCCATGTAAGGAGAAAGGTACCGAAAGGAACGAACAGGACAGGCTGCACCGGACATTTACCGGCTAAAGACCAAAGCGAGATTAGTTGAAAATAAACGCCCTACCTCTCAATAAAGAGGAATGTAACGAGGCGTACAGGAACAGAGATTTAACGTTCCATGGCTAGTTTCATAGGCTCGCAGTCACATGCAGAAAACATAAAGGGGTAAACGCCCGATCTCCCAGGAGAGAGAAAAATTTTACAGGCGAGCCGACGGAGCACCGTCGTCCCATAACTTTACGAATAAATATGACTAACGTAAGCTCAATTGAAAACACACGCCCTAGCCTCTCAGTAAAGGAATATGTAACGAGGCGAAGGAACAGAGAGCTAACATTCCGAGGCTACTTTATAACACGCAGTCACACACAAACATGTCCACAACATCGCCCAAGCTCCATATAAGGAGAGACACACCAGGAGAACGAACAGAACTACAGTTCCGAACAAAATCGTCCCACAGGTAAAAAGGGCGAGCAGAACAGCTGTACCAAAAGACTAACGCAAACTTAATAGAAAATAGCAAGCACTGCCTCAATATAATAGAAATAACCCTGACTCACAACAAAGGGGAACGTAGTCCACGAGAAGGAGACAAAAACAGGGAATAAATGTACCGAAGCTACTAACCGGCTCACTGTAACACGGAAATGAGTAGAAGCTCAAATGCCTGGTTTCTCAGTAAGAAAACCAAACAGAGGCGAAATGGAACAAAGAACTGATACCCTATACTTCTACAAGCTAAGTAACTAAGTAGAAGCGAGAACGCCCAATCTCCCAGGAGAGAGAAACATTTTACAGGCGAATTAGAGCAGAGATCTGCGGTCCCATATTTCTACGATATAAGTAACTAAAGACCCGGCAAGAATAAAGCCCTGCCTCAGCAACGAGATGTTAAAACAGGCGAGTAGTATGAAAGGTACAAATAACACACACCAAATAAATAAAGCCCTAAAGTCAGTATGACAAAAATGCCCTGTCTCTTAGTAAGAACCTACTATACAGATACACACAAACAAACAAAGACTCCTCTCGCTTTCACAGAAAAAAGCAGACAGAGAAAGGAGAAAGAGACATCGAAAGGCAAAATCTACACAAACGGACTAAAAAGTAAAAACCAGGAAACGAGGACAGAAAAGAGCCAGGGGGGAAGAGTCCGAATAACTACATCCACATAGGCAGGTACGCCAGGGGGGACGAGTCCTAATAGCTACTTCCACATAGGCGAGTCCCACATAACTCCAATGAACCACAACGGAGCAAAACGGTCTCCTTAAAGCCCTAGACCAAAATAATACTGACTTAACATACAAAGGGCTGAATAATACCACACACAATACAGCATGAATGATGCCAGACCATACACCACAATGCAAATAAACAATCAATATAGAACCCTCAATCGAAGGAAACGGGAGGCTTATATAGCTCTCAAGGTGACCATGCACAGGTGTGGATGCTAACAGAAGCTCCGCAATCCAAGCAGGGCGGAGCAAGCATCTACCAAAAGAGCAGCGCCCTCGTGTGGCCACTGAGGAAAACGACCGCATAGGGAAAAAGGGTTAAAAACCATGGCAGAATTGGTTTGATGAGCATAGGCAATAGCTCCTTCAGTAACTTTGTGGGTACGGGGTCTAGAAGACAGGTGGATGATTTAGAAGAAGAAAATAACTTAATGAGTTCACTCTCAAGTGGGAGTAAACGATTCAAGACGTTCAGTGTGTCTAGGAGGCAGTTCTATATCTTCAAAACCACAAGCACTAACTTGTGTTATCTTTTTCCTAATTCCAATTATTTTACCACTAAAGAAATTCAAAAAATCATTCCTGCTACATGAAACTGGAAATTGAGGGATAGTTGCTGCATGACTATTAGTTAGTTCAGCAACTGTTCTGAATATAACAACATAACCCTACTAGGAATTTTCTATGGAAGCAAAGAACTGCTAGATCCTGCACAGGCATGAGAAGGGCAGGGGTATTTGTGTGCGTGCGTGCGTGCGTGCGTGCGTGCGTGCGTGCGTGCGTGCGTGCGTGCGTGCGTGCGTGCGTGTGTGTCCTTTTAATTGTCATTGTTTTAACTGCAACAGAGTGCTGCAGCTGGCTTTATATTCCAGGTGGAGCCTTACTTTTGTATCTTTGGGTGAAGTATGTCCACTTGAATTAGCAATCTCGTCATATTCTGTATAGGAACTGTATAAAATGTAGACTTACAGTTTTTCTCAATCGCTTGGATGCATTTCTTGAAACTCTAACCTCATTCCCAAAACTCTAAGTGCAATCCCCAAAACAGTAAAATCATTTTTCATAACACTATACCACCCGTTCAAAAGAAACTATAACAATCAAAATGATAACCACATGCGTCAAAAGACACTAAGTCAGTCAATCGCTACAACAATGTCACCAAATGTATAGCACCTTCTGATCATTGCGTAAACCCTGACACTCAAAATGCAAAGTATTTGCATCAAAACTGGACAGGTATTGTGTACAAAGTGTTGCTGTCAATGTAAAACAATTCCTGGACCCACAAATTACGAGAAAAAACATGTTTATTATGTATCTTTTTCATCTATAGTATGGTTGTTTTACTTTTTTATTTTGTATTTTTTGTTTTTCACTGCTGCACAACCAATCGCCCCTCTGGGGACACTGCTTCTTGTTCCATTTTTTTGCACTGGAACCCTTAACATTTATATATGTTTGTGAGTATTGTGTTCACAATTTGCACCTGTGGGATGGAATTGACAGCATGTGTTCTCCGTTACTCTTCAAATGTGTGAAGGGAAGTTACTCACTCCAATCACCCATCATGCTGGCCTTATCTTTTGTACAAACACAATGCTCATTATACATAGTATTTTGCATGCAATGATTTACCCAATGCACAACTGTGTCATTGCGAATGGGAAATATACATAGCCAATTGAGAAAAAAACAATCTGTTTTGACTCGAATGTCGAAGTGGAATGAGGATTGCATCTACACTATGACAACTGCATTTAGTGTTTTGCATTCTGTGTGAACACAATGAGAAGTGAAATAGTGTATTGGCCAATTGCCTTAATGGTGTGGGGTTTTGAGGCACTGTTAAGAGAATGAGGTTAGAGTTTCCAGAAATGCATCCAAGCGATTGTGAAAAACTGTAATATGATCAGCAATGATGCAATAGCACATGACAACCACAGGGTGACGCTGTTCGTACCGTGAAATCAGATGGAAAGGCAAAGGGGCTGTCGCATTCCATTTCCAAGTGCAAGGAAGTTGAACAGCAAAGTTGTTGCCCTGTTCTGTGAAATACTGGTGTGTATCTTTTACAAATAAACATCGGCTAGCTGAGTAAAATGGTAAATCATTTCTGCTTTCGACCACAATTAGCTTTTAAAAAGTGAGTGAGACCAACCAGGGAATTAGTTTTTCTCTGTGGCAGTAGGCTATGGGATGTTATACTAGGCTACATGTAACTATAGTGATACATGTTGGAAGCTGAGGAGCTATACATACATAGCGGAGGGGTTGACTTCATTTTTTATCTCATTGAACCTGTTTTCCAATGTTTTTTTTCCACATTTAACAAATACAACATTTAAACAAAATACATTTAAACAAGGGCCACCCGCGAGGAGCGGGTTTATTTTTACGATTTATTTTTTACGATTTATATTTATCTCAACACGTGGCAGAAATACCTTTTTTTGTACCTCACATGAAATCCTCCTTCAGATATAATAAACTAACAACACATTCATTATAATACTGTATTATGACAATAATATGACATAGGAGGAAATATTAGAGAAATTCATTTAAATAGATCATTAAAAATAGCATAAATATTTTTCTCTCCATTCTGTATTATGTAGGCCTACTTACATTACAATAGGCAATATGCACACAGTCTGCAGCACACATATACATAGTTAAATTCAATTATTATGCTACGTGACGTGAACATTAAGTAAATATTTTAAGAGGCAGCCCACTATCTAAAAGTGACTATGAAACTTTAATAATTTCAGTAGACTAACCTCCAAACTGAGAAAATTCAGTTGCATGGTTCTTCAAACTACTTTTCCCATACTGCACTGGGAAGTAGCGTCAGCTGGTCGTGAAAACTGTCATTCTGCCTATAGAGGAGAAATTGGTCCTGCATCTCTCTGCAGGGGAGTGGGAGATTTTGGAAAGGGGAATGCACAGTAAATATGTTTTCCTTCATATTACCAAAGTGTTTCCGATTGGATTGAAGGAGATGGGTTGCGACAGGACGGGCATATTCGCTATCCGCGGAATGTTGGACGTTCGTCAGTAAGAAATGCCGAGTGTTTTTCACTGTCGGTGTTAGCAAACGCAGAAAAATACAAGATGAAGAAGCAATTCAATCGAATGCGACAGCTCGCCAACCAAACAGTTGGCAGGTAAGGCAAATGCATGACAGTTCCGCTATTGTATGAAAACTTTATTCCGAAACAGACATGTTTGTTGTGAAATAAGTGGGAGCGAATGGGGGGAAACCTGCTTGTGCGAATCACTATGGAATTAAAAGCCACCTAGAAGGTTGACTAAGCAAATAGCCTACGCTGTTTATTTTACCCCGGTCATATGAAATGTGAAGCTCGTGGCAATATAGAAACAAATATGACAATGCCGTGTGTAGAAAAGAAAATATCCTACCAACAGTCGACATATTTAATTGCTATAATTGGCGTAATGGATATTGGAATACTGCAGAGGAATCGTGGAGGCGCATTACCTCAAAGGTGCGAATGGGAATTGGATAAAAATGTGCACTCTCTAGTAAGATGGGAGTGGATACTGTTTAACGGTTTTTTTAAATTCTGTCTTGCCGAATCTTGCGGAATGCAAATAGGCTATACGCTTCGCACATGCAGGCGGATGGAGTGGACGCGTGCGGCGATATGGAAAAGGCGCAGTGTTTTCATAACGCGACAGATTCAGCGGTGATCAAAAGTGAACCAAACCGTTCTTTGGAGAAGCCCTCACTGTTCATTGAAGAAGGTCGACTGACTGTCGCATTTCGCAGTTTTCAGAGCTCAGAATGCAGTGATTGAATGCATTTCTATGGTCGCGCTTAAGGCGAATTTAAATAACTAGGGATTGCTGCAATATCTACGCATTGAATCGACACGTATTAAGATGTAGCCTATCAAACAGGGTTATGTAATTCACCTGTTCGTAACATTTACTTTAGTTCTGCATGATCAGATATTAATGTACGGCATCTACACATACATCTACACTACACGTAGCCTTGACATAATCCAGGACATGGCTTGAACGGACTGAATATGAATTTTAATAATAATAATAATAATAATAATAATAATAATAATAATAATATCGTCAAATATTGTTCACTCATTAATCAAAGATTAAATTGGCCTGGCATTAAGTACAGTCAATCCCTAGCCAAGGCTACATCAGTGTACAGATGACAATCTCTCTTTGGTGTGTTGAAACGTGTTACATGAGCTATTTGCTGTCCGTTTTTATATAGGTCCGCCCCTTTGTCTTTCAACGCCCCCGTCCTCTCTCCCGTCGTGTATCTCCCGACCAGAGCAGCATGTCATGCAGGGGGTATGGCATGGCACGCGGGCGGAAGGATGCTGTCCTGCCCACGCTGTCCCTCGCCTTGAAGAGATGACGCATGGCTCGTGGGTCAGAATTGCAGATACCGTGCGCGCGCAGAAGATGGGAAAATGTGTTGTATTTTAGCAAAGATATGGCACTGAAAAGTTTAAGAGATGATAAACAGGGAACCGCCTATGAAAACTGCGCCTTTTAGGAGCACACCGAATCGCAGTCTTTGATATGCAGGCTGTTTTCCTACTTCACTGTGTTGTATATTGGTTGTTTGCTTCAGGAATAACGGACACATGTGTTACCGATTTCTCCTGGCTACCGGCTATTGAAGTGTGTGTCCCTCTAGTCTAGATCGATATGCTGATGTGAGAGCCTATTACAGACAGCACATTTTTCGAGTTAAGTGGTGTATTTTGTTTGAAATTAATTATTTGATTCACCAACAAAACTGGTGATCTGTTTTTTTCCTTTTACATTACAATTACAATTGTAATTGCAATATAAAGAGGCTATTGTATAACTGAAGTCGATACCATTCAAGGAATGGCTGTCCGAATAGTTTAAAATAGGCTATTACCGAGGCTAGCACAGCGATGGCAGTCAGAACTGACCTAATCAATGTTAATGATGTTCTGTCGCAGCGGGGAGATCTGCTTTCTGAGAACCCTTTGCAGCCTACCGTGTTCGTTTGATTGTTTTGCCTTCGTGGCATTTTACTAGGGCAGTCAGTACGGTATCGCAGCCTGTGTATCTGCATGATGTTTGTGCAGCATGCATGTATCGGCGTGCGCTTGCGCCAATTGGCTACTCTCTGATTCTCAGTGTGAGGTTGTGATGGAGACCAGAGCATCTACCGCAGCCCACTGAGGTATGCTATCGAAGCACAGTAATGGGGGACAACTTGTTTCCTAAACGGCAGACTGGCCACGGCAATTAATAATGTGTACAGAGCAGAGGAGCGTGCTGCCTGCTCGTTATTACTACTGTACGTGTGAGCAGCAATTTCCCAGATGCCTTAGCGGCAGTCTGCTTTAAACGGTCTCGGGTCCGTAAATCTGACAGAGGGACAAATTAGGAAACACTATGTAGCCCACTGTTTGCTGCAGATTTGGGACCTGATCATTAATATAGCATCGGACCCCTGCGTATTGCGAGGGTTTTATTAAGAATTTGATTCTCGTTTATACTCTTTGGTTCTGTGAAAGGTAGTGGGTTCCACACCTGACCCATTCAAGCACTGCCAAAATACACCCAGACAATGCTCCAATCTCCTTGAACACAGCGAAACAGTGCTCTGCTCCACATAAACACTGCTCTGATCGGCCTCAAATACACCAAAACACTGCTCTGATACACCCATACACTGGGCTGATCCACCCAAACACTCCTCTGATCTGCCCAAACACACCAAGCACTGCTCTGATCCACCCAAGCATTTCTCTGATTTGCCCAAACACTGCTCTCATTTGTCCAAACACACCCAAACATCTGTCATCTCCCCCAAACACTGTACTGACCCTCCTTGTAATAGAGCAGGAACATTGTTAGTGTAGGCATGATAAAAAGGTGATGTTCCATTTGTGCTGCCCACTACAATAATGGGGTTTCCCTGAACATTTGCAAAAAATGATTAAATAGTTACAGTTTTTTACAATCACTTTGGTGCTCATCTCACAAGTTTGTGCTCAATTTTCAAACCTTAGACACAACACTCAAAATGGTCAGCACTTGTAACACAGCCTGTCCTATGTTCAAAACCTTGCATTGTTTCATTCATATCGTTGAAGTAATCTTGCACTTCAGAATCATTGGTTCAAATATCTAATGTATCATGAAACATTCGTTTAGATCATTAGAAACATTCGTTTAGATCACCCACACACAAGATACCGATAGCTTCACTGTTTAGTTGTTTTTACAATTCTTTAATATTGCAGTAAAAAATACTTGATACATGTTTCAATATGGTTCTTTTTGTGGTTCTAAATAAAGGGAATAGCAGAGAGAGTAGAACAGAGTGGAATCATTGAACAAAATCTGAATTTATTTTTAAAAATACAGTTACAACATAGGCTTGTTTGAATCATAGCAACAAAGAAATACAGTAATTATAGCTACAAAGTGAAAAAAACTTCCTCAACTGCAGTGAAAAACAAAAAATAATAACAGCTCTGACCTCTGGCTAGGTTGAAGCCTGCCTTGTCCACAAAGAGGAATTTGTCGTGGTTCTCTGCAGCATCCAGCTCCATCACCCTCTAAAAAGAAATTGAAAGAAAATTACCCAACAGAATAATGTCGATCAAACTTGAATCTTTGACAACAGGAATCTTGAAACTGAACATACTCAGTACGCAGTTGCTTCACTCTATCTGCATTACTTTCAAAAGGCACCATCTCTTTTAGAGACACCTGGTGCCTTTTCAGAATGCATGCAATAGTTGGCAGACTTATGGCCTCCACCTTGTTGAACATGTCGTCATTGTCAATAATGTCCCGCTGAATTTCGGTCAGACGTATATCAATTCTGTCCCAAACTAAATTGACCACAGCCAGCTCTTGTTGGCAAGTCTGAAATCGATCTCTGCCTCTCCCATTTGGCCATGTCTCAATTCTACAGGGAAAACAAGGAAAGCATTCAGTCACAACACCAACTGTGTGGTATGCAGTGGCATGCATTATACAGTAATTTGACAATAGAGAGTAATACATAGTGCAAGGTGAAGACTTACCGGTTCTCATGGCGGAAAGTTCTGATGATTGAGGCCACTGTTGATCTCCTGTGGTTTGACTGAATCATTGTTGCTGTTGTCATTGTCATGCCACGATTTATGACAAGGTCCACAACTATTGTTTGGATTTCATTGGACACTCTTTACTGTTGCCATCACTGTCTTGGTCTGTGGCCTTGTCCTCTACCATGTACCCTCCCCCCCACCTCAAACAAAGCCCATGTTCGCCTCTCTGATGAGGCCTAAGCCCTACTCTAAGACGAGGTCTACAGCCATCTCTATGAAGGGGTACTTATCCTCTGCCATTCCCTTGACCACCTCCTCCTCCTCCTCTTCCTCTTCTCACTGCTTGATCTCTATTCTGATGTGGATCATCTGCCTGCTCCATGTTTTTGCTATGTTGTTGCAGGTGGATACAGACCCTTTTATACTCTTACCATAAGGTGAAGCCAATCATCATTACTGTAACAAGTTGTCACATACATAGTTAAATATGAAAACAGGAACTGGAACAGTGGAACCATAGGAACAGTGTCTGCTAAAGGATGATGATGAAATATTTCAAAGATAATGTAGTAAGATTGTTTCATGTTCCAAAGTAATTGGTGTCGATAGATTTCTTTATCCTAAAGCATTCATGACCTAAACATTGACTGTTGCTACAGTACAGTAACCGATGCATTACTAGTAATGCTACAGTTACTTATCATTTTGAGCAGTTGGATTAATTGATAGTTAGATGCATTGTAATGAAATGAAAAGACAGTCACATCATATGTAATGGGTGTACTGCATTTTGAAATGCTAATACTTTGATGGTAAGTTGTCATTGTGATCTAGTGATTTGGTTCAGTGAACAAATGATTTTAGGTTTACTGTATGTGTATTGCATTCATGCAATTGAAAAAGGTGTTTAGAGTTTTGAAAAATTGGCATTTTCATTATCTGTTTAGAGTTTTGTGTCTACAATTTTGAAAAATGACCTCAAGTTTCTAAAATTAGTGCCAAAGTGATTGTAAAAAACTAAATGTATGGCCTTTGCTGGCTGTGTTGTGGAAGGGGAGATATTTATGGCATTTGCTGGTCCTGTTGTGTTATGGAAGGGGAGATATGTATGGCCTTTGCTGGTCCTGTTGTGTTGTGGAAGGGGAGATATGTATGGCCTTTGCTGGTCCTGTTGTGTTATGGAAGGGGAGATATGTATGGCTTTTGCTGGTCCTGTTGTGTTATGGAAGGGGAGATATGTATGGCCTTTGCTGGTCCTGTTGTGTTATGGAAGGGGAGATATGTATGGCTTTTGCTGGTCCTGTTGTGTTGTGGAAGGGGAGATATGTATGGCTTTTGCTGGTCCTGTTGTGTTGTGGAAGGGGAGATATGTATGGCTTTTGCTGGTCCTGTTGTGTTATGGAAGGGGAGATATGTATGGATTTTGCTGGTCCTGTTGTGTTATGGAAGGGGAGATATGTATGGCTTTTGCTGATCCTGTTGTGTTGTGGAAGGGGAGATATGTATGGCTTTTGCTGGTCCTGTTGTGTTGTGGAAGGGGAGATATGTATGGCCTTTGCTGGTCCTGTTGTGTTATGGAAGGGGAGATATGTATGGCCTTTGCTGGTCCTGTTGTGTTATGGAAGGGGAGATATGTATGGCTTTTGCTGGTCCTGTTGTGTTGTGGAAGGGGAGATATGTATGGCCTTTGCTGGTCCTCTTGTGTTGTGGAAGGGGAGAAACACTGGACACTGGTTTCTCTCTCTCTTTCTCTCTCTCTCTCTCTCTTTCTCTCCCTCACCCATCCCTCCACCACGAGGTCAGCCAGAACTGGAGCCCTGTTTGGTGGGGGTAATTAATCAAATTAATTGGTCTGCCATTGTGGTGCCTTACGGATCATGTCAGCCAGTGTAATCTTTAGTGTGGTCCATACAGTGAAATAAAAGAGCAGGCATATGTTTCTCTTCCTCTACTTCTCACCTACCTGGTCAGAAGTTAACAGTAGTTATATTATCATATATAACTACTGTGTTATATTATCGTACCTTTTAACCCTCCCCAGAATATGTCTGTAGCTCATATCCTCTTCATGCTCAACATAAGACATCTAAGTGTGTTTTCAGCCTATCATTCGATTAGATATTAAAAGTACTTTATCACTTCCGATGTGTGAGTGATTGAGAATGTGTATATACAGTGTGTGTGTGTGTGTGTGTGTGTGTGTATGTGTGTGTGTGTACGAGCGATGGTGTGTGCGTGTGTACAGTATTTGTGTTTATACAGTGTGTGTGTATGTACAGTTTGTGTGTGTGTGTGTCTATGTGTGTGTGTTTGTACAGTATTTGTATGTGTGGGTTTGTACAGTATTTCTGTGTGTGTGTGTGTGTGTGTGTGTGTGTGTATTTACAGTTTGTGTGTGTGCGCCTGCATGCGTACGTACAGTATTTACGTGTGTTTGTGTCCTGTATCATCCTCTCCCGTCCTGTTCTTGTCTGTTGGTCATATATATATATATTATATGTGTACTAAATTAATACATGTCAATCTAAAAGTAGTTTCAGCGCACACATTTCTCATGTGAGTTTTCTGTGTCAGGCTGAAGTGCACCAGTCTTACTGAGTTTTAAACGCAGCTTAACGGGTGAACTTGCAGGCTCCTGATCAGCCAGCCAGCATCCCGGCCTCCTAAACCCCCTCCTAAACTCCCCCCCCCCCCCGATGATGACATGGCACAGTCCAGATTTTACACCAGACCATAGAGCCATAGATGACACCAGACCTGTCCCTAAATGGGACGAGCCATCCAGCAACATCCTCCTAACTGTCACTTACACTTATTTATTTTACCCACTGAGGCTTAAGGAATCACAGAAAGGTTACGCCCCTCTAGGTACCGCCGCTGCAGCAGGCCACGCCTCCTTAAGCCCGCGCTGGCACGCTCCTCACATTGCACTTCAAGCCCTGTTTACAGCCCCAGAGGCATCGCTGTGCATATGGGAATAAGGGTCTGTGTAAACTGATAACACCGGCTGTAATGTCTAGCCATGGCGGCCTCTGTATTTAGGCAAAATAATGCTCCTATCCCCACACACTCACTTTCCTTCACATAAAAAAAACACAGGGAGAGTTAGTGAGAAAAGGGGAGCGATACATAGATGTACATAGACACTCACTCACTCACTCACTCACTCACTCACTCACTCACTCACTCACTCACTCACTCACTCACTCACTCACTCACTCACACACTCACTCACACATTCACTCACTCACACACTCACTCACTCACTCACTCACACACTCACTCACTCACTCACTCACTCACTCACTCACTCACACACTCACTCACTCACACACTCACTCACTCACACACTCACTCACTCACTCACTCACACACTCACTCACTCACTCACTCACACACACACTCACTCACTGACTCACTCACTGACTCACTCACTCACTCACTCACTCACTCACACACACACTCACTCACTCACTCACACACTCACTCACTCACTCACTCACTCACACACTCACTCACTCACTCACACACACACACACACAAACACACACACACACACACACACAAACCATAAAAAGAGTAGGAGTTTGAGATGGAAGAGAGAAAAAAATATTTGTCATTTTTCCAAGGTTTCCTTTAGCAGGTTCCGTGTGGCTGTTATTTTCTCATAATTAACGAGTGGTGCATCAAAAACCTGTCATTATCGCACCATCCTTGTAATTATTATACACTGTCGGCCTGATGTACTAAGACTTAGCGTGTGCAAAACCTTCTAGCACACACAACCACAACACTAATAACACAACCAATGATTGGTGCAAAACAAATACCGTGACCAATCATTGGTCATGTTATTAGTTTTGCGTGTGCTAAAAGGTTTTGTGCACGCTAAAGGTCTTAGTAAATCACGCCTTGTGTGTGCTTGCCTTGCGTGTGCGTATGTAAGTGTGTACATGTGTGTGAGCACATGGGGGAGAGGGGGCTGGGGTAGGCTACTGAAGACTCATGTCCCTGGCAGATTATAAAAACAGTGACCTTCAGTATTGTTTCCTTTAACAACATATCCCAGAATCCTCCAAATCAATTTCCTGCTCACCAACAGGACGTGTCTGAGACACAGAGGGTGCTTCCCACAGAAATATATAATATAATATATAATATAATAATATATAGAGTTCAGTGGTGCTTCCCAATACTCAAAAAATGCACCCTCCCTGCCTCCACTACCACCTCCTCTCCTCCGTGCTCTGGAAACTGATCTTTGTGTTTTAATCTAATGTCGCTGATTACATCTTAATTATGTATTAATGGTCACATATTAATGAATGTCTTGACACAAACCGCAATGTCAGATACATTGTATACTGTACATGCAAATACTTGTACTCGAAACGTTCAGGCAGTTTTGCATACTTCCGGGTAGGAGAGGAGTGGTAGTGGGGGAGTGGAGGAAAGGAGGTGGGGAGTGAAGAAGTGCAGGCGTGCATCCCAATATTCTTCACTCCTCACCTCCTTTCCTCCACTCCTCTCCTCCACTTGTCTCCTACCCAGAAGTATGCAAAACTGTAGTTGCACGTATAGTATACAATATACCTGACATTGCGGTTTGCATTGAGACATTAATTAATATGTAACAATGAATATGTAATTAACATGAAATCAGCAACATTAGATGACACAAAGATGCACGGAGGAGAGGAGGTGTTAGTGGAGAAAAGGAGGATGCATTTTTACAAATATTGGGATGCACCCCTAGACACTGCCTACGGTCAGATAGGTATGACGAGCCGGGGTACAGCTTTAACAGAACCGCAGAGCTGGTTGGTCAGCACCTGGTCACATGTTTACATGGTGCCACACTGCACACTTCACAGAGGAATGGCACCCAGAGAGAAAGTGATGAAAGGCGAAATTCGCTTTTGTGAATACTTAAAAAAACCCGTTTGTTAATGCGCTTACATGTATTTACGGCTGATTCCGCCTGAATTCAGAAACCCAGCTTGCTCCGAGCCCTGCAGTCCCTATTTACGGCTGATTCCGCCTGAATTCAGAAATCCAGCTTGCTCCGAGCCCTGCAGTCCCTATTACATTTCCAAACGGCTTGGTAATAAAAAAAGAAAGTGGTGGTTCCAATTGTGTTTGTGTGTGTGTGTGTGTGTGTGTGTGCGTGTGTGTGTGTGTGTGTGTGTGTGTGTGTGTGTGCGTGTTTGTGTTCGGGGGGGGGGGGGGGGGGGGGGGGTTGGGGCAGGTGACGACTCTTGCCAGTACTGTGCACACTTCCTGTTGTGAAAGAATAAGGAGCGCCTGGCATTAATTTGCAGGCGAGCGCTCTCAGCGTTTTCCTGCGCACCGTCATACCTTCCCCATTTCCAGTCTCCCTTCGCAGCGCGCAGTGACGGCAACGGTTTGGTTGCCTGGCAACGTCCTGAAAGGTGAACAGCGTACTCCCCCGTTATGTGCGTGCGCATATGGCTCCGCGAGTCCAGGGGTTCCCGAGCTATTTTTATCCGCGGGGCCTTCTACCACCCTGTGGCTGAGGATCGGTGAGGTTTGAGACCATATGAACCTCCACTCCCCCCCCCCCCCCCCCCCTTTCTTCAGCAGTTAAACATCCACTCCCTCTGCAGCCATCTCACCTGCCCCCCCCCCCACCCCCAACTGTTGCTCTCCACCCTTTCCTGTTTGGACAGGAAGTGACCTGGTGCCCCATTGTATTCTTTTGTACCGTGTCTACTGTTTATCACAACGCTCTTGACAAGGGCTGTGCTGTAACACCAGGCGGTGTGCTGGCCTTGTCTATTTGAAAATATAATGAATTATTAAAGCATGTATTCCTTTCTTTACGTGGCCGCCCACCGTTGACTTAGCTTGTGAGCAAGAAGTGACCTCACCTATGTCAGGACCATCAGGCACCTACAGAGGCAAAAAATGGTACTCAAGATGGAAGAATGATTTTTCCATCAGCCCCAAAAGGGGTGGAGTCAATGCCTTCTGCCAACCCTTGAGTTGTAGGAACCAATCAGTCTTTTGCTCTCCATCTCAGAAACCCTGGCTGCATTCGGGTCCAACATTTATGCATTCTTCCTGCCGTTCCCTTCCCTTACTTCAAAGGGGGAATCCCAAAAAATGCCAGGATGAAATATGGCAGCCACACCAAGTGGGGTTCGGTTCCATTTTAAGAAAGGGGAGGGAGTAATTATATTCCCTCACACCCTCGTCGATCCTCCCTTGCAGAGCACCTGTTAAGTTTGCTTGCTGTGCGTCACAAATTCCGGCACATAATGGCTCACTCGAGGGAAGACAGCAAGGGAAGGGAATGTGTTGAATTGGATCCGAACGCAGTCCCAGTTACTGATTACAGAGGATAGCTCTGCCCATTCTGGGGTTTATCAAGCCTCACTTTATCAAGCCTCAGTTTATCAAGCCTCACAAGCTCTGCCCATTCTGGGGTTTATCAAGCCTCACTGCCCCACCCTTAAAGCACTGCCCCACCCTTAAAGCACAGTGCCGGGCCTGTGGGTGTGCCAGAGACCAGTCGTGAAAGAGGGAAATGTGCACGCATGCGTACACCATGCATGTGCTATGTCTTCTCACAGAACCAGAGCTAATACAGATCACTCCTCTTCAGGAGGATCGTTCATTATCCCCATTGATCTGCATCTAAGTCAAACACTACATCTGCTTCAACCAGAAAGCTAAATCTGTTCATGTTTGGAGAAAGGGCCGTACACACGAGCAATAGCAATGCTATTGAAGCCAATTAAACATATTCAGATAGACTGATGATATATATTAATTTGATACGCAGGCAGATTTTAGGAATTGTGTTTTTGCAGATTTGTGTATTGTAACTTAGCTTTTATTTGTTGAAAATATTATACAACAATAATAATAAAGGTAACACAATGCAATATACAATATTCAGTAAAAAGGATTATTAAATATTCTATGGCTCCTGTGATTATTGTTCTATTATTATTTATGGAACGTAATGAGAAATTGTTAAAACAGAAGATTGTTTTTTCCTTCCTTTTTTGTTAATAAGAATGTGTGAGCTGAGCCAAGTACTTTTTAAAAAAACTAAAAATATGGTTAAATACAGAGGTGTAAAGTCCAGGGGTCAGAAAATAAAAGTCCTGCCATGTTTGTCTTCCACCCATGAACTCAGCCAGCTGATTTCACTAATTAGTTGTACCTCCTGGCTGTGGAATTGTGCTAATTAGCAAATCCAGGTGATCGGAACTAAATACTGGGGAGGACTTTTACTTTCTGAACCTGGACTTTTCACCTGGTTAAAATAGATGCTAAGTACTTCAGTTTATTTGCTTACTATCTCTTAAATGCTCCTTCTTCCCAGCCATGACTAAGTGGATGATTCTGCAGGCAGTGTGTGTGTGTGTGTGTGTGTGTGTGTGTGTGTGTGTGTGTGTGTGTGTGTGTGTGTGTGTGTGTGTGTGTGTGTGTGCACCGCCTGTGTGTGCGTGCGTATGCGTGTGTGTGTGTGTGTGTGTGTGTGTGTGTGTGTGTGTGCGAAAGAGAGAGGGAATGCGAGAGAGAAAGAGATACTTGCAGCTATTCTGGCATACTTAACAAAGCTCTGACCTAGTTCACTGGCCTGCAAAGTGGGTTTCTCTGTTTTGGTAACTTGATGCCCCCCCCCACCCGCCTGCTCTCCCCTCTCCCCCATTTTTCTCCCTCAACCTGCCTTCAATTCGCCTTCAAGGGTGACCGTTTGGGACTCTTGGAGGGGGCATTGGGTGGGGGTGGGGGGGAACTCTAGCATGCAAAAGGCTTGTGTTTTTCAGAGCGCCAAGTCTCCCGCCCTGTCAGTTAATGTGCTGTGCGTATGAGCGAAGCTTCAGGCCTGCATAACTACATGAACACAGCTACAGGCCTTTATCTCCACTGGCATGTCCGCTTCAAACAAGCAAATCTACAGGCTTCCCTCTCCGTTGGTTGCATGCTGTATGACTTTTGTACTTAATTCTCCGCGTTTCGGGACATTTGTGACATGGGGGATAGAGCCGTGGACTGTGGAAAGTTTTGGTGGGACTAGAACTTTTATTGGCTCTATTCTTCCATTCTCATTGGCTGTTGTGACTATGATGCTAGCTTCTTCACGGTCTGGAGCCTCTAGTGGTGGAACTGTTTGCCGTGTCAATGTCTGCTGGCAAAGGCTTGAGTGGCATCTTAGAGTATATGTATGTAGAGACAGCGAGGCCAATAGAAACCTATGGGGAGTAGTTTTAATTTTGCGCTCGTCTCACATGCGCAGTTGTGTCCTTGGAGTCACATGTACAACGAGGATGGCACAGAAAGTGATGTAGAAACAGCTATGAGTATGTAATTGGTTGCCAACTAGCACACAAATATATGATGTAGGCCAGAATAAATAATAATAATAAATTAATATCTTTGTCTGTGTGGTAAAAAAAATATTTGACCATGGAAAAATAACAAGCAATTAAATTTTTTTTTAATGGAAGTCGACATAAATATATGAGTGGAATTATTTTTAATTTGCTGTCAAAAATAATGGAATCCAATGGGGAAATTGGCATAAATCATAGATATGAGCAGAGGGCCACATTATATTTCAGTTGAGAGCCGAAAGCTGGCCCCTTGAGTGGCATACACTGTCTTTTTTTTCCGTTGTCATTTCCTGTTTTCCACCCCAAAGTGTCACGTTGTTTTCAGAGCTAAGTCAGATTTGAGCCAATCGTCATTCGCTGAGAGGAAATTCCACTTTCCCTAAATATATAAATGAATAAATAAAAGTGTGGGGTGGCTCGAACGCTACGTTTTGCTTTTATGATTTTCCTTCAGAGAGAGAGGGGAAAGGGGAGACATTTTAGACTTTAACCCTTTATTAACAATAAGAAAAAGACACCAAAAAATCACCAATATTGACACACACTAAAAAAAAAACCCCCAAAAACACTGAGAAAGGAATAAGAAAAAAAGAGAGAGAGCGGGAGAGAAATGCAACCAGCACAGAAATTGTTTACAGCCAAGTAGTGCAATGGCCACATATCTGTCATGAATAATACGTGTAATGTATATGTATAAAAACAATTATTATGTGATAATAGAAAAAAATAGAATGATACAAATTGACATGAAATAATGAATGTAAAATAAAGCGAGATAAATGAGTAATTGCATACCATTTGGGAGAAAGGCTGGAAAACAAACTCTGCTTCAACATTAATGGCTATAAAGAGCCGTGCGCTGCAATGATGTCATTGTAATCCCCCTTTACCTTTAAGCCCAAGAGTTTCCTTGACTGGCTTTAAGCCCCCATGTTTCTCCATAGTCCTGCACTCAGTTCATTTTTCGTGGCTCAACTCGAACATCATTTTTCTCACTCCAACTTCATGCTTGTTTGTCCCACCCTTCCACCCCCCCCCACCCCCCCCCCCACCCCCCCACCTCCCGCCCCAATTGGCCCAGAAGTGTTTCCGAGGAAACAAGGAAGCATTCCAGGAAAAGGGAGCTGCGTCATCATTCCTTTCCAGAGCCTTTCAAAACAGGGGATCTCCTCACTCACAATTCAATTCACTTTCAGTTCACTTCAGCTCTCTCTCTCTCTCTCTCTCTCTCTCTTTCTCTCTCTCTCTCTCTCTCTCTCTACCCCCCCTTGCTGCTCCTCCTCTCTCCCACCCTCATCGTGTATTTTTGCAGAAAAGCTGGTCTTTATTAAACACATTGTAGTACGGAGTGACCTAATTCTCCTTGGCTGGTTCAGTTTGGGGCCTGTAATCAGCATGCAAGTGACTGACGCCACTGAAGCCAACTGGTTTGTTTTTGCCCGTTTGCCCAGTTTCCGCGTATAACTGTGACGCTTGCACAAACGCCTGATTTTTATGCCATGGGGAAACGGAAGCAGGCTGGATGGGTTTTGTGGTGGGATCGTATTCCTGTTTGTGTGGTGTGGAAGAGCTTGACGTACCCGTTTGGTCCCTGAAATGGACTCTCTTACTGGTGGGGGTAATGTGCATGGCCCCAATTGCTGTCCCTTAACACAACTGGACATTAATCACAGAGCAGGCCTGGTTACAGGATATGCTCACAGAATGAGGCCTTCCCCTTTTCTGTCAAGGTTTTGAACAGATTGAAAACCATAAACTAATTTAAACAGAGGAAAGACATCCTTTAGAGAAGAATGATCTGGCAGAGTTTTCCCACCAAGGGTAAAAACAAACGGATATCAGTC
>CM056387.1:32231879-32309604 GCA_029718625.1 Synaphobranchus kaupii
TGATGTTTGTGCTAAAGGAATACTGTGGATGTGGTGCCAGTTTACGCCAAACTGGCAGAAAGGAAAAGTATTTTGTGTTGCTGCTGAAAAGGACCTGGGCTTGTATACGGAAGGTTGCAGGTTTGATTCCCAGTGGGGCGTCACAAAAGCTTTCCTTGGGGAAGGTTGAACAGCGTCTCAATGGTTTTGGTGAATTACATAGCCAAGTAAATTGGAAAGAACCAAAAAATTAAATTTCGAGCGACCTCGTACAATGCAAGGGTATCTCCCCAAGGACATTAATAATAACGGCATGCCTCTCACACTGAGGAGATCATTTTACTTGTTTATTTATTTATTTTTACAGTTGTTCTATCCACATATTAAATGAAACTGGGCGGTGCAGGCGTCCGTTTAAGGATTTGGTGAGATGGCAGAGGGGCAGGCATTTTTGAGGGGGTGTGGTAAAGAATTGTGGGAGTCAGTTTCTCTGGGTCTGCCTGCTCCTGCAGTCGCCCTTGCAGAAGGATGGATGAGTCATGAGCTCCGTGCTGCCGAGGAAGAGGCCTTTTATTTAATTCTTTATTTTTGGGATGCCTGCCCCCTGGTGGAAGAGTGTAGGAATAGCTGCAAGGCACAGTGCGGTGACAGGAATGGACTCTCAAGCTAAATTTAGCAAAGCAAACCACCGTAACATTTTGTTTCTACAGTGGATCAGTGTTGATGGTTTTCTCAGAGGACGTTTTCAAAATATTTTAGAATTTTTGTTTGTGACATGTTATTGTGTTATTTATTATGATATCATGCAAGGAGATTTATATTATTTTTTTATTTTTTTCCAAATGTCACTAATATGCAAAGTACAAATTTCACGTATGATATTGAAAACACAGAACCAAAAGGATCATTAAAATATGTGGGTTGTTTTGTCTAATATGCAGAAAAGTTACTGCTTTGTTTTTATGTGATTTTACAGAATTTATTCCTGGTGTATTCTCCCTGTTCTACAGTCAATTCCAGATGCATTTGCACCCTTCATGAAAATGAGCAAAGATAATTGTGTAAAATAAACAATACACATAAAGATTCAAATTCTCTGCTCAAACATTAGGGGAAACTACTTACTTTCACTCTAATAAAAACTGTTTATTTAAAAGGCATGTTTTTTTGAGTAATAGTATTTTTCTCAAAAGAAAAATATTTAAAACAAAACCAAACAAAGTGGCATCTGTGATGAAATTCAATTTTTTCTTTAATCGATCTCATTGTCCAGGAACTGTGTTACTGCCAATCACCATTTCCTGTTTCACAGAGGTATAAATATGAGGTTGCACACATCTAAAATCCCTTTATCACCATGGGGAAAACCAAACAGCTTTACAAATGTTGTAACGGATATTATAATCAAAAAGCTTCAGCAGTCACATGTCCGTATTTCCCTCATGCACAGTGAGGAAGATGGTGAGGGAGGTAAAGTAGAACCCAAGGACGCACAGTAGAGCTGCACAGTATAGTGGAATCTTGGGGTTATCAAGATTCAAAAATCAACTGTTAGATGCCAACACCATGTCAACAAGCTCTTTAGAAGGGTTGCCGAAAGAAGTCCTTACTGAGAGCAGCCCATTGAAGCACCTGAACTTTGCCTAGCATCATTGGACCTGCAGTTGGAATCATGTGTTGTGGTCAGACGAGACCAAAATGGAACCTTTTGGCCATGGACGTCATCGGCGGGTTTAGCAATGAAAGACAACTGCATACAAGCACCTCAGTAAAATATGGTGGTGGATCATTGATGCTTTCAGGCTGTTTTGCTGCTAGTGGCCCACTGACCCAGTGGCTCTTGTTAGGATCAATGGCATAATGAATACCACTAGGTACCAGGATTTTTTTTACCACCAAAAACCTGGTTGCCTCTGCCAGGATGTTGAAACTTGGCCGTAGACGGACCTTTCAACAAGACAATGACCCCAAACATACATCAAAATCAAAACAGAAATTTTTTTCAGAAACACAAATTCAATTTTCTGCAATGGCCATCTCAGTCTCCGGACTTGTTCCCTATTGAAACCCTGTGGTCTGAATTGAAGAGGGCAGTCCACAAGTGCAAACCTAAGCATATGCCTCCTCCCCCGAAAAGATAATGTCTGCCAAGGGTGTAGATCTTGTGTGGTCCAAGATCCCCTCCAAAAGTGTTCTCCGACCTTGTCAGACATGAAGAGGTGCAGTGAAGAGGCGCAGTGCTGTTATCCTTTGCAGGGGAGACTTAATACTGATCACCGGGGTGACAATAATTTTGGAGCCTATGTTTTGCAGAAAAAAATGGTACTATTCAATAAAACTTTTTTGCGTTTGAAAGATTATTGTGTTCAAATAAAAGTTAAATGAGTCGTATGCTTGAACCTAAAATATGACTCATTTTATGTCGTACTTGTTGACCTATCACTCTTGATCCCTGTATTTGCTGCTGAGACCCTCTCCTGCTGGAGGTGCAGTACCTTTTCACCCCAGTGCACTCGTGTTGCTTGGCGTGTTGCACTGTGTTTGTGGTGACTGGTGAGTCACTGCTATATTTGTCCACCAAGGTGAACAGGGTTAAAGGAACCTAGTGATGGCATTTCTATGGGTTCCAGTGAGTTCAGAACACTGGGAGCTGAGCCTGGCTGTAACAGGTTACATGGCTGTATTCTGGAACCTGACTGTGTTAGGGAACTGGGCTGTTAGGGAACATAACTATGTTAGGGAGCTGGACTGTTAGGGAACATAACTACATTAAGGAACTGGACTGTTAGGGAACATAACTACGTTAGGGAACTGGACTGTTAGGGAACATAACTACGTTAGGGAACATAACTACGTTAGGGAACTGGACTGTTAGGGAACATAACTACGTTAGGGAACTGGACTGTTAGGGAACATAACTATGTTAGGGAACTGGACTGTTGGGGAACATAACTATGTTAGGGAACTAGACTGTTAGGGAACATAACTATGTTAGGGAACTGGACTGTTAGGGAACATAACTACGTTAGGGAACTGGACTGTTAGGGAACATAACTACGTTAGGGAATTGGACTGTTAGGGAACATAACTACGTTAGGGAACTAGACTGTTAGGAAACATAACTACGTTAGGGAACTGGACTGTTAGGGAACATAAATGTGAGGGAACTAGACTGAGGGGTAACCTCACTGTTAGGGAACCTGACTGTGTTAGGGAACGGTAGTCCTGGGGAACCCAACTGTGTTAGAGAACTGGACTGTAGGGTAACCTTACTGTTAGGGAACATGACTGTGTTGGGGAACTACACTGTTAGAGAACATAACTGTTAGGGAAATAGACTGTAGGGTAACCTCTCTGTTAGAGAACCTGACTGTGTTAGGGAACTGCACTGTTAGGGAGCCTGAAAGTGTGATGGAAATCGACTGTTAGGGAACATGTAGGTGTCTGGGGTGTTGTAGGATATGTTGTATAATAGCATGTGTGGTGTTGGTGTGGGCATTGTGTGTTGGTGTGGGAATTGTGTAGGGGATATATTGTGTAGGAGTGTGTGTTACAAGCTGTGTTATAATGCAGCACACTGATATTTGGCATGCCAGCAGACAGGATGGGAGGCTATGCGAGGCAGTATTAGCATGTGAGGCCGTGCTCGTCATTTTGACGATGCCGCTGTACTCACTCCTCGAGAAACAGCGTGAGAGACGTGTGACACGCTGTCCTGCAGTGTCGCTGGCAAATGGAAACAGATCCGAGGCAGATTTACGCTTTGCTGCCATCGATCATGTAGTCATGACAACAAGGCTCGCCGGGCTTACAGACAGCTTGGGAGTGCAGCTGCCTGCACTCAGGGAATATACTGCCTCTGCCTGAGTGTGAATACGAGTGCTTGTGTGTGTGTGTGTGTGTGTGTGTGTGTGTGTGTGTGTGTGTGTGTGTGTGTGTGTGTGTGTGTGTGTGTGCGCATGCGCGTGCACGCGCGTGTGTGTGTGTGTAGTGTAGTTCAGCTTTGAAAAAGTCAGGAACAATAGTGGGTGCATTAGCATTCCGATACCACTCTCTCTCTCTCTCTGCATTAATGGCTCAGTTTGTTCATTGATGGAGTGAATTGTTGCTCTTTAACTGAAAAATTGCGGCAGGAAGGTGGGCGTGTCGCTTCTCAATATTCAGTCCTGCTTTTGTGTAGAGCTTCGACCATCTCTGACCGTCAGTTATCCTAAGGGCGTAACACCTGACGTTCCACTTTTCCTGCCTCAGTGAAACCAGTTAGGCGACACACACACACACACACACACACACACACACACACACACACACACACACACACACACACACATATACATGCGCACACGCACCGCCCCTCTCTCTCTTTCCCTGTACTTCCACACTGAGCTACAATGTGGAGAAGACGGCTGCACAGTACCAGAGCCAAGCTCCGCAAGACTGCAGCGTAAGTGTAATCCGCGTTTCAGAGGGGAGGGGACGCGGCTGTAAGCAGGTCGCGGTTTCACACGTCTGGATCGGCGCGGCCCTGTGCGCCCACTAATTTTGCGCAGCGGGAAAACCACCGCGCCTTCGGGAAAATGCGATCCGCGGGTTTGTGGAAGCGATCCTCATTAGGATAGAACAAGGGCCTAGATAACAGGCCTGATGAATGGGTGTTGGCCGCTGGAAGACCTCTGTAAGTTTATTCACATTTCTTATGGAGAAAATGCGCACTGTGTTTGGAGGGGGGGGGGGGGGGGGCGGTGGTGGCTATTTTAAGTGTCTGATTAGACGACCTAACGCAGGTTTTAGGCTAATTACTCTGACACATAAAAGGCTGTGTACCCACCTCCCCTCCAATTTTTGTTCTCATCAATTGCCCTCAGCATACGCACAGATATCTTTTTAAATTTCATAATCTCTGTACTGAATTTGCTTTACGTCGGCACGTGTGTATTTATATATGTGTGTGTGTGTGTGTGTGTGTGTGTGAGTTCAGCAGGCCTCAGCAGTGGTGCAGGATTGTACCATTTTGCAGGGGGGGGGGGGGGGGGGGGTGACACCCCCACCCCAATCAGCCGATCCCAACACCCACATATCCCACAGCCCAGCAACTGCGAGATAACTCTCTTTTGGATGTCCACCTTCCGTTTAGATTTATGCGTCTTTTGTCCCTCGGTAAAGTGTTCCAGAGACGGAGAGTAAAGAGGGAGGGGTCCTCAAGTTTAGAGCTATGGGGTGCTGGCCATGTGGGGCTCAGCACTATGAAAGACAGGAAGGGTCGGACTGCCGGGCTCTCATCTGCAAAGCAGGGGAAGGAGTTTTATTCTGATGATGATGATTATGGCAATAATAATTGTGATTGTGATGGGGATGACGACTGTGACGGTGGTGATATTCATTTTTTTATTTAATCCCTATCAGCTTGTAGACCTTTTTCTAAATCCATACTGTGTGGGCAATATGAACAGTACTAGGTAATTTTGTGGCTAGTGAATCTTGCGAATTGACGGGACGAAACGTGCTGTGTAGTACTTACATGAAAGCACATGGTGTGTGTGCACATAGACGCATATAGCGTTGAACCCCAATGCAGGCAGTGTTCTCTGGTTGTGTAACGGAGCCCCTGTGCTCATTGTTATAATGGTGCTAACTGGTCCTTTTCTGCTGGTTGCAGGGCGGAAAAGACTGAAGTGTTGAGCGAGGACCTACTGCAGGTAAAAGAATGCCACTGCTGCTTTAATGGGATGCCTTCCATTTTTTTGCAAGTGGGTTTTGTGTGTGAGTGTGTGTGTGCGCGTGTGTGTGTGTGTGTGTGTGCGTGTGTGTGCGTATGTGTGTGTGTGTGTGTGTGTGTGTGTGTGTGTGAGTGTGTGTGTGCGCGTGTGTGCGTGTGTGTTTGTGTGTGTGTGTGTGTGTGTGTGTGTGTGTGTGTGCGTATACGCATGTATGTTTGTGTGTGCGTGTGCGTGTGTGTGTGCGCGCAACTATGTAACTATGTCTGTGTCTCAGTTTGAATGTGTAGGCACACCCCGTTTCTCATTGGTACGCACAAGAATTGAACCCCCACCCCCCCCCCCACCCCCCACCCCCCCCGGACTGCGATCACAATCCTCCCCCTAGCACAATTTTCTCTGGTTCACCCATGACTGGAAGCCTGCGCTGCTACTGGGAGAGAGAACATGTTCAGTATATGTGCCAGTGTGTCTATTGGGGTGAAAGCGAGTGTGTTTTCAATGTTAAGTGAATGATGTGTGCTGCTTGCGCTCAGCATATGGATTACCCTCAAAGGGGGTACAAGAACACTTATTAAAAAGCCCGGGCGAGTCAGAATTAATCCATGCAACGTCAAAGAGTTAACAGGCTCGGTAAAGTCAGATTTTAACAAGAGATAAAGATTTGACACTCTTTTATTGTAGGCGTGTGTAGGTGTAAGAAGTGGGGGTTGTGTGGGTAGCAGCTGTAAGTACTCTGCCTTTATCAGGGTTTTACCTGGGATTTAATGAAGCAGCTCTTCAGCTCTGACTAATCTCTGACTCTGGACCACAGACAGTTGTCTGTCATCATTGTGTGTGTGTGTGTGTGTGTGTGTGTGTGTGTGTGTGTGTGTGTGTGTGTGTGTGTGTGTGTGTGTGTGTGTGTGTGTGTGTGTGTGTGTGTGTGTGAGTGCTATTGTATTTGTGTGTTGTGTGCGGTATGTATGTGGTGTGCGTGGTATGTGTCTGGTGTGTGATGTGTGTGTGAGTGTGAATGTGTTTGTGTGTGGTGTGTGTGTGAGTGCAATTGTATTTGTGTGTTGAGTGCGGTATGTATTTGGTGTGTGTGTGTGTGTGTGTGATGTGTGTGTGAGTGTGAATGTGTTTGTGTGTGATGTGTGGTATGTATGTGGTGTGTGTGTGTGTGTGTGTGTGTGTGTGTGTGTGTGTGTGTGTGTGTGTGTGTGTGTGTGTGTGTGTGTGTGTGTGTGGTGTGTCATATAAGTGGAAGAGTGCATGTTGTGGTGAATTAATAGGCTGGACCCTGGTTGGCTGTTTGAGCATGCTCAGTAGCTCAGTTGCAGGTCTCATTTGGTCAGGTGGAGAAGCGGCTGGAGCTGGTGAAGCAGGTGTCACACAGCACTCACAAGAGGCTGACCGCCTGCCTGCAAGGACAGCAGGGGGCAGAAGTGGACAAGAGGTCCGTCAAATCACCATCGGTATGTTCCAATAACATACTGGACAAGAGGTCCGTCAAATCACCTTCGGTATGTCCCAATAACATTTTGGACAAGAGGTCCATCAAATCACATTCGGTATGTCCCAATAACATACTGGACAAGAGGTCCGTCAAATCACCTTTGGTATGTCCCAATAACATACTGGACAAGAGGTCCGTCAAATCACCTTTGGTATGTCCCAATAACATACTGGACAAGAGGTCCATCAAATCACCTTCGGTATGTCCCAATAACATACTGGACAAGAGGTCCGTCAAATCACCTTTGGTATGTCCCAATAACATACTGGACAAGAGGTCCGTCAAATCACCTTCGGTATGTCCCAATAACATAATGGACAAGAGGTCCGTCAAATCACCTTTGGTATGTCCCAATAACATAATGGACAAGAGGTCCATCAAATCACCTTCGGTATGTCCCAATAACATACTGGACAAGAGGTCCGTCAAATCACCTTTGGTATGTCCCAATAACATAATGGACAAGAGGTCCGTTCTTATACTACCCTAATAAGAAGACTCACTGTCTTTTTAAAGCTAGTGTAACTTGCAGTGCCTTTGTCAGTATTTGAGTAGAATGTAGCGCCCCTATACATGGGATATTTTATGACTGGTTTTAGTCTGACTGGTCTTGGAATTAGTCTGTTTTCTCTCTCTCTCATTCTCACACTCTCTCTCTCTCTTTTTTTCTCTCTCTTTCTCACTCTCTCTCTCTCCCACCTCTCCTCTCTGGACAGAAAAAGCTTCCCCTTACCACACTGGCACAGTGTCTGCTAGAGGGGGCTGCAGTGTTGGGAGACGACTCGCTGTTGGGGTGAGTTTCCTCACAAGCACACACGCACACTCATGCACACCTTTACACAAATGCACTCACACACAAGCACACACACACACACACACACACACACACACATTTGTGTGCACACGCTGTACAATGGGATGGCTTGGTAATCAGGATTATCTCTGACCTCTAATTGGCTGTGCCCTGGTGCGGTTGTGTTCTCATTGGCTGTCTCCTGGTGCGGTTGTGTTCTCATTGGTTGTCCCTGCAGGAAGATGCTGAAGCTGTGCGGAGACACTGAGGACAGGCTGGCCCAGGAACTCATCCTCTTTGAATTCCAGATTGAACGAGATGTGGTTGAACCACTCTATGTGCTGGCTGAGGTGAACCACCCACTCCCTGACCGTGAATGTCCCTCTGACCGTGAATGTCCCTCTGACCGTGAACCCCATGGTCCTCATCCCTGTCTCCTCTCGAAAATGGGCCCTCTTAATGAGCATCCACTACTACGTTCAGACACCCCACGGGAGCGTTTAGTGCATATCAATAACACCCGTCTCCCTGATAACTTTAATAGCCTACAGTAGTTAGTTCCTTACCGTGCAAACCCCAGTTCTCTTCACAGGAAACAGGCCTCCAATTAAATCCAAATCCTTTGACCCACAATCTAATCACTAATTACTAACCCATTCTTGATTAATGATTGTTTTGGAATGCTAGGGCTCTGTAATGCTAGCTCAAAGGACCAAACCTCCTCCTGAATTGAGCTAGCATGGTTTTTTTTTTGGAGGGGGGGGGGGGGTGGTGAGAGGGTGAGTCAATGCACTGATTTAGCCTGATGGAATGTGTTTAGTCAGTAATTATCTGATAGAACCCTATTGTTTAATTGCTGTTTTCACTGTCTCAAGGGGTTGTGTCTTACAGATGGTTAGTCTGAACTGGTTCTCTCTTGCGATTGGTCCCGCAGGTGGAAATCCCCAACATCCAGAAGCAGAGGAGACATTTGGCCAAGCTCGTCCTGGACATGGACTCCTCGCGGACTCGGTGAGGAGCGACCTCAAAAATTTCTCATTTCCTATTCACTTGTTTTACTTCAGTTTTTCCTCACCATTGTAAATTCTTATGCTCCATTTTCTTATTTTAATTTCCTTCTCTTGTTTTGTGTGACCTCTATTGTGCAACGTGCCTGGAAAATACAGCTTGACAAATTGAAAGAAAATCTAAATTGGGAGAGAGATAATTAAAGACAAGGATGTTCAAATTACAGCCTGTCGTGTTTGTTTTTAGAACGTGTCTCCTCGCGTTATGTGTTGTAAGATGTTTTGGAAACAGTCCTGTTCATTGTCAGGCGAGTAAGGCAGTTTTAATCGAACTAAAATTGATTTGGAGAGCAGAGGCACAGGGAGTACAAAAGACATAGAAAGAGGGGGTGGGAGGGGGACAATGAAATGGGGAGGAACAAATTGTTGTATTTGTTCTTTGTATGTATACAACAATTTGGCAAAGCAGGTGTGGCACCTTCTTTGACAAATTGTATACATGAACTGTATTTGGGTGTCGCAGTCTGCCATCACCAGATAGAAGCTATATAGATCCAGGTATAGATATAATTAAGTTGTTTCATTGAGTGGTATATTGGTAATACAGCACACTGTTAGTGCTTTTATATACTATTAGTATTAGTTTCACAAACTTCATTTCAGATAATGGCAATAATAATATCATTTAAATTTAATTCAAGCTTGGTCACTTCAAGCTTTAAGCTGGTCTGTTCCGTTCACTTATACATTTTAGAAAAATGTTGCGATCACCTGTGTGTAATATCTCCTCCTGGCCGCTAGGTGGCAGCAGTCCTCAAAGTCCTCAAGCCATCCCAGTAACCAGCAGCAGGGTGGGGCCAAGGCCGACCATCTCAGGGAGGAGATGGAGGAGGCAGCCAATCGGATGGAGATCTGCAGGGTGATTCGCTGTCCCCCTTTCTACTGCTATGTCTCTCGCTCTCCTTTCTTTTTTCTGTGTCTATGGTTTAATCTCATTTTCCATTTTCATCTGACATATGTTTATCCAATAAACCTTTCTCACCACAATACATGTAACTGTATTAACCTCCACCAACCACAAATCAGCCAAATGTGAATTGATCACATGTACACTGAAATGCACTCCCAGATTTTGGAAAGAATATTCATAAAAATCTTGATTTTTATGAGGAAAATGAATGAATTTGTATTTGTTTCTTCTCTAGGATCAATTGTCAGCAGATATGTATAATTTTGTGGCCAAAGAAATAGACTATGCAAACTACTTTCAGACGGTAAGCCCAATATTCACATTACTCTGTTGACAGTTTTCACACTGTTTTTGGTAGTTGTACATTAAACAGGTGGTTTCCCCAGGTAACGTGCATGTTAAAACTACACATGTTGTTAATGTGACACATAACTTTGTTAGTTTCTGTAATAAAACATTATTGGAAGAATCCTAGCCATATAATAAAACCTAATCCCTAGTCCACCCCTAAACGTGATACCAACCTATGTCTGATCCAGCATAACCTCACCATAACTCAAATTAAACTCTAAAATAAATTCTCAGGAAGTGACATGCATAGCTACCACAACGTGTGGCATATGTATATTTAGCCAAATCAGTAGCATGTGTAGCAGAAGGATATTATAGCGTAAGTATGCAGAAATATTCACTCTTATCCTCTCTTTCCCTCTCTTTTTCTCTCCCCCTGTCTTCCTCTCCCCTCTATTTTCTATCCCTCTCTCCCTCTTTGCTCATATGTCTGTAGTTAATAGAAGTACAGGCTGAGTACCACAGGAAGTCTCTAGAAATCCTGCAGAGTGTCCTGCCTCAGATCAAAGCTCATCAAGGTGAGTCCTCTACTGCTTCCTGTCATGTGACCTTTTTTGCAGGAATTGTAGTTGCGTCCACCCTCCTGCAGTTTCCAGCTACTTCCTGTCACATGATCCTGCTGCAGTGCCCAGTGAGTGACTGAACCAGATCATTTAATGTACATGTGAAATGGCGGGAAGTGTGCTAATGTATGATCTTTGTGTGCGTGTTTGCGTTTGTGTGTGTGTGTGTGTGTGTGTGTGTGCGCGTTTGCATTTGTGTGTGTGTGTGTGTGTGTGTGTGTGTGCGCGTTTGTGTGTGTGTGTGTGTGTGCGCGTTTGTGTGTGTGTGCTCCTTTGTGTGCGTGTTTGCGTTTGTGTGTGCGTGTGCACGTTTGTGTGCGTGTTTGCGTTTGTTTGTGTGTGTGTGTGTGTGTGTGTGCGTGTGTGTGCGCGTTTGTGTGTGTGTGCTCGTTTGTGTGTGCGTCTTTGTGTGTGTGTGCTCGTTTGTGTGCGTGTTTGCGTTTGTGTGTGCCTGTGCGTGTTCGTGTGCGCGAATGCGCATGTCCACATGGTGTTGGTGCAGAGGCCTGGGTGGAGAAGCCTTCGTTTGGGAAGGCGCTGGAAGAGCACCTGACGGTCAGTGGCCGGGAGATCGCCTTCCCCATCGAGGCCTGTGTGACCATGCTGCTGGAGTGTGGCATGCAGGAAGAGGTGAGACTCGCCAAAACTCCTCCGCACACCCACGGCCAGTTCTAGGCATAGGCGATATAGACTGTTGCCTCGGGCGCCATCTGTATGGATGGGTGGGTGGGTGGGGGGTCTAACCATCTGGGGAACAACAAACAGAAGAGAAAAAAATGGGAAAATGGAACAAGTTGCGTTAACCCCCCAACCCCCCCCCCCCTTCTACCTTCTGTCAGATACCATAAGGAGTAAACTAAAAACTGTCTGAGTTGTTGACTCTATCCAGTCTGTAAGCTGTTAGTGTTTACTCAGTTACAAATGAATTAAATGTTGGGCTGGTGCTGTTACTCCAGCCAATGAGATTGTAGATGTTGGTCACATGGTGTTACCTTAGCCAATGTGACAGAAGGAGTTGGTAAAGCTGTGTCACTTCAGCCAATAGGAATTAAGCAGTGGGAGTCACGTGGCGTCACCCCAGGCAATGGGAGTGAAGCAGAACCCAGTCACTTCCTGCTTCTTGTGCGTTCAGGGCCTGTTCAGAGTGGCTCCCTCGGCCTCGAAGCTGAAGAAGCTGAAAGCATCGCTGGACTGCGGCGTTCTGGATGTGCAAGAATATTCCGCTGACCCCCACGCCATCGCGGGTGAGCCATGCATCCCGCATGTAACCATCGCCATGGCATCAGTAACTAAGTACATGGGCCCACCATGTAGTGTAAAGTTTGTGCCTGACTGAGGTTCCACTCCCTTCCTCCCTCTGTATCTTTTATCTCCATATTTGTTTTCTCTCTTTCTCTTTCTCTGTCTCTCAGGGGCACTGAAATCCTACCTGCGTGAGCTTCCGGAACCCTTAATGACCTTTGATCTCTACGATGAGTGGATCCAGGCTTCAAAGTAAGAGCTCTCTGCTGCTGTGTATACAGAGCCTAGGTCCTGATAGGTCATTTAACACTACAGGTTATTCTTCATGGCTGTTGGCTCCAAAACAAATCTGCTCACCGGATATCACTACACATACATGTTTTAACTTCACCCTCGCTAACAATCATGACACATTTTAATACCACGGTCTCTTCGCAGTCCTGAACATTTAGCGCAGACGCTGGAAGAATTTGGGATCTTCTGTTTGAGCTGTCTTCTGTGGAAGAATTGGGGTCTTTTGCAGAGGTGTGAAATCCAGGGGTCAGAAAAAAAGCCACGTGTGTTTCTTCCACCCATGTACATTGCCAGCTGATTTCACTAATTAGTTCTATTGCCTGGCTGAAGAATTTTGCTAATTGGCAAATCCAGGTGATTGGAACAAAATACTTAGTAGGACTTTTACTTTCTGAACCTGGATTTTACACCTCTGGTCTTCTGTTTGCGCTGTAGTATTGGGATCCTCTATGTGAGTTATCTTCTGTGGAAAAGTAGCAGTCTTCTATTTGAGCTGTCTTCTGTGGAAGAGTAGGGGTCTTCTATTTGAACTATCTTCTGTTGAACAATTGGGGTCTTCTACTTGAGATATCTTCTGTGGAAGTATTGGGATCTTCTGTTTGAGCTATCTCCTTGTTACAGTCTTTTACTGCTGCTAAAGAGTGATGTCGTGATGTCGTGATGGCTTTTCTCTGACATAATCTGTTCTCTCTTGGCAGTATTCAAGATCAGGACAAGAGACTGCAGGCTCTGTTGGCGGCTTGTGAGAAGCTACCCCCAGACAACATCAACAACTTCAGGTGAGTCTTCACCCTCACCCATCTCTCCATTGACATTTGACATGTTTTGCTTTTCCAGTGGAGGAAAAAATTGCATCAAAGCTTGCGGATGAGAGAACCACTATTTACCTTTTGTTGTTTGGCCATATCAAGGGAAATTAGTATTCAAGGTGACTTCTGTAGTGTACAGTACGTGTCGCATATTACAGCGGAATATTTACTGTGGCATTTCTAGATGAGCTACCTTGATTTAAAGGTGAAACTACAGTTCCCTACAAAGCACACAGCCTTCTGGTCACGCACCTTGTCCTTTACAGATATACGCACGGTCACAGCTGCAGTGCTACACTGCAAAAAACTAAAAATAAGTCTATCTTATATTTAGACTTAAGATCTTATTTATATTACTTTTTTGCTAAATAAGACATTTTTACTCATTTCAAGATTTGCCAATCGGGTAAGATAATTTCACTTGTCAAGCAAAATGTTGCTTCAAACAAGCTAATATTTTCTACTTGAGAGAGAAAAGGATTCTAAGTCCCATTACAAGACTAAAACACCTGTTAAGACAGACATTTCTTGCAGTGTGGAGGTGAGGGTGATGAAGGTGTCATGTGTTATGGAATAAATGTGCTGTTTGTTTTTAGAAAACACAGTTAACGCGTAGGGGATGAGCGAGAGAAGAGAGCATTGTGGGTTGGCTGTAATTTTCGGTCATTGCTTCGATATAGTATCTAGGTTTCAGTGGAAATATGTTTGCCAGTTCACTGTCTTTGCTCATGTTGTGGTATGTTGTGTCACATGTTTTTTTTCCCTGTAAAAAGCCTCAAAGGACATATATAAGGATGGCTATTTAGCTTTTTATCATTTTATAGTACAGATTTACTAGTGATTTGGAATATCCAATCATATTTTGTATATTTGCACCTTTGTCATGACTGCGACTGCACCATCCGTTGTCAGTTCAGGAGAAGGTGTTGAAGCATGCCGTCTCAGCTGAAGCTCTTGCGGGATTGGTGGAGCAGATGCCGCTTATTTTCTCTCATTGCGTTGAGGGATTGCACTTCAAGCGCTGTATGGCATGGCAGACCGCAGGCATCCATTTGACCACAGGAGTCTCTCTTGCACAACGAGTCGGCGGCAAACCCTGCCAACTGAAGCCCTTCCTCCTCGGGGGTGATTGATTGATTGATTGATTGATTGATTGAGTGTATTTGATAAATTAAAGTGCAATACCCAAAAATATGCATATGGTACTCAATCTATCAGGATATCGCAATAGTCACATGACTTAAGTCACATGATTTATTTCCATTGCGGCCCTGAAGAGTTGGCTAAAGGTGTGCCACGTGGGCTTCTCATTATAAAATCACATATACAACACATTTGCAACATTAAAGGTTGTCCTAAAATAGTAAATTCCCTAATATATTATTCAGGAGCTAATTTTTCAACTGTTTCTCAAAACTTGTCAAAGTAGGGGCTGGTTGTGTGGGGAATCGTGGTCCGCCCTGCGGGGCTGGCGTCCGCAGTCGCCACACGGCCAGGATTCAGCACCCAGGCTCAGGAGATTATCGCTGCAGTATAGTTTTGTTGCTCAGGAGGTCAAGACACACAGAAGCCATAAGACACCATTTTGATGTTACATTTTAGCGTTGGTTAGCGGGTGGGGGTGTGTGTGACAAGTGACATAACCTCGGCGAGTGTGTCTGTCGCCAGCCAGGGGGGTGCTGATCATCCCAGCATATTTAATTTGCTCGGAGTCCTTTTCCGCGGAGGGGGCGCAGGCAGAGAGCTTGTTAGCGGCTGAGCGCCAGGGACGCGGATGTGGTTGGCTTTTATCTGTGGTCTGAAGAACCTTGTGGCAGCTGTGATGCATGGGTTTGTTAGCGTTCCGCCCACAGTGTGATGGGCACACGCCGTGCGTGTTTGATGAACCCCAGACAGGGGGTTGACTGTCAGACGGACGGAGACCCTCTTCCTGTCGCTGAGCCTGTTACGTGATCTGATATGAAATATTGATTAAAATGTTAATAGTTCCCTCAGCCCGTTACAGCAGTGGTTTCCAAACTGTGCGCCTGTGTGAGAGACTTTCAAGGTCATTTCACGGTAGACACTGTGTTAATTACATACACCGCATTAGTTACATGGTAAAAAAATTAATTCTAAATTTTTTCTCTTTTTCTCTTCTTCTCGTTTGTAGTGAGCTAATTACATCTCTTGTCTGAAAGTTGTCCCCAGTCATTCCCCAGCAGTTTGGGTGTGTGGAGGAGCTCTGAGTTGCGATTTTACTCATTTTATGGTTTTATCGTTTTATATAACACTTTTAGAAGCTTAAATTTTTTATATTCTTTTAACCTTTTAAGTTTCAATCGGACTGGATGACTTTCTGGCTAACTTCCTACCTATCTGATAGAACGCATTGTGTCTCACATAAAAATACTTTATCTGAATACTAACTCTGGCGTACCGCAGGGCTCTGTGCTGGGGCCTTTACTTTTGTCTATTTACATGCTACCTCTTGGCGAAATCTTCCGCAGCTACGGTATTAAATTTCACCTGATGACCGCTTACAACTTACAAACTTAGAATTATGCCTAATCACTGTCACAAATTGGATGTCACAAAACTTCTTGTGACTAAATACCAACAAAACTGAGATGCTAGTTGTTGGCCCAGAAACCCAACTGCCTCTTGTTGCAGACCATACTCTAAACTTTGGGGATTGCGTAATTACTGAGTTTCACAGTTAAAAACCTTGGCGTTATTTTCGACTCAGCTCTCTCATTCGACTCTCACATGAAGGAAATCACTAAGATAGCATTCTTCCATCTTTGCAATATCTCGAAAATCCGCTCCCTGCTAAAAATATGGCGGATGCTGAAACCTTAATAAACACTTTTCTTTCATCAAGAGTTGATTATTGTAATGTCTTACTCTCTGGCCTACCTAACTGCAGTATTAAAAAATTACAACTCGTGCAAAATGCTGCCGCTAGAATACTAACCAGAACTAGAATATTTGATCACATTATTCCAATCCTAATCTCCCTTCACTGACTCCCAATTCAAGCCAAATCTGGCTTTAAGGTGCTTCTGTTAACTTATAAATCATTACATGGGCTTGCACCATCATATCTATCCGACCTCATCATCCCTTATACATCCCATCCCATCATCCAGATCCCAAAATCAGCAGGCAGTAGAGCGTTCTCCTACCGAGCTCCCTATCTCTGGAACCAGCTACCTCTTACAGTTAGGGAAGCTACTTCTGTTGAGATCTTCAAATCTAGACTTATTCTCGCAATCATATGACCTACCTTAAGCACCATTGGGTCTTTTCTCTTACCGATCTGATGTCTGTGTGAGCGTGTATGTGCCCAAATACGTCTGGGTTTTTGGGTTCATTTGTATTGGCATTTGTATTGATGTGATAGAGTGTCACATGATACGCTACTTTCAGATGTTCTTCTGTGTTCATTTTGTAATTTGATTTTCTTGAAATTTTCTACAACTTATTGTTATGTTTATTGTCTCTCCTTGATTCTTTTAATATTGTTTTATTGTTGTAAAGTGTATTGAGACACCCTGGTGTGATTTTGCACTTTAAATAAACTTTGATTGATTGATTGAAAACCCATATTTGCACATACATGCATCAGATAATCAGTGGACTCACAGAAAATGTATTAAGTCATTAAGTGGGTTATTAAGTGGGCTCTACAAATTTGAGAATCACTGGATAAAGTTATTGCATAATTAAATCGCTGAACTTGTATTAATTGACTTACTGTTTACCTTTATTGGTCAGCACAGTGTAGAGAGACTGGAAGAATGGAAGCGAGAGAGAGAGGGAGAGACATGCGACAAAGGTTGCACGGCCGGATTCGAACCGCCGACATCGCGGCTCGCAATGAGCATGTGGATAGTGCTCTTACAGGCTTCGCCACCTCCAAGACACCTCAGAGTTTTTTTTTTTTTTGCACCGTATCTCTGTGGGGGATCCTCTTCATCACCGTTTATTTATTTTTTTGTTACTTATTTTTTTTAGATCGATTGGTATTCCCCTTTTTTCCACAGCAACACACTCAACCGCTGCAATATTCAAATCTGTCAGACTGCTGAAGAATCAGCAGTTTGCATTAACCTGCCCTCGACCATACAGCCACCACGTATCCCTGTCTCTGCCTCTGTGTCACCAGGTATTTGATCAAATTTCTGGCCAAGCTGACGGATTACCAGGATGCCAATAAGATGACCCCGGGCAACATAGCCATCGTTCTGGGGCCCAACCTGCTGTGGGCTCAAACTGAAGGGTGGGTGTACTGTACACTGTCAGTAGACCACCGCCCTGGCCCGTTCACCAAACTACACTGTCCCTGTCCCAGTGACATTAAATGGTGCAGTTCCTGTGTGTTGTGGGGAGGCAATATGGTGGTGGTGAATGTTAAAGTGTTAAGTGGTTCGGTGTTAAAGTGATGGTAAAGGGATTCTAAAAACTTCAAATAACCACAACATATCACAAGGGGATGGATCCACTACACACCCACCAAATATCTATTCAAGAAAATGTGAGTAGGTATATTAAAATACATCTAAAAGTCAGCTAATAAACTCAGTCTTGAAAGAACTCAGGATTGTAGGGGGTGTGGTCTAAATCCACGCCCTCAACCCGAGTGGCATCGACGTCATCCAGCCCTACATGTTTGAACCACAGAACTGTTCTTATACGGTTCTGTGGTTTGAACCATAGGTTTGAACCCGGCGAGGAATTAATGCAATCAATTCAAAGTAAAATACAGTGCGGATGCTGTCAAGAGATAAATATCACACGCAAGCACGCAATCAAAGTTTAAGTTAACTTAAATGCTAAGCAGAGTATTGCAACCGTTTGATCTAACGTTAGTCTATTTAAAGAAAACTAAATTGCAAGGCGACGTTTCACCAAATGCATGTTCCACACAAATCATTGCACAATGGTAGGTTTTATCGAGTTTTTAAAATTTATTTAAAGACCCATTCATTCATTTCGGTTGCTAATTGAACGAAAATTACGTGCATGGCTTCGGTGGATAATGGTTCTCGTCGTATTTTTGTTACTGTAACCAGCCACTGAACAATACGACAAAACCATTTCCAAGGCATGGTTTATTTGGCAAAATCTTAACTATCTATTCTTTTTGATATATTATCTGAAGAATGAGCAGTGCTCCAAGTAAAAACGATGTGTGAGTGATTAGTTTGTTTCCATGCTGAGCTGTGCAAGGAGCAAGCTAATGTCACTAGCTAGCACCACGGAGGGATGGATAAAAATGTGAAAGATTGGGAGAAGGATAAAATTGGTATAGGGAAAAGGAGAGCGGGAAAAAAATAAACACTTTAGCTAACTAACTATCCCAAATCCAAATGCTGATAACTATTCTCAAGGGCAAACAAAACGAGCATTTGGTTCAGACTTCAGACAGGATTTCTTAGTGGAGCAGGACGGTTTTATTTGCCTCAAACTATGGGAGGAGTTATGTAATGAGATCAAAGTATGTATTGGTTGAGGTTTCACGTCTACGTCACCGTGGACCCATTTTTGACTCCACCCTTTTTTTCAATATACAGGAATAAAGAGATATTGATTACATTATATAGATAGATTGGAATTTAACAAGATTGCAATGGAATGTATTCCTCGCGCATTATTGGTGCTCAATGCATACCTTAATAGCCATAAATGACGTGGTCATAAGCATATTACGGATTTTTCTTGACCGTCACTTTAAATTCTGTGTGATGACCTCTCCTGGCAGGAACATTACGGAGATGATGACCACTGTGTCCCTGCAGATAGTGGGCATCATTGAGCCCATCATCCAGCATGCTGACTGGTTCTTCCCTGGAGGTAAGACACGCACGCACGCACGCCTCTCAGTCACACACACATTCTCATAGTCTGTCTCTTACACAGGCGCACACACACACTCACACACACACACATACCTCATCTCTCTCTCTCTCCCACACACACACAGCTCTGTTTGTGTTTGTGTAGAGGTTAATCAGTCAGACAGGCGGTCCTCCTAACTGCAGTTCTTTCTCTCTCTGCTGATCCCTGCTCTGCAGTTTTATCTCTGTGTAAACAGGAAGTGGACACGGCAGTGCCTTGTTTTCTCGTAACGCCCTGAACTCTGCCGCATGAAACCAAGTCGTCCAGTCCTCTTAATCTCTTCACCCTCTCATGCCTCATACCTCCTCCGTTCCGTCTCTTAATCTCTTCACCCTCTCACGCCTCATACCTCCTCCGTCCCGTCTCTTAATCTCTTCACCCTCTCACGCCTCATACCTCCTCAGTCCCGTCTCTTAATCTCTTCACCCTCTCACGCCTCATACCTCCTCCATCCAGTCCTCTTAATCTCTTCACCCTCTCACGCCTCATACCTCCTCCGTTCCGTCTCTTAATCTCTTCACCCTCTCACGCCTCATACCTCCTCTGTCCAGTCTCTTAATCTCTTCACCCTCTCACGCCTCATACCTCCTCTGTCCCGTCTCTTAATCTCTTCACCCTCTCACGCCTCATACCTCCTCTGTCCCGTCTCTTAATCTCTTCACCCTCTCACGCCTCATACCTCCTCTGTCCCGTCTCTTAATCTCTTCACCCTCTCACGCCTCATACCTCCTCTGTCCAGTCTCTTAATCTCTTCACCCTCTCATGCCTCATACCTCCTCAGTCCCGTCTCTTAATCTCTTCACCCTCTCACGCCTCATACCTCCTCTGTCCAGTCTCTTAATCTCTTCACCCTCTCACGCCTCATACCTCCTCTGTCCAGTCCTCTTAATCTCTTCACCCTCTCACGCCTCATACCTCCTCAGTCCCGTCTCTTAATCTCTTCACCCTCTCACGCCTCATACCTCCTCCATCCAGTCCTCTTAATCTCTTCACCCTCTCACGCCTCATACCTCCTCCGTCCAGTCCTCTTAATCTCTTCACCCTCTCACGCCTCATACCTCCTCTGTCCAGTCCTCTTAATCTCTTCACCCTCTCACGCCTCATACCTCCTCCATCCAGTCCTCTTAATCTCTTCACCCTCTCACGCCTCATACCTCCTCCGTCCAGTCTCTTAATCTCTTCACCCTCTCACGCCTCATACCTCCTCTGTTCCGTCTCTTAATCTCTTCACCCTCTCACGCCTCATACCTCCTCCGTCCAGTCTCTTAATCTCTTCACCCTCTCACGCCTCATACCTCCTCCGTCCGGTCTCTCTTCTCCAGAGATCGAGTTCAACCTGACGGGGAACTACGGCAGCCCCGCCCACACAAACCACAACTCCAACTACAGCACCACGCCCTCCCCCGACATGGACCACGCCGAACGCAAGCAGCACGAACAGGGCCGACGCCCACTCAGCGTTGCCACGGACAACATGATGCTGGAGTTCTATAAGAAGGATGGGTAGGGGGCGCTGCTCTCCTGGCAGCCAGGCTTCACTAAATAACCTCCTCACACCCCATCCCCCACCCCCAATCCCCCAATTCCAGTCCTGTCCTAATACCTAGGCCATGACCGAATATGATCCCTTCACCCGTTTGAGGGTGCATATTTGAGTCAGCCTCGTCAAAACGTTTTTGAGTGGGCGACTTTTTCTCACAAATGGGGGCATTTAAAATCCCCAAATGAAACCCTTATTTGCAGGGTTTTGTTGAGGGGATTCAGGAGTACGCTCGTCCGGCAATTTCAAGAAGTAAACCGGAAGTAAAAACTACAACTTGTAGTACAAGAGCGGGACATATTACAAACTACTTCCAAACTACTTCCTCACTAGTTTGGAAAGAGTTCTGCAGGATTTATTTTGTACACTGCTTGCAAAGTGAGGGGACAGGGCACATAGTAAACAGGGGTCTGGACAGGGGGCAGGGAACAGGGATGATATTCAGTCACGGCCCTACTGTAGGAATGGTGGGAGAGTTCTGCTCTCTCTTTCTTTCTCTCCCTCTCTATCTCTCTCTACCTCTCTTTCACTCTCCCCTGCTTCTTTTTCTGCCCCTTGCATTAGTTTCAACATGCCTCGCACTCCACCTCCCTCTCCAGCAAACAGTCCTTCATCCTCATTAACCCTTGTTCCCCTCCGCCATCTTGGCTCTGAGCGGACCCCATTGCCCTTCAGTTTCCTTCTCACTGATCTGGTTCATCTGACTAATCCTGACCCCGTTGTTTCTCTCCCGGCCATGCAGCATTAGGAAGATACACAGGTACTGTACAACTCTTCATCTCTCTTCTGTCTCAATACGACCATTTCCCTCTCTCTGTCTTTGTCACATTGTCCCTCTCTTTTCTTCGCCCTTTCCATTCACTCGTTCTCTCCCTCTTCCCCATTTATTTCTTTCAGTCCTTTTCTTTTTTTCATCTCTCCCTTTCCCCCCCATCTCTCTCCCACATCTCCCTCTGTGTTTCTTTCCTCTCTCTCTTAATATTTCCTTTTTAATTACGTAATAGTCCCAGCTGTTTATGTGGATAATGCATAAAAATTAAAAATGTAAACCATAAAAGGTCACTGTGCTTAGCAGTGGCCGGAGGCGGGAGCTGGTGTGTGAGAGGTGTCCTCTGATTGGCTGTGTGTGTGTGTCATCACAGTATGGGGGTGCGCGTGATGGACACCTCGTGGGTGTCGCGGAGGGGCTCCTCCACTTTAGCGCGCAAGGCCTCGTCCACCCCCCCGAGCGTGCAGGCGCCCACTTCGTCCTCCGACTCGCTCATCGCCGAACAGCCTGGAGAGCTGTCTGCCTCCCCCTCGCCCCCCCCCCCTCCCACGGCCGGAGACCGGCCCGGGTAAGAGCCCTGCTCCCGCACGCGCACACACACACGCAAACATACGCACACATACATGCACACACACACACACACACACACACACACACACACACACACGCGCACACACACGCAAACATACGCACACATACACACACACACACACACACACACACACACGCAAACATACGCACACATACACACACACACACACACACACACGCAAACATACGCACACATACACACACACACACACGCACACACACGCAAACATATGCACACATACATGCACACTAACATACATGCACACAAACACTACAAAGCTCATTACTAAAGTGTCTCGCTCTGTTTCAGCCATCTTCACTCTCTCTCTATCTCTCACTCTCTCACTATCTCACTCTCACTCACTCACTCACTCCCTTTCTCACTCTCTCACTCACTCACTCTCTCACTCCCTTTCTCACTCTCTCACTCTCTCACTCTCTCTTTCTCACTCCCTTTCTCACTCTCTCTCCCTCACTCTCACTCTCTCTCTCTCACGCTCGCTCTATCTTGATTGGCCTGTTTGCTGTGCTAAGGTTAATTGCCTCACTTCTTTGCTTGTGTGATCATTGCTTTGGCCCCTTCTCCTGTCTTTGGTTCTGAGGTGCAGGCAGTAGTACAGGGTAGTTTTGAGGTACAGCGAGTCAGAGGTGGTTTATTTTTGACAGGATATCAGAAAATAACAGGCGGTGGAAAAAAGTGGAAGGTACTCAGAAGTGAAATACAAAAAACTTAAAGGTAGAGGTAGCCTCGATTTTCGGCAAGAGAATTTATTCGTTCTTTAGTGAAGCAAAAGCAGATGATTGATTGTTTCTGAGAAACGGAATGCAATGAGCATGGTTATATAAAGGCATTCACTCTCCATAGAGCTTTTCTATTTCATTAAAAAAAAAACTGAAAAAAACAACTGGTATTTGTGCAAAAATATGAAAAAGCAAATTGGTAAAATACCCTGTGGTCACATCATGGCAGACGAACATTTGTTTTTGCCATTCTGTGTATGTGTGAGCAGAGCCATTTGATTGGTTCATGCGCAGGTGTCCATGATTATCAGGATGCAATAGCACATCTATTGCAGCTTGTGATTTGTGAAGTTCAGGGCTGCCTACTACTAACAAACCAGGTGGGCGGGACCCGCAATTGGTTCAGCTCTGGATCAGGATTGCTGGAGAACATGAAAAGGGGAGACAGGATTTGGGAGATTCAATTGATGACCAGTGATGTCCTTCAAAAACCACGACCTCCGATTGGTTGGGTTACGATCAATTAAATCGAATAGAACATGCTTCACTCTCAATGCGAAATGTTAAAAGCTCTTGTTTTGTTTGTAGCCCACAACCCCCCCCCCCCCGTCCCCCGTCTCAGCACTGCTGTCATTGGCTCCCCCCAAACAACCTCTGCTTACCTCAGACTGCACAGATCACCCTAGAAAACCAATCCTTTTTTCCTCCCACGTCTGGTTAAAATGTGGGCTGCATCCGCTTGTTTCTGCCTATAGAAGTGGGGTGTACAGGGGGGATGTACAGGGGGGGGTGTACGGGGGGGGATGTACGGGGGGGGATGTACGGGGGGGGTGTACGGGGGGGATGTACAGGGGGGGGTGTACGGGGGGGATGTACGGGGGGGGATGTACAGGGGGGGTGTACGGGGGGGATGTACGGGGGGGGTACGGCGCAGAACGCCACTCTCTGACTCATCTCTCCCCTGTTCGGTTGATCTTTATTGTTGTTGTTGTTGTTGTTGTTGTTTGTGGCATTCGCAGCTCAGATGACGTGTCGTCTCACGGATCGGAGTCCTGTTACGTGTACCCGTCCCCAGGGGAGAACAGGCCGCCTCCCCCTTACCCCCACCTCCCACCATTTTTACCCCAAGGCCCCGCCCTGCCCTCGCCCCGTCGCCCCCGGCCCCGAATCCATCCCCCCGGGTGACTCGCCCCCTCCGGTCCGCTGGGCCACGGCCAGCCCCCCGATCCTCGCTCTCTCCTCCTCGCCCCCCCAGCAACTGGACATCAACTCCAACCCCAAACCCAGCTGTCTGCACCTCCCCAAACCCAGCTCCCTCTGCGACGCCCCCCCACTCCGCCCCGCCCGAGGTCAGCATCGCCAAACCCCTCCCTGTGCTGTCCCGGATCGATCCCTCCCTCGGAGGCCCGTCCAGCCTCCCCCTGTCCGCCCCCCCACCGTGGGGAGCCTGCGCCTGTATTCGAGAGAGAGGACCCAGGCTGGCTAGGTAAATACCACACCCACCACTCCCCCAAAAAAAGAGTGATTGGCTGACCACAGACGGGGGGGGAGGAGTTCCGTCCATCTCTGCCTCTTTATCTCATCCATTGCCTATTTCTTTCTTGATTGGCTCCAGTTTTGGCTCCAAGTACAGTTTTGTAACATGGAAATGCTCTCAAAATTCTGAAATGCCGGAGTTGGCGGTGTAACCGAGCAACCATAGTTGTTGCAGTCTTGCGGAGAAACAGAAGTGTGGCTTCAGATAAAAAATGACTAAACATAGCGAAGTGACCCCCCACTTTATTTTGATTCATGCGGCAGTAGCCATGTGGGCGAAGCCCCCTCCCCCCCCTCCCTCCCCCACTGATTCCAAAAGATGACCTTGTGTGGGTTTAACCAATTAGCTTTCCCTGTGTTTTGCCATTTTTGCTGCAATAAGCTCTCTGGCTTTTTACTGGTATGAATTTTTAAATCGCATGTCCTTCATTTTGTTCCATTTTTCAGTGTGTCATAATAATAGCTGGAAATATATGTATTTTTTCTTGTTTATGGCGTACTGCTCTCACCCTACAGTGAGGGATGCATCAGCAGCTTGGTGCAGTATGATGACACGTCAGTATAACCTCGTCTCGGGATGATGACATATCGGATCCCTCCAATCCAGAGCCCCTTGCCCCATCCACCTTCGTTGCATTACGTTTTGGAATCTTTCAGAGTGACTTTCCCAGATCACCTTTTTTACGCACACTACATTTAGACAGCTGGATATTTTACCTAAGCATTTGGGGTTGAGTGCATGCCCAATGGCAAGTTCCAGCTGGGAATCCAACCCACAACCTTTCAGTTACGAGCCCAGTTCACAGCCATTATGCCACACGACTGCCCCTTGCATGAGGGATTAAGAGCAGGAGGAATGAATGCCACACAACTGCCCCTTGCATGAGTGATTAAGAGCAGGAGGAATTGAAAAATACTACCCTCCAATTACTCTGTCCTTTCCTCTTCAAAATACCTGAGGTGGAAAGTCCAGGGGTCAGAAAGTAAAAGTCCTGCCATGTGTTTCTTCCACCCATGAACTCAGCCAGCTGATTTAACTAATTAGTTCTACCTTGTGGCCGAAGAATTATGGTAATTAGCAAATCCAGGCGATTGGAACAAAATACTGGGGAGGATCTTTACTTTGGGCCGTGCCCAATGGTCACGGGCGCTTGGAGTTTCCACCACTGCTAAATAAACACATTTCCCCAAATATTCTAAAATACAGAGGGAGATTTTGCACCAATTGAGATGAGAAAGTTGCAGGATGTATCTGAAAGATAGGGTTTCTTTTAGGGGGTGTAATCGAGGGAACATGTGAGGTGGAGTGTGGGACGTGCTCCGATATCCCAGATTTCCCTTGAGCACAGTAAACTCCGCCTCATTTCAGCGCCACGACGATTGCCGCCATTACCAGCCGCATTCCCTTCTTTTTTCAAGAAATTATGTGGAATTTTAATTTCTAAGAGAAAAGCAAACTGGAGCCAGTTGAGCACTTGGGATTCAGAACTGATACAGTAACGGTAATGATAGAAGAAGAATGATAAGGCAATGAAACAAGATGTTGAAAATTTGTGAGGGTGGTAGAGAAGATGACGATGAAGATGTCTATAAAGGTTATGTTTCTGATGAGAAAGATGAAGGTGATGATGTGCAAGAGGAGACAGAGGGAAGTGTATTTTGATACCTCAGTGAACCTGTATTTAGGGATGAAAATGCGGGGAATGTGTTCTCTTTGTTTTCAGTTCTTTGAAGAATAAAGAGCTCTCTCCCATGGTTGGACATAAGGGCATCCAGGTACCCGGTCCCACAGTGCCCCCTACTGTCTGTCCACCGGGCGGCGCCCAGGCCCTGCCCAGTGAGCATAGCCCTCACACTCTTCGCAAAGGTATGTTCTACCTCCTCCGTCCAGCTGTCTCTAATGTCCTCCTGTCTGTCTCAGTGTCCATATATACTGTATGTACGTCCTGTCTGTCTGTCTATCTTTCATTATCCATTTGTCTGTCAGCTTCTGTCATTTTATCAGTCTATCTGTCTATATATGTATATATGTCATATACTGTGTATATTTTTATAAAAGATTTATATATTTGTATATATATATATATACACAGTATGTGCATACTCCCTCTCTCTCTCTGTCTCTGTCTCTTCCACAGTGTCAAAGAAGCTGGCTCCCATCCCACCCAAGGTTCCGTATGGTCAGTCGGGGGGGTGTGTCAGACCAGTCGACGGGTCACCCGTCCCCGGTCAGTCTGTCCCCTACGCCACCCAGCACCCCCCTCCCCGTACGGACTGGGATGCCCCCCAGGTTACGCCACCATGTCCTCCCCTGGCCAGCCCCCGCCCCCGGGGGGCGGCGCACTCCCTGTCCTCCCCGCCCCTCGCTGACGGGCACGCTCACTAAGTCCCGCCCCGCCCCCAAGCCCAGGCAGAGGCCCAGCCTGCCCCCGCCTCAGCCCCCCACCGCCCCGGGGACTGTCCAGCACCAGCCCCCAATCTATGGATCACACCCTGCTGGATACCATGGCCCCCGGAGAGAGTATGTCCACAGGTAAACCTGTCTCCACGGCAACACACCCGGTACCTGGTCTCTCACACTTCCTGCCCAGTCTTACACATCCTGTCTGTTTCCTCCACAGGTCAGCCTAGAACAGAGGAATTAGAGCAAAAGGGCTTATTGAGGGAGATCGAGGGTTTTGATTGAGGGTTATTGGCTTAGAGGGAGGGGTTATTTATTCAGGGGGAGGGGTTATTGAGTTAGGGGGAGGGTTTATTGATTTAGGGGGAGAGGTTATTGATTGAAGGGGAGGGGTTATTGATTGAGGAGGAGGGGTTATTTATTGCAGGTGAGGGTTTATTGATTTCAGGGGAGGGGTTATTGATTAAGGAGGAGGGCTTTTTTATTCGGGGGGGGGGGGGGGTTATTGATCCAGGGGGAGGGGTTATTGATCCAGGGAGAGGGAGAAGGGCTATTAATTTTAAAAAATAGCCATTAATTCAAGATGAACCAAAAAGAGAAATTATTTCAACTACATAGGGATTATTGACAAAGAGGGGTTATTGAACCAAAGAGAGGGATTATCAATTCAGGGAAAGGGGTTATTGATCAAGGAAGAGAATTATTGTTCCAAAGATAGGGGCTATTGTTCTAAAATAAATTTTGAATGGTGAACTTTTCTTTCATTACTTGCATTGGAACTTCGTAACCTTGTAACTGTGCGTAATGTGATGACTCAATTATGAAGTGCACAGTTTGGTAAAAGCCTTTATTCTTGGTGTCCTGATGGCTTTTCCGGTAGCTGGAGTAAAGCGAGGGGGACGTTATAAGTCCTGTTTGCATTTGATTGTGTGATATTGCCCAGAAGGTTGCACACTCTCTACTGTTTGTTGGTCTTTATGCACTCTGCTGTTTGTTTTAACCCTTTTTCTGAGGGAAGCTCATGGGTCTACTCTTATCTCTTAATCACTTGTTCAAAATCTGAAAATGTGTTTTTATTTAACACACAGTCCATTGTGGAAGCAATCTGAATTGATAATGAACTATAAGTTGTGTAGCGATGTTCTGCCATTCTATAAAGGGGAAATAGGAAAAACATTGGAATGTACCTTTTCTTCGTAGATGTATTTAGATCAGCTAGTTTTCAAAATTTCACAGTTCCTGCCAGTTTTTGTACATGCAATGTTTTTATATGCCGTGTGTGTTGCAAAATATAACATTAACCCCCCACCCCACATTTAATGGCCTACAAGGATAGGAACCAAAGAGCTGACCAGTGTTTCCCAGGGGGACTTTATTCACGATCGTACCACACTGCTATGCATCACAGTGTGCTGATCGACTTTTGCTCGGGGGGGGGGGGGGTTTGTGGGGCCTTGGCCCAGGCAGGGAAAGGGTTAAAAGCGTGTCTTTTCAGGGGTACGAGTCCTTTGTCTGTCTGTCTGTCTGTCTGTCTGTCTGTCTGTCTGTCACTGCACTGTTTTATTTACTGTTTTTTTCTTGTCGACTGGCGTTGTCGTGCGCTCTGCAGCAGTGTGAGGCTGGGTGTGAGGGGGGACTTTTAGGGTAAGCCACCGTCCGGGCCTCAGGTCCCCCGCCCCCCACCCCCCGTCGCCCCGCCCTGCCGCTTCCCGCTGTGTGCATACCTGTGCGTACCTGCGTCGCCCCCGGTCACGCTGGTGCTCGTGGTCGCGGTCAGTGACCGTTCTGTTGGGGGGGCACGGCCCACGCATGCGGGCCAGGCTGCATGGCTTTATCAGGCGGTGGCGGAGGGAGGCGTCCCACTGGGGTACGGCCCCTCCCCCGTCCCGTTCTGCTGATGCTTCTGCTGCTTCTGGGCTGGGCCCCCACCTCCTCCCGGCCGACCCGGTCCACATCACAGGCGGAGGCGGGCATGGCTCCATGGGACCACACCTCCACCCTCCACCCACCCTGCCCCCCACCCCCCCCCTCCCACCATCCCACCCCAATGGTCACGGGCGCCTGGTGTAGCTCATGCAATGAGAGCGCTTGTCCCTCCCCATTTCATTACTACACACGGGATGTTGTCAGTGACATCTATGCCTTCACTGTAGAGAAGCAAACTCCATCTAAACCAATAATGGATAATAATGGAATAATGTAACTTAGGTGGTTTAGCCTGCCAGAACAGTCAGATGCTGTCCGTTTGCCAAGAATATGGTCTTCCCACATTTCAGTTTTTTAATGTTTTTTTCAACCGGTTATATGGCCTCCCTGACCTACTTACGCACACAGAAAGTGAGGCAATAAGAATATTTACACCCAGGGCAGGTTTTCAGTTGGCCGTTGTAGTTTCTAATGTACCAGGCCTGCAAGAGCCATTTGACCTTTGCTTGCATTTCTGTTTGTCCGATTAAAACTCTTTCTTTGAGATTTCAAGTGGTCCTTGTCCATTTGTAATTTGCCAATCAAGCTCCCAGTATTCCGGACGTTAACCAAAAATGTCCCAGAATATCGGAGTCTGTCCTATGGGTCAGTTTTGTAGAATATATTTTAGAGCAGAATTCCATAAGTATGCCGGCAGTAGTTTTTGAATTGGACCAGAGAGAACCAGCACAATGCTCTCACTTGCTATCTCTTTATCTCTCTTTTTTCTCTCTCACACATTGATTCTGTTCATCTTCCTGAATAACTCCAACACATGCGAATACACAGGTACACACATGTACACACACACACACACACACACACACACACACACACACTCACAGACATACACAAATCATGCAGTATGATAACATCCCTGCGTAGAAGACATCAGACATGTGTGTCACCTGCTTCTGGCAATACAACAGCAATGTAATCTGTTTGTAACCGTGGGTGGGTGTGTGTATGTGTGTCTGCCAATTGACTCCTCTTCCTCCTCTCTCCTGCTTTTATATCTATTTTTCATCGCCATCATCATCATCATCATCATCATCACTGTCATCACCATCATTGCCATCATAAACACGGTCACCATCAACAGGAGATATCTTTAGCCTGGAAATCCCCTCCTTCAGTGTTGAGTTGGGCAGCCTCCTGGATGAGTTCAGTGTCGCCCCCTGCAGGAAGTCTGTGGCAGTGACGGATGCATCAGCAGGCAAGGCTGAGCCAGAGGAGCCTGAGAACACATTACTATGACAACATAGTAACCCCACCACACACACACACACACACACACACACACACACACACACACACACACACACACACACACACACACACACACACACACACACACACACACACACACACACACACACACACACACACTCCAGCTGTATATAAGAGAATCTTGCCTGCTGAGGCTCCTGGAGAATGGTGACTCATTCACAACCTGAGTTAGTTCCTCTACTGTCTGGAAAATAATCTAATATCTATAGATAATATATAAATAAAGTATATATGTATGAGTATATGACTATAAATACAACAAACAACATGGAAGACTGAACATGGGAGTCAGATTTCCCAGTGAACTTGTCATGTTACACTGTATATTTTGTTGACTGTTTAATGCAGGTTTATGTTTATATCTGTTATTCTTTGCTGTCAGGTGTTTTCAGTTTAGCTTTTTTATTTAATTTTATTTTTTTTCCATTTTTTTGTTTGTTTTTATATGCCTTTTTATTTTCCATAATTTTTTTAATTTGCCTTATATATGTTAATACTTTTAGCAGATTTATTTTGCCTTTATCTGCACAAGATTCTTCACGACAACAAGATTGGCTCCACTGTAAGGGTGGAGTCCTGAGGAACTACGATTCCCATGTTGCACTGCCTCATCTGTTGAGCTCAGAGCACACTCTGCCCCTGCCCCAGTGCTGGGCAGGTCACTTAATTTCAGAGATTTTGTGCTGACCGCACCAACGCAGGAAACTGCACGTAGAAACCTGCAAAAAGCTAAGATAACTGGACCTCTTCAGTGGAATGGACCGCGTTCACCAGAACTTGTACAGTGGAGCTGCTTCGACCTGTGGAATCCTGTTGAGTTTCATAGATCTACTGGACACAAATCAAAATGGCCTCCTCAAATTGTACACTGGGGGCAAACCGAAGTGGGGAGCTCGGTGATGTGAATGTCTACAGTATCCGAGGAATGTATCAAAGATCACTCTACTCTAGAAGTAGGACATGTTATCTTTGACTGTATATAGAATGTGTTGAATTGAACTATTTGTGGTTGTATGAGTTTAATGTCTGGCTGCATCAATTGGCAGCATAAAGAGACTCCAGTTGAACAAAGTGGGTGGAAAAAAAATAACCCTGGGTCGGATTGGTTTCCCCCACATCTCTCACAACAGCCTCCCTTGCTCAGGTCTTGTCCCACCTGTGGAAAACCAGCCCTCATCCCAAAATCTGCCCCCCCACCCCCTTCCCCCATACACAGGCTTTCTTTGCCATAATACTTACTGCTTCCCAGTTGGAACCTTGAAGAACCAAAACAACTCAAGAAAGAAAAAAAAAGCATACAAAAAACTTGAACCTTTGAGTGACAGCAGGAAGCCTACTTTTCCCCCAGGTTTTCTGACCAGGTAAGGTGCACTTCTTGTGGCACAGGAAGCTGCAGTGGATTGTGGGGGTTTTACTGCTTGCTTATATATTTTTTTTGGGAGGGACTGCTTTTTTATGCTGCTTTTCTCCGCCTGCAAATTGCGCGTAACTTTAAAATGTCCCCTGCGCTGTGGTGTTAATCTATCCTCTCAGTTAATGCAATAGCTGTTTGACTTTTACAACGGACACTCACATACGCATGCACACTCGCACGCACGCACACACACACACACACACACACACACACACACACACAGACAGACTCTTGCTCTGCCATGCCACAGCTTAGACAGAAACACACACCTTGTCCACAACAGACCTTGAGCCAAGCTGGTGTAGGCAGGTGCCAAAGTGGGACTGACCAAGTATGGGTTGTTCCCCTTTCTGTGGAATTATCCACAACCAGAGCCCTAGATGGAGATGTCTGTCTGAAAATGACCTGCAGTTTGAGGCTGAGTTCTCACACTTCAAAGTCTTAAAATTTAGAACAGTTTTTGTTGAGAGACAATGAAGAGCTTAAAGACGCTAGCAACTTAGCATTTTTCCAGTGAGGCTAGTGTGCTTAGCTGATCCCAAGGCATCATGGGAACAGCAGTAAAGCAGGCAAAATGGGAACCAAGTGGGCTGGCCTGGCTCCAGCTCTGCAGTGGAACCAAGGTGATATACAGTACATACTTGCAGGGAACAGGGTCCTCTTGATGTGTGAGTGGGGTTTGTTCCAGGAGGTGGATGTGTAGTTCTTTATCGTTTCCTCAGGAGGTCATCTGAAATTTATGTGTAGTTCAAAAATAGTGGAAGTATGGATATTTCTTGGGAATGTGATGCAATATATGAAAATTCATAATTGTTATTATAATTATTATGATAATATTTATACTACATTTACATTTTAGGTGATATTTTTTAACTGAAGTGATTAAATGAGGAAGTTAATAGTGGTGCAGAGCGGACATTGTTGCCATCTGCTGCTGAACTGAACTCAGAAAACTGAATTGTTAGAACCCCACCTGTAGAACCAGAACTTGGCACTCTGTCTGTAGACCCAGGCCATCAGAAGCTGAAGTACTGTGTAGAACCACACCTACAGAGCCCAACATGCAAAATCAGGCTAAGATTCAGAAACTAAGCTATAAAACCAGCCCATCAGAACTTGCTGTATAGAACCAAAACGATAGGCCCTCAGACCCCAATGCAACGTACAGAAACATGTAAACTATATAATAGAACCAAGCCCTCGGAATGTAGAGAACCAGTTCCACAGAAAAAAAACTCGAATTTTGGAAGCTAAAAGCACAGAACCCCTTATAACTCAGCCTTCCAGAGCCCGATCTCCACGACCGCACGGTGAGGGAGAAGAGGGTTGGGCGGAGAACTGATTTTAATTATTATTGCAGTAATAATTATTACGATTTATGAACTCGCCGCTTACGTCCCGTGTGTGTCCAAGCATCGCTCTAATAAAGTCTCGGAATCCCGAGAGACGGGTGGATTCAAACCGCTCACACTGCCTTCAAATGCTGCTCCATCTCTACCTTTCATCGCAAGTGCTTCAGCGCCAGGGCTCATCACGGTCACAATGTGAATACATAGGACATTGTATATAGACATGTATTTACATACCTGCAGGGAAAATACCTGACAAAAATAGATGAATATATATAAATATGAACATATATGTAAATATGAAAGGTGTTTTTTTTTTTTTTTGTTTTTTTTTTGTGTTCCTGATAAAATATTGCTAGACTCACAGCTATTTAGAAAATGCATTAAGCTTGTGCTCAGTATGCAAATTTGTGGCTGCAGTGTACAAATGTTACGGTGCGAATGAGTGAAATGACCCGACATGGTACTTACCCTAATTAATTAGGATTTTCTGACTGGGAATCTGGACGTTTTGTGGAAATTTAAATTTTGGGGGGCGCATAAGGAGACCTGACTGGGTGGAGCTTTATTTTTGAGGTGTGCTTGTAAAATTTTCGCTCTCACTTCTATTACAGAACTGTACAGTTCACATTCTCATCTAGAATCGTAATCTCGATATTATACAGGATTGTAAAATTCATTGTCTCATTCTTATGCAGAACGATGAAAAACAATCTCACGCTAGAGTCGTGAAATGCAGTTTCATACTCCTTCCAAAATTAATTTCTCATTGAGGCCAGGTATTGCAGGATCCATACTTTTACGTTTATCCAGAGTTGCTAAATTTATCTGTAAGCCGTTCTTACTTTTCTTTTGTAAGTCTGGAGAATGGAGAGCTCATAAAAATGTTAACAAGTGAGTTTTGTCTTAACTATTCTTCAATCCCAGTTGTTGTTCCATCCATTTCTGCTCCACCCTCCATAGTTGGGAAGGGTGCACACTACTGGTGCAGGTGGTGCATGATCTTCTGCCTGGTCCACTGAACTGGACCCAGCCTAGGCAGGCCTTATCTCATCCGCCATTTTGGAATTAGAATGCCCCAACAAACAGATTCTTCATCCTGACTCTGCCCAGATGACGTGTACAGTTTGCATCCACCAGAGGGCGTTGGCCATGGCTTAAAGGGATAGTTCGGAATTTTGGACATAATGTCTCAATTACGACTTACCCATGATGTAGTTGATTGATGGAAACCATTTTCATGCTGTCCCTTCTTTTGGACATGCACATGTTGCTAATGCTAGCGCAACTCTAAGGTAACCGGTAGCATCCACTACCAAACGCACTTAAACACTCCACAGTGCACCCAAAGCAAATAAATTACAATGACAGTCTATCGGGGTTATTTTGAGTGTTTATACCATCATTTTTTAAGTCAAACTATCGTTGAATCCTTTACTTTGTGCTGACCTATATTCTCTGTGGAAGTACGGCGGCGGAGCGATACTTTACGTTACCTACGAATGTAGTGCCAGCACTGGTCGACTACAACAACAAAGAAGAGCAACAAGTTGCAATGGCCACATTCGCTCCGCTGCCGTAATAACCCCGATAGACTGTCGTCGTATTTTATTTGCTTTGGGTGCACTGTGGAGTGTTTAAGTGCGTTTGGTAGTGGATGCTACCGGTTACCATAGAGTTGCGCTAGCATTAGCAACGTGTGCATGTCCAAAAGAAGGGACAGCATGGAATTAGCTGAAAATGGTTTCCATCAATCAACTACATCATGGGTAAGTCGTAATTGAGACATTATGTCCAAAATTCCGAACTATCATTTTAAGTGTCTTTTCTTTGACTGCAAAGTGTCTGAAGCTGTTCAATTCAGAAGTCCTACCTTCTGTGTCCAGCCAATCCGTCCCTCCCTCTGTGTCCTTTTATTTTGGTGTCTCTCCAGCTTGTGGGCCCGCCCCTCCCCACCCCCCGTGTCTCCAGGAAGTTCATCCCCCAAGCCAATCAGATAGTGGCTCAGTCAAAATCACAAATTCAGGAGTCATCCGCCAATCAAAGTGTTATTATTTACTTATGGTCGCATGACCAAAACCCTACCCTTCCTCTCTCAACCCTCCTATGAATTGGATTCATTATTCTCTGTTTTTTTTTGTTTTTTTAAAAATATATATTCTGTGCCAATTTAAACACTTTTCTACTGTTTGCTTATCTGTTTTTTAGGTCAACTGGAATAACAGGGAAGTAAAGGGATGCATTCTCAAAAACAAACAGCTGGTGATTTAGGCTGGGCTGTCCCCAGTAATATATGAATTACTTATTCATATTGCTGATGACAATGGCAATGACATGTTGAAGAGTATTGATAGTGACAATGATAGTAGTGTGTGCCCTTAATTTTGTTGTGGATGTGATTAAGGTAATGGACAATTTTTCTGTATATGCACATCGGTCTGTAATGATTTGATAAACATGCTGTAACTACAGGGAAAGTTGTCTGTATAGCCGCCAGTGTGTATGTTTGGATTGAGTGCAACTTCGTCAAAAGAGGTAATCCCATGGCAACCATATAAAAAAAAAACATAAACTGTGGTAGAGAGATCCATGCTTTTCCTGAATATTCTCTGAATGATGGTACAAATCTCTCTCTTTTTTTTGTCCCAGTGTGTAGGTGGAATGTGGAATGTAGTTTATGACCCTGTAAAATTCACAATTCATCTCTGGCAATCTGAAAGATTAAAACTGAAATTAAATTTGGTTTGTCATTGTTAAGGCTTGAATGGGAGGGGGTGGTGGCTTGTTGGGTAAATACATTGGGAATGGGCTTGTCATGGGTTATGCAATTGATATATATGCTTGTGCAAATTATGTAACATCCTATCCCATCTTGCGATGCTTGGCTGGTGAGTGGTCCTTACGTGACAACATATCCTATTTTAATTAACTGGGAAAGGAACAGCAAATGAGTTTCAGTCACAAATCCCTTAACCCTCATATAATCTTCGGGTCAGTTTGACCCGACTCAGTGTTTGACGTCTCTTAAAAACCAGTTAATCTTATTTTTTTTGTCGTGACACTAAATGACTTTTCCTAATTGGTTGGGATTAAATAGTGAACACAACACACAATAAACGTAATGCTATGTTTTCAAAAGTCCTGTACCAACTCTGGATACAAAGGTGTTGTGTAGGGTCATTTGTGGGGTAGTTGTAAGAAAATATACAACTTTTAAAAATTTTTTATCTCTGTTTTTTTTTGTGGATGATTCTAGTGGCACTTTCCCATACACGTTTTAAATGTTACGAATGTTTCACTCACCTCAGGCTTAAAATGAGATGTTTCATCACAGATTTTAATATTTAGGGATGAAGGGCTAGTCAATTGGGAGATTAACATTTTTTTTATTACAATAGTTTTGTGTCAGTTTAAACTTTTGGGGTCAATTTGACCCCAAACATAATATGAGGATTAAGAATAGGTACTTAAAGATTTACATTCCATAAACCTTGGTTTCAGAGAACTACAGTGTTTATGTTTCACCAGCAGGTGTTGCTGTCCTGCTGAACCACAGTGAATCTAGCTGACCAGCCTCACCAGTTTAACAGGTATTCCACGGCACATGTGCCGTCTTGGACCACAGCGGGTCTCAAATCTTTTAAAAATGCAGAGCGACTGGTTCATCTCGCATTTAGGAACAGCTCAGTATTACTGGTGCAGTGACTTGTTGGTATTTCACCTCAAAAGATGCCATTGATTATCACTTTGGTGGCGGATTTAACTTGAGATTTATGTTACGATTCACAATATCAGAGTCAGAGGCCATAAAGGATCATATCGGCACTGTTGTGATAAAGTCCATTAGAACAGCAGGGCATAATGCAGGTAACATTGGCTGCATGGTTTCTTCTATTTTGTTAAATTATGCTGTATAGTAATATAACCTGGGGGGGGGGGGGGGGGGGGGGTGGGGTGGGGGGGGGGGCTTTGGGTGCTTTTTATTTGTTGCCCACATAGGCAACCTTGAGTCAGATGGTTTGCTTGCGAAACCTGCCCATTTGTGAACTGGATCTCAGCAGAACAACGCACCCCGTCAGGAGGAGTCTGTTTGGCTTTAGTTTTTAATCAAGGGTTTGATGTGTCATCAAGCATTCATGTGGGTGTAATGCAGTAAATATGAGAAAAGAAACTATCAATAAAAGAGCCTGACTATATGGCTTAGAAATCTGGGTGTGACAAAGACCGTCAATGCTCCCATTATCTGTGTTGTTTCTTTAAAATGTCATATTTTCACAAAGTAACTAAACCCGGCTGAACATAAGTTAATGGTGGTAGCATTATTGGTTGAGGGAACACAATGTCATAGTTACAGACCTGATTCAAGTTTCAAAACCTTCAAACTCATGCAAGAAAGGTTTCAGCGAGGAACCTTAAAAAAGAAAAGTTTTCACTTTTTCAACCTCAAAGTGTGTACTGATTTATTGTTATGAATTGTGAATATTCAAGATTCATATTCTCTGTAAGTACACGCACACACATAATCACATGGAACTGACAGTCACCTGTTCAGCACACTCTGAAATGATGCGAACAGTCTGTAGAAAAAAAAGTGATGTCACAATGCATTGCCCAGCATGCTCTGTTTTATCGGTTGTTAGCGGTGGTATTCAATAGCCACATTTCCGCAGCTGTGTAACTGACAGGTGAGCTAATGTGTGCTAGTGTTTGCTGCTTTACCAAAGCCATTTCCAGGCTTCACCAGTGCTTCTGTAACTTCCTGGTGACTCAAAGCCACACGTCTTGGTGCTTCTAATCCCTTTGTTACTCAGTGAACCCGTCAAGGAAAAGTACAAACCCGTTGAAGCTGAGGACTCCACCCGGTCGGCCTGACGGTGGGAATGCTATTAACCGCCGGCTCTACCAGCCCTCCCCTGTCCAGGTGGGCTCCAAGAGGTGCTCCAACCAGTAAAGCAGGAAGGCCCGGATAAACAGAGGTGTGTCAGATGAGTGAGAGCAGAGATATGGAGACAAAGCACACAATACCCCCCCCCACTCACACACACACACACACACACACACACACCCTGTACACCCCTCTCTTCACATATTTCACTTCACATATTTCACACACACACCCTTTACGAACACGAGTCAAGACAAAGGCCCCACAGAGACACAAGTACACACACACACACTGTCTCACACACTGTGTAATGTAACACTGACGGTCTCGCAGGTCTCGTCTCCTCTTGCACGGAGCTGCTGGCCCTGGCCGGCTCGTCTCCACAGACAGCCTTCCCCCCCCTCCCTCGTAAAGCATCTTAAACGGCCCGCGTTGCATTATTCATCCTCTCTGCGGGTGACCTGTCTCCGGGTCCCGCATGCTCGGCTTGACATCCGTTCTCGCACGTCCGCCTGTCACTGTGCAAGCGCGGGCTTACTGGAGCAGCTAAGGTTCACCGCCTCGTTTCTATAGGCGTGCGACCATAGCGAATCGCCCTGGATTCAAACCCCCCGCCGCTGAATCTACGCTGCGTTCCAGTTGTGTGGATGGCTCTTGCACTTAATCCCGACCGGGCCGCTGCTGACCGTGGCCAACAGCCCTGCAAGACATCCACAGTAGAGTCAGGGGACGAAACGAAGACAGTAACACCAAACGAAACCCTCCCTACCTGGAAAACAACATGCTACACGCCGCCCTGCCGTGTTGCTGGCCACAAAACATGACGTAAACAACGACAGACAGACCACAGCTTCCTCTGAGCTGAAACAACAGCACCCCCCCCCCCCCCCCCCCCCCCCCCCCCTCTGTTCTGCGTTGTGTTTCACCTGAAGCAAGCATATCAGCTTCCTGGCTCGCTTTAGCAAAACTATCAATCATTTAGCTGGAGAAACGTGCACTTAAAACTCGATATGTGGCTAAACGCTGCTAGTGTCCGGTTAAAACGTTGAGTTGTCCAGACTGTAAGACGCAAGAGAGGCCTGCTGTTCTTAAGGATGATAACAGTTCTCATCCTGACATCCTTGAGTCTTGAGGGGCATGTTTCTGGATCTGTCCCAATGCACCACTCTTCACGACAAAAATATGTCCGTAAAAACATAATTGACAGGAACTTTTGAAAACATAAGCAAGGTTAGTTTTACACTGTTCAGCAATTAGTGAAAAAGGGTACAAGGACATTTGTATTTGCACACTATTGACCTATGTTACAGTTTCTAGCACTGACTTTGCAGTGTGGTACTAGGACCTGGCACTGGCAGCATTGCGCTAACCACATACAAGAAAACGAACACACGCAAAGTATAACTTGGCAGCATTTCCTTTATTTTGGGGTCTTGGTAGTCTAATTTTTCAACACAATTAATCAGTGCCTTCACTGAGCTGATCATTAAGAGCAGCTGTGTGATGGCAAGGTGGGAACTCTACTACAGCACAGAGAAGGACATCCCCTACCTTGTGGGAAGCAGAACGACAGCATTTAGTCTGATGCGAAACCAAACGAATGGCTGACCCCTTTTCTCCTGCCTTATAGCGTAACATCAGAAGGCGAGAGGCTAGAATTCGACTGCCGCGTGGATCTTTGTGGTGCGTGCGGGAGACAGGAGTCACATGCCCCCCTTTCTCCTACCAGCTGGTGTACAGGCAGATGGCTTTGCTTGAGAGAGAGGGAGAGACAGGGAGTTGCCATGACAACGGTGTTACTGCTCTCTCACAGGGGGGGGGCTGAAGCATTCCATGACAATGTGAGGTTTGGTGGGCGATTGGAATGACCCCTGCACAGGCTGAGATTGGGCTGAGATTTTGCCTGCACTGATCATGTGATCCAGATAATCAAACCTATGGAAAGTGTGTGGCCGGACTTGTCATTGTCCGGAGCTTGCATAAATCAGACATTTGACAGGCAGGTGAAGTGCTTTCCTCTGCGGTCCATTTTCAAATGCCTTTTTTTTTTCAGGAAAAAAAGAAATAAAAATGTAACCATCGAATCAGAAATATATATTAAATGGTAGCTCTAAGATGGACTCCTGATACTGCTTGAGAGAGCTTTCACTGGTTTGTGTTACTGAATAGATTTTCCGTTTCAAAGTGATCGTTCTGTTGGGTCCAATGAGCATTGTGAGTGGCAGGAGGAAAATTATGTCCCTGGAATACCTATCTCCACAATAAATACCAGGATTTCCTGGGACACACCCTCAACTCTGACACTTGCGATTTAGAATTGATCTGACATGCGTGCATGGCTCTGTGCCATTATTACGGACTCAACCGTTTGACTGTGTGAGTGTGCACAGCTAGGTGAGTGTGTTTAACTGTTTCCGACTATGTAACTGTCTTTATATGCGTGTGTGTTTGATTTGTGTGTGTGTGTGTGTGTGTGTGTCTGTGTGTGTGTGTGTGTGTGTGTGTGTGTGTGTGTGTGTGTGTGTGTGTGTGTGTGTGTGTGTGTGTGTGTGTGTGTGTGTGTGTGGGACTACTCGGGACTCGATGTGACACTATCTCGTCCCCAGCTGTGTTCTTCAACATAAAGTTGTTTGGGCTTGTTGCTAAGTAACAGCAGATAGGGGGTTAAGTGACAGCCAAGCTCAGCCTCGTTTTCACTGTACAATTTACCATCACACCTGCTTGCTCTGGACTCTCCTGTATTGTGATTGGTCTATGTCTTAGGGTTTTTATTATCCATAGATGACCAAAAAAACAATGCCCCCAATAGACAGGCTACATTTCTACACTACTTTGGACATATCAAGCAATTTTGAAAACAAATTGAAAAAGCTTTGTACAAATAGTCTGCACATGATATTGACTGGATAATATCCGTAAAACATTATGTAATTGAAATCTTCAGCAATCAATATCCCGTTAAAGCATGCAAAATTCTGTTGTTTTTTTTCTCATCAGCGGAGTGCTATATGCAGAGGTCAAATAAAATAATATAGCCCCCAGCCATGGCAGTTAGAATACCTGTTGCAGATTAAATTAATCAAGTTAAACTGTATAATTCTCATTGAACATTAAGTACAGACTGGTAGCAGAGGCCTATGGGTCAAGCTATACATATATGCATATAACAACGGCACCACAATAATAGGATCAAAATATTCGATAAACGATTCAATGGCAAGTGTAAATGTAACAATTGCATAAACAAATAAAATAAACGAATAAAGAAAAGAGTAAAGAAAAAAACGTAATCCTTTCAATTAACCCAATAGAATCCACGGCAGCGAAGCAACGATTAATGTCAGCACTGTAAATACTGCCAGCAATATAAGAAGGCATCGTGCAGTCGTGCAAAATCTCCTTCGCTGCCGCCGTCTCTGGACCGGCTCATTAGCAGTGGTCGTCACCACGCTAATTTCGTCCTCGTCCACCATTGGTCGACCCTGGCTACTGATGATGAAAATCTGCGATGCATTGTTACGGCTCTTAAAATGTGATTTGGTAAATCTCGTTGAAATCCACCTGAAGTACTGCAGAGCCCGACTGAGTCCGGCGTATGCTGGCGGCGAAGTGCGCGTGGACGCCCAGTCCTGGCTTACCAAAGGATGCGACGGGGTCCCAGCCAGGAGAGACACGGGGACCTCCAGACTCTGGCCGCTCTCGACATCCTTACAAGCGTTCTCGGCATCCTTGCAAGCGTTTGCAACGAACGTGTTCTTTTTGGAGATAAAAGTTAGATGTCTGCATATGGGACATATAATGTTCTCTCTTGTAATCTGCCCGTCCCTGCTCACGCTGACCAACGTTTTGACCAGACAGTCATGACAGAAGACATGCCCACAGCTCAGCGTCCTCTCCGTGTTCCCGAAACACTCATAACACACAGGGCACTCCGTATTATGAGTTTCGACCACTGTTGCCGTGCTCTCTTGTGTTGCCATGTCGGCATGAGTTGTCCCTCGCTATTTAAAAAAAAAAGATATACAGCCTGCCGTCCCATCCATCGCGGTAGAGATCCCGGCTGTCCGCTGTCCTCCAGCACTTTTGAGTTCGGTTTCGAGACAGATTGAAAATGAACGGATCAGGTATCAAGATACGTTTCAGGCTCAAAGCCCTCTCCTGCTGCGAAGTTTTGTGATAGCTTGAAGGCTGATACTTTACACACAACCATGCGCGGGCGCGCGCGCACACATACACACACACACACACACACACACACCTGTCAGCTACCTGTCTTTGTTTGGGAGTAGGCAGTTCCCTTGGGTCAGTCAGTCTTATACATTTAACTACCTGCGCACTCCTGACTTTCAAAAGGCAGAGTCTGCCAAACTGTCTTTACTGATGCGTGGAAAAGCTGTCGAACTGGATTTTCGATATCTGAAAGTTAACTGTTGGGAGCTTGCAGCGCTCGCGGCAGTAGGCCTATTGACTTGTGAGGGAAACGTCTAGTTTTCCGTCATTGTGCTGCGGCAAGTAGCCTAGCCTACATTCTCAGGTTTGTGGTGACGGCAACGGAATATAAAAAGCTGAATTAATACAGACTTCATAATTGTCTAATTCATAATATGTTGTTAAGAATTAAGTCATCACAAACACGCGCGCGCGACAAGGATCCACTTATTTAGAATTTTTTTAATTTTTTTTAATAATGAGAGCCTTCACAATCTCCTTATTGGGTGCAGGTAGCCTACAATGTGCCGTTACTGGGATAACACTATGACCCTTTCAATAATTGTGCACTGCTAGCACTTTATGACGATACATATTTGTTTTATATAGACACAATGGATTATTATGGATTGATTATTATCAAATCTGGTTGGCCAACTGCACATTGCTTTGAATGACTACCCAAAAACCAACACGATGCCTCCACCTAGTGCACATAGTATGCAAAAAGGTTGATGAAAGCAAACAGATTTTGTATCTGAGAGGGGAAACTAGGCGATTCAATCAAATAAAGACTGGTTATGTATTTATTTATTTTAAAGACTTCAGCATTGTGATTAATTTAAAATAAGGTCTAATGTAAACCTAGATAAAAGTACAGAGGACACAACATGTTTGGTGCATAACTGATGTAATGACTACAAACTTATTTTGTAGGCCTAAACCTGTCTCATCGATGCAATGTTCTCCTGCACATTTGTTGCTAGATCTTTCCATTCTGCAGTGGACCAGCTGCGCAGTCATTGTGTCGGACTACACTTCATGTGCAGCTTATACAGGCAGACTGCAGCCACCTGCTCGACCAGAGAAGTTACTGGTGTGTGACGAGAGGAGTGGGGGACATTTCATTCACTGAAACATTAACTGCGTGGCTGATGCAACAACCAATTATGTGACAATTATGGTTGTCGGTTGAGACCCTTATCCAGCACCCACAACAGGCTGCAATTATGTGTCTGTAAGTATACGCAAGTATACGCAAACTGATGTTGTTATGTTAAGTATCACATTTAGGTTGACTGGATGTCAGCTTTCTCATGGCTTTGTTTTGTACATTCCAATCCTGTCTACAGTGTTCTGCAAAAAGAACCCTGCTTGTCCAGCATATAAATGAATCTTTTCACCCTAATCCCATTCAAACCAGTCTAAACAATTTTTTAAAAAAAATTTTAACAATAATCTCCAAGCATGCTTAAATCAGACATATTTCGTATAAATTCATAAATATGTAATTTATGAAACATGCAAACACATTTTATAATATTTTTAAATGGAAAATATTTAGGACATTTGCTGAGGACCAACCGGGGTCTCCAGACCCACGTTTGGGGACCCTTAAGGAACGGATCCTTCAATGCAAATTGAGAGTTGGCTTTGCATTTTTTTTCCCAGCAGCCAAAACAAATGCTGGAGAGCTGTCTTTTCCTAGAGTTATTCCCGTAATATGAAGACGCACCGAATTCCAGTCCGTGATTGCTTCATCACAGGACGCTGCGGACGTTTCTGAGAGTGATGTCATCGCGTTCTCCCGTCCCGGAAGATGAGAGCGCAGTTCCCCGTTGGCGGTTTCCGCGAGTGAAGAGAGAGGGAGGCCTGGGAGGGGAGAGAGAGAGAGAGAGAGAGAGAGAGAGAGAGTCCGACAGAGATATGATAGTGGTGATGTACTAAAAACCTAGACGGGGGGAGAATTCAGGCTTGACATGTCCAGGTAATAAACACATAACCTCATAACGTTTTAGCTCATGCTGATGTGTTCTTGCGCTCTTTTCTTATCTGCCTAGCGTTGGCTAACGCAATTTCTGGGGATATTTAGAATGACTCTAGCAGTGTCATGTACGCCCCGGATGCGCGGCGATGAGTGGAGCTCAGCTCTTTTTGGACTGTGTCATTCCGACACATAGCCTGTAACATGAGTACTACTGTTGCATTAACGTTTCAAAAATGCTTGATGCTTGTCATGGTGTCTCAACTTACCATGCGTTAGGTCAAACAATTGGTTTTGTGGACAATCGCTAGCTAGTATTATTAATAACCACAAATGTAGCCTACGAATTTACCAATTTGTCACTAAGGTATGTTAGGATAGGAATATGGTTTTGTAAATGAAAATCCTGCCTTGGTTAACGTTACGTTTTGCCTTGATCTGTTTGGGAGTGGTTAGGGTTAGGGTGAACTGAGCTCTTTGCTGTAAGTAGCCAGCTTCTGTCGAAATTATTTAAACTACCGTTACTCGCTAACAGGCTAGGAGCTAATTGCGGTTTGCAAGATGTAATATTAGCCAGCAAGAGCCAAGGATTACGTGTCTTTGTACTATAGACGCATTGTTTTACCTGTAGGTAGTTTGTTAGGTTTGCTATATCTACTAGGACGCACTATTTCAGAAACACCGCTTACTTACTAGGCTTAGATGCACAGTAGCCTATTAATTGTTTGCGGTTTGGGTGGTGGGGGTTAGGGTGTCTGCTCTGCTTCCCTCGTCTGCACTTTGGCTGTTGTAAGAGGTGTATCAGTTTGCCAGTGGAGCAAGACGACTTATAAAAATTATACGGTTTAACTTATGTTCATAAGTATAATAAACCTAATTGATCAGATATAACAGTGCTGTGCGCCTGCCTGTCTGAACAATGAAGGCAAGGCGTACCTTAAAATCTATGCACTGATTTGAATGAAATGTGAATGTATTGCTCTCCTGGCCAAGGAAGGAAGACAAGGTGCAATTTTAGTGTTTCGGTAAATGTTAAAGGGCATGGTACACCGCTCGCTGCAGTCTCACAATTTCCACTCTCATTAATTAACGTGATATTAACATTATGAACAATATTTTTCTCCATGTTTGGTCATATTGTAATGCAGCTCTGCAGTTCCATAGCTCACAGTGCTTTGCTTTTAATGATTGTTTTTTTCCTGTGGCGTTTAGTGACTTTTTCTGAGAATGACTCTGGGCTCAGTACCACAGTGGCGTGTACTGCTTGTGCAATATGGATCAAAACAAACCCAAAACAAACCTTGTCAACAGTGCGTCTGCTGCCTCCTCTTTAAATATGAAACATGGTTTAATTTCTTACAATAATGTTATTAATCAAAGTGAGAAAATTGGCTTATTTTTTATTTATTTTTTGCCATTGAGGTCCCCAGGCACAAATCCATTAAAACAGAACTGGGAGAAGTTTTTTTTATCGAATATGATTTTGCTGTACTCTAATGCGAGGGGGTTAAAGGGCGATACTGCCAATGTTTCATAAACATTCTTGGCCTTCTGAATTTACCACTTTAATTTACATATTCCCCCCTCAAAGAAACTAGACCGGATCTCAACAAATTGGAAAATAAGCAGAACAATAGCATGCCGTGTTGCGTAGCTCGCCCCCTTATAAGAGCATTCGGGAGTCGACAGAGCTCTCGTGATTCTTTCTGGGTAATAGTGGATAATAGTGAGCCGTCTGTCTCCCAGCAGGGCGTATCGCACGCGTGGCTGGGTCTCGTGAGCAGGGCGTGCAGTGTCTCATTTTGCCCAGAGACAGAGGATCGCGTTCTGTTTTCTGACAATTATGTTCATTACTCCCGAAGGGGGCGTGAGGCTTCACGAAACCAGTAATGGGCGGAACAATGATGCGGAATGGGTGGGTCAATCGGCGGATCACAAATTTGAACCCTCTGCTCTCCCAGTGCTACTTATTACTGAATAAGTAGGGTCCCTAGCCCTAACCCCCCCCCCCCCCACCCCCCACCCTGCACCCCGCACCCCGCAAAACTGCACATATCCAGAGCATGGTGACGCTCATTACATCCTGTTATACCAGGTCTCCAGACTCGAGAGCGCCGCGACGTGCACAAGCACAGCTGTGCTTCGAATGAGCAGTTTTTCCCATCGTCGCGGTGAGAGCGTTTTGTCCACAGTACGTATTCCGCGAGTGGCGCTCTTGTTTTAACGTGTACCGACTGCCCGCGTGTGGCTCTTTGTTCCCACTCCTCTCCTCTTTCTCAGTCGCTCCTTTTCTCTGACTTCCCCATCTCTCCCCCTCCCTTTCTCTTTCTCCTTCCCCCTTCCCTCCCACTCCTCCCGTCCCTCCCCTGCGCCTATCTCTCCGTCCATCTGTCTGTCTTTGTCTCTCTCTCACTGTGTAGATTACAGTTTGGTGTAGCGCTAGCGCCATGCTACTGTCAGTGAGAAACTGCTTTAAGGGCTCATTCCCACAGACAGACAGACAGACAGACGAGAGACAGACTGACTTCACGCTCACGGGAGAGGGGCAAAGGTCAGGAAGGAGCGGTGGAAAAAATGGCAGGCAACTCAAGAATTCCATAGCTGCTTCCAACCCTAAGGCCTAAACAGAGATACATATTTCAGAGAGGGGGAGAGGGTGAGGGAGGGCGAATGGGAGAAGGAGGGAGAGAGGGAGGGTGAATGGGAGAAGAAGGGAGAGAGGGAGGGCGAATGGGAGAAGGAGGTGAAGTGAGAGAAGGAGGGAGAGAGACAGAAGGAGGGAAAGACGTGTGGAGTGCACATGTTGGGCTATGTGTGTATAGGCCTGCTCTGCTCCCCTCCCCCCAAAACTCGGACAGTGTGTCAGTGCATGTTTATGTATCTGGATTACAGAGCGTCTAACAGGTGTGGCTCAAATGTGAGCTGAATGCACGTTCAGTGATGCAGTATATCTGTGAGGGAACTGGACTTAAAATAATCTCAGAGGTCGCATATTCCACTTGGGGCACTGTTCTTATAACCAGTGATCAAGGTCCTGCAATGTAAGCAATGTGTTGCTAAATAATGATGTCAAAGTGTGTCAATAATAATTTTTTATTATTATTATTATTATTATTAGCAACATTAGCAACATGACCTCTGACCTCTGAAGAGTTGTTTTCTCCCATTTCTCTCCCTTTCACAGGCGTATCTACCATGGATGCAGAGATGATCCCCAAATTCTCTTCCAAGGACGAGGAAATTGATTACTGGAAGACCCTTTCCCTCAAGTACAAGAAAAGGTAAAAGATTTTAAATCCCTCTAGTTTTGAAATGATTGCGCAGCACAGGAATGTAATTACCCCCCCCTCCAATACAGTTACAGATACAGATAGTTGTGTAGTTTGAACAGGCCGTGTGTAGTTTGTTGGTTGGACAGGTGTGGCTACAGATAGTGTCTCTGCACACCCCTAGTGTATTAGCATGTGTTTTTGAACATGGCTGTTTGTCTAGTTAGTGGTGGGTGACCTTGCACCCTTACAGTTGTGACTAGGAATAGTGTCATGCACATTACAGGTAATGGCACACACTCACGCATCCGCACGCACGCACATGCATACACTCACGCACGCACAGACACATACACTCACACCACACACTCACGCGCACACGAATACACTCACGCACGCACAGACACATACACTCACACCACACACTCACACACTCACGCATCCGCACGCACGCACACGCATACACTCACACCACACACTCACGCGCACACACACACACACACACACACACACACACACACACAAACAGACACTCATGCACACACACATACATACACTCACACACACACACACACACACACACAAACCGCACATGAGTGTAACTGTGGGAAAGCCTCGTGTACAGTGCGGGTTTCTGATTAAACACGCGACCAGCGTCGGTTTTTGCTGATGGCTCTGCCCTCCGCCCACACCCCTTCCCCCCGACCCCCAGCTGCCAGGAGGCGCAGGACGAGCTGCAGGAGTTCCAGGAGGGCAGCCGGGAGCTGGAGGCGGAGCTGGAGGCCCAGCTGGGGCAGGCGGAGAGCCGGATCAGAGACCTGCAGGCAGAGAACCAGAGGCTGAAGAGCGAGGTGGACACCCTCAGGGTAGGCTCACGAGAGCGGCGTTCCCTGTCCGTACACAAACCCACACGCACCTGCACCCACAGTACACCCCATGCACGTGACATAATACTGAGTCTTTACCCCTCTACATGGTATTTAATCAGCACGTCTGTGTGGTTGTGGATCTCTGTAAGGATGAAGACTCACACAGTGGTAATATGGGAGTGCTGTGTCACAAACAGCACTGACTGCGGTCCTGACTCCTTGCGCACCTTATCTGTTTCTTACACCCCGGTAACAAGATGACCTCTGACCTCAGTGGAATAACAGCTGTGATACATCGGGTGGACCACAGTCCATTGTGTCGCGTTGTCGGTGAACCGACATGCAGGGAAATTTCTCCTTGTGTGGGCATGATCTGAATTTCAGTTCATTTGAAACTGAAGTGGAATTGCCCCAGTTTGTGTGGACCAGTGGTCAGTGGCGAACAGTGGTCAGAACAGCAGGCGGAGCAGTGGTCGCTACTAACACCACAGTTTTCCACTGGCTGTGCCCTGTGTTCATCCCACTGCTAACACCAATGTTTCCACTGGCTGTGCCCTGTGTTCATCCCACTGCTAACACCACAGTTTTCCACTGGCTGTGCCCTGTGTTCATCCCACTGCTAACACCAATGTTTCCACTGAACTCCTCATACAGACAATGAGACATTATTCACTTTGGCAGGCTTTATTCTCTCTCACAATGCTGTGCGGCGTGCTTCTGTGATTAGGCGTTCTCTTGCGCAGCGGGTTAACGTTAACAGGGACCTGTGGGTATCTCTGAAGGCCTTCCCAAGTCACTCCCAAAACAAAACTGTTTTAGGTCCCTGTTCTGGTCCACGAGCACTATTTTTTATTTTTTTTAAAATTTGTTTCTGATTTTTTTCCTGTTTTTATCCCAATTTGGTAGTCAATTGAACCCCTATTCTAATTTAATTCACCCCGTGTAGCAACCGCTAGAGAATCACCGCTGCACAACCCCGTCAGCCGGTAGTAGACGCAGGTCGCCACGTCCTTATTCAGGGCGCGGCAACTCCAAGCCTGACCGTGATTCCAACTCGCCCAGGGCCGCTATATGCGCAGCGATTCTCTCCGAGCCCCTCCTCCCACCCGTGAGCAGCTGCCAATTGCTGCTCCCACAGGGCACTGGCACCCCGATCCTCGGAGCACAAAAGCACAAACGGCGCTTTTACCGCTGTACCACCGCGAGGCCCCCTCTTACTGAATTTATAACCCTAGAAGTGGGGGATGAATCAGTCAGAGATGAGTAGGAAATGAAAGCGGGCTGGCCAATCGCAGAGCAGGGTGACAGTGGCAGGGCGACACCGTTGGAGCTGATTGGTCCGGTTCCGGTTGTGTCCCGCCCACAGGAGAAGCTGGAGCAGCAGTATGCGCAGAGCTACAAGCAGATCTCCGTGCTGGAGGACGACCTGGGCCAGACGCGCGGCATCAAGGAGCAGCTGTACAGATACGTGCGAGAGCTGGAGCAGGCCAACGACGACCTGGAGAGGGCCAAGAGGTCAGTGGACACGCCTCTGTCGCTACGGTTACCGTGTAGGGCAGACCTCTGTCGCCACGGCTACTGCGTTAGGCAGACCCGTACTGCCAGGAGAGATTGCCAATCAGTTGAAGCCTCATGTCAGGTCTGTTAATGCGTAGCAGTCATGTGCCCTTCCAAATAGAGCAAGGAATAAAATAACATACCAGGAAAAGAAGGAAATATTTAAGCAATATCACACGAGAGGGAGCAGTATTATACTTTACGGCTGTGATACGGTCGTAGGCATGAGGACCTGGATGTGATATTGCTTTTATATAAACGGTTCAACAAGTCTATAAACTATTTGTAATGATGAGACAACAGATTATGATTCTGTCATTTATTCGGCTCCACCAACAAATATAGTCCATTTAAAAAGATTATTATTATTAATTTTTTTTCAACAATGTATCAATTAGAATGTAAACAAAGTGGAGGGACACATTACAGTAAAACGTTCCAGTGCTTTTGTACTGTATATCAGCACTCTTGGAATGCCCCAATCAAATTACTCGACCGGAACTAACTGTTGTATAAAAGATATATACATTTTGGAATTTATTGTAAATAAATAAATGTGTCTGTATATAAATTATACACAGATTTTATTTGCAAAACATATATGTATATATATTATACATGTACTGTTTTTTTAAAATAAAGCATTTTGTCATTTATTTTTAATAAATGCATGTGTGCGTGCACATAAACATCACAGGAGCACAAAGTTGTGGACAGACTCTGTACAGCGTCTTTGCGACAGTTCTTTGTAAAAAGCGCGACACAAAATAAATTGAATTGAATTGAATTGAATGTGGTAGTGTGGCCCGCAGCCTCGTGTCCAGAGTGTGGGGAAGGGGTTCGATTAGAGTTCAGCTCTGACTTGGAGGGAACTTTGATGTATATATTGATTCATTGTTTACTGTTTAAAAAACATATTCATGCTGACTGGTCCCAGGATTGTGTTAGCTGTGCCCCTGATACAGACACACACACACACTCTCTTTTCTGTTTATTTATCACCCCCCAGGGCGACTATCGTGTCCTTGGAGGACTTTGAGGCCCGGCTGAACCAGGCCATAGAGAGGAACGCCTTCCTGGAGAGCGAGCTGGACGAGAAGGAGTCCCTCCTGGTGTCTGTTCAGAGACTCAAAGACGAGGCCAGAGGTGCGTAACCCCCCCCCATTCTCCCGTCTCCCCGCAGCCCCTCGGCCGGGCTGAAACCGCACGCCGTAAACCGCGCCGTCTGCTTTGTGGTTTTTTCCGTGACTCTCTCTCGCGCGTGCGTCCCGCAGACCTGCGGCAGGAGTTGGCGGTGCGAGAGAGGAGCGCGGACGCCACCAGGATGTCGGCGCCGAGCTCGCCCACGCTCGACCCCGACAAGATGGACTCGGCCGTGCAGGCCTCCCTGTCCCTCCCAGCCACCCCCGTGGGAAAGCTCATGGATAACGCCTTCATCAGCCAAAAAGGTGACCCCACAACCTCCCTCTCTCCCCTTTCTCCCCCCCGGCTCTCACTTTCCCTCCTTTCTTCCTGCACTTCAGCAGAGCCCCTCATTCCCTCATATTGCAAAGCATGTTGATCATTTTACCAATGCCTTTTGTCGAAACCAGTACATGTTTTCATAAGTTAAACATAACAATGCTTATTTGTAAGATTGCATTGCAAAACAGTTGTAGACAACATTTATATAACGGTCATCAAATATGTCTAATTGACGATTAGCTTATGAGATATTTATTCTGGTCTCTCTCGGCCATTAGTCACATGACTCCATTTGTGTTTGCTTATTGGTCAGTTCTGAACAACGGCAGCTCTCCCCTGACGCCGTCGGCCAGGTTATCGGCTCTCAACATTGTGGGGGACCTGCTCAGGAAAGTAGGGGTGAGTACAGGCTTCGCATGTGAGGATTTGTGCAGCGTAGTCCTTCTTGTAATACGGGGGCAGTTAACACTGCCTTTGAGTTCTCTGTTCCTTCACTATGTCTGTCATTTCAGACCAGGGGGTATTTCACAATGCAGGATTACTGAGTTTGCTGGACAGCTGCACTGAGTAAAACCCGGAACAGTGCTATTTACTTCAGTTCATGTTCCAGATTTGGAAAGGTTCCGGGCTTTACTCAGTGCAGTTATCCAGCTAACTCTGTAATCCTGCTTTGTGAAATACCCCTCAGAGGTTACACATCTAGGACAGGTTGCACAACTTCGGTCCTGGAGGGCCGGTCTGCGTGCTGGTTTTTGTTCCAACCAATTCGCTTAGTTTACAGCTCTATAAACTACGCTGTTCACTCCTGTACTTGAGCACAGCAAAGTCTTTAGGATACACTTGCAGCCTGCGGCTGTAGCTGGTGCTTATACAAAAGTCAGATCAAGATATGATTGAGCTAATTAAATAAGAGTAGAAGTTGGCACAAAACCCTGAAACGGATCGGTCCTTGTTGTGCACCCCTGCTCTAGGGGGGTTTTCCTGGTGCAGGCTACCGAATTATGTATTTAAATGATAATATTTAATTTCTTATCTTGTCTTTCTTGATAATATCTCATAAATATCTTGATAAATATCTGCTGAGTTGCTGCAGTGTCAGTTCTCTCTTGGTGCTTGTATTTGTCTTGGTTATGTACTGCTGGTGTTTACTGCAGTGGATGTGAGTTTGGGCGAATGTAATGTAATGTAAATGCACGGAGTTTACAGTATGGATGCGTTTGTGTTTCCCAGGCCCTGGAGTCCAAACTAGCCGCATGCAGAAGCCTGGCCAAAGATCCGGCGGCCAGGAGGGCCCTGACCGGCATCACCAACGGCAGCATCGGCAGCGCCAAATTCTCCCACACATTTCAGTCCTGCTCCGACAAACTGTGAGTCTGTGATCCACGTAACCTACTGCGACAGACTGCGCGATACTGTAAACCATATAACCTACTGACAGACCGCGATACTGTAATCCACGTAACCGACTGTGATAGACCGCGCGATACTGTAAACCATATAACCTACTGACAGACCGTGCGATGCTGTAAAACCGCATAACCTACTGACAGACCGTGCGATGCTGTAAAACCGCATAACCTACTGACAGACCGCGCGATGCTGTAATCCACGTAACCGACTGTGACAGACCGCGCGATACTGTAAACCATATAACCTACTGACAGACCGTGCGATGCTGTAAACCACATAACCTACTGACAGACCGTGCGATGCTGTAAACCACATAACCTACTGACAGACCGTGCGATGCTGTAAACCATATAACCTACTGACAGACCGAGCAATGCTGTAAACCACATAACCTACTGACAGACCGAGCAATGCTGTAAACCACATAACCTACTGACAGACCGAGCAATGCTGTAAACCACATAACCTACTGACAGACCGTGCGATGCTGTAAACCATATAACCTACTGACAGACCGAGCAATGCTGTAAACCATATAACCTACTGACAGTCCGAGCAATGCTGTAAACCACATAACCTACTGACAGACCGAGCGATGCTGTAAACCACATAACCTACTGACAGACCGAGCGATGCTGTAAACCACATAACCTACTGACAGACCGAGCGATGCTGTAAACCACATAACCTACTGACAGACCGACAGACCGAGCAATGCTGTAAACCACATAACCTACTGCGACAAACTGCAGCGGTTATGAAAAATGAACAGAAAATATAGGCAGTACATTTGACCAAGAAGTGGTGTCTTCTGTTGCTTTCCAGAAAAGGATAACGGAAGATTTATGAATCTTGGACTAACTTTAAGGTATTCTGTATCTGTCTCTGTTCCTCTCTGCAGGACTGTGAATGGTCTGGGTCCGGCAACGCTGGCGGCCATCACCTCCCCTCGCACAGTGTCCCCACCCAGCATGCTGCCTCTCAGCGTCTGACGCACCCCTCCCCACTACGCGCCCACACCCTCTGCAAGACAATGGGCACAGAGAGGACCCTGGTATGAGCGTGGAGGAGACCGGCCAATCACAGGCCTCCCTCTACTTGCACTGAGTGCACCTGTGCAGATGCTCCGCCCCCTTCTGTGAGAGAAGGGGGAGCGGGCTCCGCCCACAACTCCTATCAAACCTACCTAAGGTCTTCATCATTTCTTGCTCCTTTTAATATTATTTATTTTGTGTGTGTATGCGTGTGTTGGTTTGTTTGCACTTCAGAGCAATTGCACAATCAAATCTTCTTTTTTGGAAAATAATTTCAGCGACTGGACAAAACTATTTATTTTCATTCGTTGTTGTGCATGCCAGTGTTCGCGCTCTCATTTGTGTGTGCGCGCGCCGTGCGCGTGAAGAAGAGGAAGGACTGACGTCACGGAGTTTTGGCCTGCGGGGCGAGACGCGCCTCGGCGCAGTCCCCTCGCTCCGGTTTTTCCAGAAGGACGGCGGGAAGCGGGAATACCTGGCAGCAGGTGCGCTGGGTGTAGCTCACCGGGCATCCACCATCCAGCGCCACAGGCATGGCGGCGCATTGGGAAGGGACCCGGGCCAGCCATCGGGGGTTTACAGGCTCAGATCTCAGCTGAAGCACAGCCGTTGTACCCTTGAGCAAGGTGTTTAGAGCAGTTATTAGCTTCATAATAAGTTGTTGTTGTCTTCATAAAATAATCGAAAAATAATAATAGGCTAAGTCATCTTGGTAATCAAACATGGCTCTTTACCAGTAAATCTATTTGGACCCTTGCAGCCCTTGACAGTCATCCGAATATTTTATTTATTTTCGAAATTTTGTTTCAACTTATGTATTGTTGTCCACTTGTGTCCAGGCACACTAGTGGTCCGTTAAAACAAGCTGCTGCTATACGCGTTGAGTCACACGTGTGACGATCTAATGTCGGTCATGTTCGAGCCGATATCCTGACCCGGTTTTATAAACTGTTTTTTTTTAGGCTGTGATTGTGGTCTGAATGTGTTCCTATTTCTCCGTTCTAAACTCGTGCGTTTGGCATCGTTGTGATGATGAGAACTGCCATTGTGCTCATGTGCCACTTTAGTTTTTTCAGGTTAGATTTTTCTGAGATGCATTCCAAGTTTAATTTTCAATAAATAAATGCATTCCGGGTTTGATTTTCACTGAATGCATTTTGTTTCATATTTGCATTTTTTTCCACTGCAGTGCTCCGTATGTAAAAGCAGGTTATTCCATATGTTGGCTTATCTACTGGGGCAATTCCACAAAAAGCCACACCCATGTTCAATCTGAGTGATACATTTTGGCAGGGGTAAATTATGCTACAGCGGATCATGGTATTTACAATGCAGGGGACAAATATGGCCTACAGCTAAAGCTGTAACGACAAACATAATTTCCCTTCCGGTTGTGCTCTTCAGTCACAATGTTATCCTATTAGTTGTGGCACAAACATCCCAGCATCCCCCTTTGTATATACTCTTGGTTTATAAGGTAAGATTTTATATATAATTCACCTGCCAGTGTGGACACTGATTTATCTCAGATTGTTTAGGGCATGTGTTTATGAGTGAACATTGTAAATTATACGTTCAAGCTCTTATACCCTGACGTGGAACTGTTTTGTGTACCGTTAAAATCTGACAATAAAGGAATTGAAACCCAAGGTTCTGTTTCAGTGTGTTTTTTAATATATTGATGTCAATATGCATGACGGTATTATATTAAAGGTTGTATCAGCGATTTTGGGTGGAAACATAAATGATCACATTCATCTGATTTTTCCTCACGATCCGCTAGCTGCCCGCCCCATAAGCAGGCCGTCAAAAAACCGCGTCTCTGTAGGCAGCCTATGCTCCGAGATCGTACACAAAAACAATGGTACTACCAACTACTCAAAACCAAAATAAACAGTATTCCAACCAATCACAATGATCTGCACAAACGTGACGTCACTTCTGAAGCGAAATCCCGAACAAACATACTTATGAATAATTATGTTATGTTTTAAAAAATAGTGTTCAAGCATCCAGAATTATAACCACGTTAATAACGTTTGTAAGAAACCAAACCGTTTGTAAATCCGTCAAGATTTCAGCGAGATAAGAGTATTAGCGTTTGTGCAGATCATTGTGATTGGTTGGAATACTGTTTATTTTGGTTTTGAGTGGTTGGTAGTACCATTTGTTTTTGTGTACGATCTCGGAGCATAGGCTGCCTACAGAGACGCGGTTTTTTGACGGCCTGCTTATGGGGCGGGCAGCTAGCGGATCGTGAGGAAAAATCTGATGAATGTGATCATTTATGTTTCCACCCAAAATCGCTGATACAACCTTTAATAGGTTAAAAAATGTGTGGGAAATCAACAATTTTAGAATTGTTTCGTTTTCTTCTGCTGTCTTTTAGTGACCAGCTTAATGTTACACGCCATTGAAACACAATTAAGTCAAACTCGTCCCCTGCTGGTACACTCAAGAAGCCAGTTTTCCTATGGTTGATGCTAGATTGGATATCCCGGAGGGACCTGGGCGGGACCCTGGGAGGGACGCTCTGCTGTGATTGGTTGTTAATCTAGCATCAACTTTTTCCCAACCCCTAAACATAACCTCACAGGAGTTAACGTAACTCGGGCTCATGCCCGAACTGTTAAGATAGTGTCTCAGGTCCCGCCCAGTTCCCTCCGGGCTATGCAATCTACCATCAACCTTTTCCCATTGAGCTATATAGAATAGAATAGAATAACTTTTATTTTCCCATTTGGGAACTTCATTTGTAGCCCATTCATTTTTGACGGCAAAAATACACATCCTTCCACTCCTATATTGACGTTCAATACGCGCATTATATTTTGAAATCGTCCATTTAATATTTTTTCGAGTCAGAACTTTTTTTCCCCCTAACACACACACAATGATTTTAATTGTTTTTAATTTATTTTATTTTCTCTGACGTCATATTTCCGCGCCCTAGGTGGCAAGTGTTCTGTGCCGTGGACGCAACTGAGAATCTGATGAGCGCGCAGAGACCAAAAGGAGCTGTTTCCTTTACACTCTTTGCCTGTAGTTCTGTGGTTGAGCATAACAATTACACTCTCTGGTTCGGAACGGTCCTAGTAGATTTCTATTGGCGTCGCTGTCTCTACAATGAAATGCGAGTGTCTGTGTCAAGCAGCAGAAACGGCTCACATGGAAGGTCAGAAGCATTTTTAAGTTGCGTTTTCATTAAGAAACAAGGTAGCTACAGTTAGCTAGCGCACCTACACATTGAAATCATTAATCCCAAATTAGCTATGTATAGGCCTATGTATGACCCGTAAAACAGGGAATATCATAACCTAATTACACTCATGTTATTTACGCTATTTCCATTCTAGCTACTTTGAACACAATGCTTGTCGGAAGTAGAGTTGCAAACTCAACTGGTTAAGTACCTGGGGCCGGCCGACAGAGGGCAGCAAACGATTGAGATGCGACTAGCAGCAACATCAGTAGCAGTGCGCAAATGTCTGCGAGTCCGATATCACGGTTTCTCTGAAGTTATGTGTCGGGAAATCAGTGGCTTACCTGGTGAAGACATCCAAGCAACATCTCAACCACACTGCAAAGAGGCGACACTCTACGTACACGTAAGTTTACTGCAGTTCTGCACAAATCGAACTACATTTATAACATCATTGTCATGGTTTTGGACCCTGTTGTCCCATGCGGTCGTTTTCCTTGGTGGCCACGCGAGGGCGCTGCCCTGTTGGTAGATGCTTGCTCCGCCCTGCTGAGCTGGGGGAGTTTTTGGTTAAGCTTTTACACCTGTTGCGTGGTCACCTGAGTTATATAAGCCTACCGTTCCCTTCATTCGGGGCTTCGACATTGATTGTTAATTGTTTTGTATTGTTGGCTGTGAGTGCTTACCATTTTGGCTACTCGCCCATTTTAGCGTCTCTTCGTAGGGGCAGGGCTTATTTCTAGCTGGCTTAGGTGGTTGATTATCTCGTAGGAGTTTGGGACCGTAAATCTCTGCTCTATTTCGCGTTGTTGTGCTTATCTCCGTGTATGGAGATTTGTGCGATTTTGTTGGGAACTTTAGTTCTATTCGCCCTTCGGCACGTCTTCCCCTAGGGGATTCGATAGAGTAGCAGTTTCTCTGGTCCATTTGTTCGCCTTTAGATTGGTTTTCTTATTGAGAGACCTGGCGTTTTAGCTCCTCATTTCCGGGTTACGGTAAGCCAGTTAGTAGCTTGGTACGTTTATTCCCTGCTGTTCTCCTTCTCGTGGACTAGGTTCCCTCTTGTTGTGAGTCAGGGTTTTTATTTATATTTAGAGGCTGTCGTGCTATTATTTTGCGTAGGTCTTTGTTACAGCAGTCCTGTTCGCCTTTTTACCTGCGAGACGTTTGTTGCGAGCTGTTGTTCGGTTTCGTTCTCCGGGTGTGTTGTCTCCTTATGTGGAGCTTGGGCGGTGTTGTGGACGTGTTTGTGTTAGACTGCGTGTTTCTATTAATAGCCTCGGAACGTTAAATCACTGTTCCAATTCGCTTCGTTACATTATTTTACTGAGAGGCTAGGGCGGTTGTTCCAATCTAAGTTTGCGTGAGTCTTTTGGATAGTAGTTATGGGACGACGGTTCTCCGTCGGCTCACCTGTAAAATGTTTCTCCCTCCTGGGAGATCGGGTGTTTACCGCTTTGCTTTCTGCATTTGACTGCTACTTATTAAACTAGCCATGGAACGTTAAATCTCGGTTCCATTTCGCCTCGTTACATTTTTATTTTCTGTGAGGCTAGGGCGGTTGTTTTAGTTTGCGTGAGTCTTTTGGATAGTAAAGTTTTGGGACGACGGTACTCCGTCGGCTCACCTGTAAAATGTTTCTCCTTCCTGGGAGATCGGGTGTTTACCCAGGTTCGTTTGCTGCATTAGACTGCGCACTTGTTTTACTAGCCATGGAACGTAATATCTGTTCCTTCGCCTCCTCCTATACCAATAGGTGGTGATTAGTTTAATTGTTTATTTGCTGTGTGTGGTTTGTGCCATATTGCTACTCGCCTGTTCGTATGCGTCTCGTTATCGAGACAGGGCGTTATATTCCTGGCTCTGGTGTATCAGTGAGCCGGTCTGTAGCTATGGTGTGTTTGTGTTCCTTGTCTTGTCTCCTTCCCTTATCTGCGGGTATCCCGCCTTAGTGGCCTAAGGGCTTAATGATTCCCCTTGCTGCGTTTGGCTCCTCCCACCTCCCACGTCACGCCCCTTTACAATCATTAATAGAAAAAAAGGAGTTTACAGCTATGCAGCATATTGATGAAAATCTCTCACTGTGTATCTCTCGGTATATCTCTCCACAGTGGCCGTACTGTCTAAGACGCTGCTCCTATTGCAACTTCAACAAGTACATCTCCCGCTCTGTCAATCATGTCGCCATGACAACATGTCTGCAGCGGGAGACGGAGACACTGCTGCGACTTAGCCAGGTGTCCAGGTGAGTGACCTCACTCCAATCTGTATGATCCTACTGTACTCCCTAGTGTCCTTCCCAGTTCCCACAGACTTTCCTGTTCCGCCATTCCCCCTGGAAATGCTCTCCCTCTCTTTCCGTTCTCATCCTCAGCATCACCTCTGTGTTTCTTGGGGGCGGAACTCCCAGCCTGGCTCCGCCCTCGACCATTGCTGCCGTCCTGGAGACCGTTGCTAAGCACACTGGTCTCCGGGTAGATGCTGAGGTCACACTAGAGGTCAACCCCACCCCTGTGGGCATGGCCAAGCTGGCTGACTTCCTCCATGCTGGAGTCAACCGATTCTCCGTGGGAGTGCAGGTCAGTCATTTGCGGTAACATGCACTCTCTCTCACACACACACACACACACACATGCACACACAGACACACACACACACACACACGCATATATGTCATAAAAAGAAATCGCACCCCTTGTTTATTTGATTTAGCTGGATTTTTACTGGTTAATTATCAATCTTTGCAGTCTCTGCGCGATGAGGACCTGAAGGTGCTAGGCAGGGACCACGATTCCCAACATGCCTTGCGCACGGTAGAGGAGGCGCGGCGGTTGTGCCCGGGGCGCGTGTCTGTTGATGTCATCTTTGGGCGCCCAGGACAAAGCCTGGACTGCTGGGAGGCGGAGCTGGAGGAGCTGCTATTGGTCTGCGATGATCATGTGTCTCTGTATCAGCTCACCCTAGAGAGGGGCACACATCTGTTCAAGCAAGTGCAGGCGGGCCAGCTGAGCTTGCCGTGTGATGATGTCATGGCCCGCATGTACGAGTCAGCGCGGAGGATTCTGGGAGAAAGAGGTTTCCTGCAATACGAGGTGTCAAACTTCGCCAGAAATGTAAGTTCTCAAAACAGGAAGTTCAGCTAATGTCCATATTAGGAGTGCTCCATAGGAGTCACGGAATAAAAGCATTAGCACTGGAGAAAATTGTGTGTTTTCATTTCTTACTGGGTATAGGGTTATCATTATTAGTATAATGTAATTCAAATAATGCCATGTTATGATTATTATAGTTTAATATAGGAATTTTACTTGCAGGGAGCGGTCAGTTCACACAACCTGGCCTACTGGAGGACAGGCGAATTCCTAGGCGTGGGACCAGGTGAGGTGCTGAACAAGGAAGAGATGCTATACACAGCCTTCAGTCACTGAACCACTCCCACTTAGCCACAGAGACCCCGCCCACAAAGTCAGAGACCCTGCCTACTCAGTCACTATGACCCATCCCATCCAGGCACTGCATCTCATTCACCAGGTGATTACAAGTGTCACTAATTACTATGTACTCAATGTGTGTGTGTGTGTGTGTGTGTGTGTGTGTGTGTGTGTGTGTGTGTGTGTGGTGTGTGGTGTGTGGTGTGTGGTGTGTGGTGTGTGGTGTGTGGTGTGTGGTGTGTGGTGTGTGGTGTGTGGTGTGTGTGTGTGTGTGTGTGGGTGTTTTCTCTCTCAGGAGCGCACGGTCGCTTCGTTCCCCGGGAGAAAGGTGGGGTTTTTAGAGAGGCTCGGACTCAGACCCTGGAGCCGGACGTTTGGATGGCGGAGGTGAAGCGCTGGGGTCACGGAACACGTAGACGGGTGGAGCTCAGTCATGTGGAGCTGTAAGTGTTGTCTACTGTGTGTCGATGATGAGCAACTTTCTCTCTGTACCCGCAGGTTGGAAGAGGTGTTGGTTATGACTCTCTCTCTGTACCCGCAGGTAGGAAGAGGTGTTGGTTATGACTCTCTCTCTGTACCTGCAGGTAGGAAGAGGTGTTAGTTATGACTCTATCTCTGTACTGCAGGTTGGAAGAGGTGATGGTTATGACTCTCTCTCTGTACTGCAGGTTGGAACACGTGTTGGTTATGACTCTCTCTGTACTGCAGGTTGGAACACGTGTTGGTTATGACTCTCTCTGTACTGCAGGTTGGAAGAGGTGATGGTTATGACTCTCTCTCTGTACTGCAGGTTGGAACACGTGTTGGTTATGACTCTCTGTACTGCAGGTTGGAAGAGGTGATGGTTATGACTCTCTCTGTACTGCAGGTTGGAACACGTGTTGGTTATGACTCTCTCTGTACTGCAGGTTGGAAGAGGTGTTGGTTATGACTCTGTACTGCAGGTTGGAAGAGGTGATGGTTATGACTCTCTCTCTGTACTGCAGGTTGGAAGAGGTGTTGGTTATGACTCTCTCTCTGTACTGCAGGTTGGAAGAGGTGTTGGTTATGATTTTCTCTGGTCCGCAGGTTGGAAGAGGTGTTAGTTATGACTCTCTCTGTACTGCAGGTTGGAAGAGGTGTTGGTTATGACTTTCTCTCTCTGGTAAACAGGTTGGAAGAGGTGTTGATTATGACTCTCTCTCTGTACTGCAGGTTGGAAGAGGTGTTGGTTATGTATTTCTCTCTCTTTGCCCACAGGTTGGAAGAGGTCTTGGTTATGGGGCTGCGCCTGACGGAAGGGATATCTCACCAAGTGGGTGTGGTCTGCTGCGTGTAATGCGAGCATACCATCCATGTGCCAAATTGTAGCTTGTCTGTAGGTCACAGTGTAGGATAGAATCAAAGTTACAGCAGTTATCAAAGCTGAAATACAAAATTTAGTATTTTCTTCATATCAGACCCTATTATAAAACCTGGTAAAAAAAAAAACTAAATGGAATGTTGAATTTAATGACACACCAAAAAGAAGAGAATTAGAAGACAGTGTTTTTTGAGGTGTGTTGTGTGTGTGTGATGCTAGAAGAATTGTCTTGTTGTACTGCACTCTTTGACACTACTTGTGTTTGTGTACCGGTTTGTGCTTGTGTTTGCATGTGTGTACGTGTGTCTGTATATCTGTATTGGCCTTTACCTGTGTGTGTGTCTCTGACAGCACTGGAGCCGGTTCAGTCCTGGGTTGGATCTCCAGCAGGTTCTGGGGGAGAGTGCAGAGGTACAGGAGTTGCAAGCGAGGGGGCTGCTCATCTTAGACCACAGGTAAACCAGCTGAGAGTGTCTCTGTATGACGGCATATTACAGGCTCCCTGTGTGAGTCTCTCTGTATGACGGCGTGTTACTGGCTCCCTGTGTGAGTCTCTCTGTATGACGGCGTGTTACAGGCTCCCTGTGTGAGTCTCTCTGTATGACGGCGTGTTACAGGCTCCCTGTGTGAGTCTCTCTGTATGACGGCGTGTTACAGGCTCCCTGTGTGAGTCTCTCTGTATGACGGCATATTACAGGCTCCCTGTGTGAGTCTCTCTGTATGACGGCGTGTTACAGGCTCCCTGTGTGAGTCTCTCTGTATGACGGCGTGTTACGGTCTCCGTGTGTGAGTCTCTCTGTATGACGGCGTGTTACAGGCTCCCTGTGTGAGTCTCTCTGTATGACGGCATATTACAGGCTCCCTGTGTGAGTCTCTCTGTATGACGGCATATTACAGGCTCCCTGTGTGAGTCTCTCTGTATGACAGCATATTACAGGCTCCCTGTGTGAGTCTCTCTGTATGACAGCATATTACAGGCTCCCTGTGTGAGTCTCTCTGTATGACGGCGTGTTACGGGCTCCCTGTGTGAGTCTCTCTGTATGACGGCATATTACAGGCTCCCTGTGTGAGTCTCTCTGTATGACGGCGTGTTACAGGCTCCCGTGTGAGTCTCTCTGTATGACAGCGTGTTACAGGCTCCCTGTGTGAGTCTCTCTGTATGACGGCGTGTTACAGGCTCCCTGTGTGAGTCTCTCTGTATGACGGCGTGTTACGGGCTCCCTGTGTGAGTCTCTCTGTATGACGGCGTGTTACAGGCTCCCTGTGTGAGTCTCTCTGTATGACGGCGTGTTACGGGCTCCCTGTGTGAGTCTCTCTGTATGACGGCGTGTTACAGGCTCCCTGTGTGAGTCTCTCTGTATGACGGCGTGTTACGGGCTCCCTGTGTGAGTCTCTCTGTATGACGGCGTGTTACAGGCTCCCTGTGTGAGTCTCTCTGACGGCATGTAACGGGCTCCATGTGTGAGTCTCTGTATGGCTGCGTGTTACGGGCTCCCCGTGTGAGTCTCTCTGACGGCATGTAACAGGCTCCCTGTGTGAGTCTCTCTGTATGGCTGCGTGTTACGGGCTCCCCGTGTGAGTCTCTCTGACGGCATGTAACAGGCTCCCTGTGTGAGTCTCTGTATGGCTGCGTGTTACGGGCTCCCCGTGTGAGTCTCTCTGACGGCATGTAACAGGCTCCCTGTGTGAGTCTCTCTGTATGACGGCGTGTTACATGGTTTCCTCTGTGAATCTGTATGATGGCATGTTACAGGCTCCCTGTGTGTCTCTCTGACGGCATGTAACAGGCTCCATGTGTGAGTCTCTCTGTATGGCTGCGTGTTACGGGCTCCCCGTGTGAGTCTCTCTGTATGACGGTGTGTTGCGGGCTCCCTGTGTGAGTATATCTATCTCCTCTCTCTGTTTCTTCAGGGGTCTGCGCTGTTCCTGGGAGGGGCTGGCTGTTTTGGATAGTCTGCTGCCCCCCCTGCTCTTGGAGCTGCAGACATGTGCTCACACCCAGGGTTAGAGTGAGGGGGGCGCGGGGGTGCTGAGGGAGGTAAAGAAACACACCGAAAGCCCACGTCAGAGGGTGGGAAATCAACAGGCGCACATGAGGCTGGTTCATCACCCCCGCCCAGGCCTGTCACCGGAGACTCGGGGTGTCCACGCTCACTGTGACTCCATCCTCCATCCCCTCATGTCTGTCGGCAGGCCGGCCAAGCGGGCGCCACGCGTAATGGGGCAGGATCACCTGTCAGGGTCTGCTTTACCACCGGCCCAGAGGTGCCTTGTGGGTGGCTTCAAAAACCTGCAGCGCCGTGGGGCAGGATCAGAGCACATGGGAAAGTTCTGTCCTGTACGTCTGCAATAAGCTTTAAATACATGCGTGTGCGTCATCAACAGAAACAAGGCAAAAAAAATCAAGCCAACATTTGCCCATTGGACTGGTGTTTTTGGACTATTAGCAGGTGGATATTAGCAGGTGGATATACACACTCTTTTATGTTGTTGTTCTGGCACCTGCTCCTCAAAAGGCGGGGCTACCTCTTTGATTGCCTAAATGGAGCTCCAGGTGAGTGAGTATACAGTGAGTGAGTGAGTGATTGAGGTGAGTGAGTGAGTGAGTGAGTGACTGACTGACTGAGTGAGTGAGGTGAGTGAGTGACTGAGTGGAGTGAGTGAGTGGAGTGAGTATACAGTGAGTGAGTGGAGTGAGTATACAGTGAGTGAGTGGACTGAGTATACAGTGAGTGAGTGAATGGAGTGAATGGAGTGAGTGAGTGAGTGAGTGAGTGAGTGAGTGAGTGAGTGAGTGAGTGAGTGAGTGAGTGAGTGAGTGAGTGAGTGAGTGAGTGAGTGAGTGAGTGAGTGAGTGAGTGAGTGAGTGAGTGAGTGAGTGAGTGAGTGAGTGAGTGAGTGAGTGAGTGAGTATACAGTGAGTGAGTGAGTATACAGTGAGTGAGTGAGTATACAGTGAGTGAGTGAGTATACAGTGAGTGAGTGAGTATACAGTGAGTGAGTGAGTATACAGTGAGTGAGTGAGTATACAGTGAGTGAGTGAGTATACAGTGAGTGAGTGAGTATACAGTGAGTGAGTGAGTATACAGTGAGTGAGTGAGTATACAGTGAGTGAGTGAGTATACAGTGAGTGAGTGAGTATACAGTGAGTGAGTGAGTATACAGTGAGTGAGTGAGTATACAGTGAGTGAGTGAGTATACAGTGAGTGAGTGAGTATACAGTGAGTGAGTGAGTATACAGTGAGTGAGTGAGTATACAGTGAGTGAGTGAGTATACAGTGAGTGAGTGAGTATGGAGTGAGTGAGTGAGTATGGAGTGAGTATACAGTGAGTGAGTGAGTATGGAGTGAGTATACAGTGAGTGAGTGAGTATGGAGTGAGTATACAGTGAGTGAGTGAGTATGGAGTGAGTATACAGTGAGTGAGTGAGTATGGAGTGAGTATACAGTGAGTGAGTGAGTATGGAGTGAGTATACAGTGAGTGAGTGAGTATGGAGTGAGTATACAGTGAGTGAGTGAGTATGGAGTGAGTATACAGTGAGTGAGTGAGTATGGAGTGAGTATACAGTGAGTGAGTGAGTATGGAGTGAGTATACAGTGAGTGAGTGAGTATGGAGTGAGTATACAGTGAGTGAGTGAGTATGGAGTGAGTATACAGTGAGTGAGTGAGTATGGAGTGAGTATACAGTGAGTGAGTGAGTATGGAGTGAGTATACAGTGAGTGAGTGAGTATGGAGTGAGTATACAGTGAGTGAGTGAGTATGGAGTGAGTATACAGTGAGTGAGTGAGTATGGAGTGAGTATACAGTGAGTGAGTGAGTGAGTGAGTGAGTGAGTGAGTATACAGTGAGTGAGTGAGTGGAGTGAGGTGGGTGATTCAGTGAGAGTGGCATTAAAGGCATAGTTCAGAATTTTGGACACAATGTCTCAATTACGACTTACCCATGATGTAGTTGATTGTAGTTATATTCTCTGTGGAAGTAGTTATATTCTCTGTGGAAGTATGGCGGCGGAGCGATACTTTACGTTACCTACGAATGTAGTGCCGGCAGTGGTCGACTACAACAACAAAGAAGAGCAACAAGTTGCAATGGCCACGTTCGCTCCGCCGCCGTACTTCCACAGAGAATATATAGGTCAGCACAAAGTAAAGGATTCAACGATAGTTTGACTTCAAAAATGATGGTATAAACACTCAAAATAACCCCGATAGACTGTCGTCATATTTTATTTGCTTTCGGTGCACTGTGGAGTGTTTAAGTGTGTTTGGTAGTGGATGCTACCGGTTACCATAGAGTTGCGCTAGCATTAGCAACGTGTGTATGTCCAAAAGAAGGGACAGCATGGAATTAGCTGAAAATGGTTTCCATCAATCAACTACATCATGGGTAAGTCGTAATTGAGACATTATGTCCAAAATTCCGAACTATCCCTTTAATGGCGGCATTAGCTGTGTGGATTACGAGTTAATGTCGGATGCCTAGCAAGCTACTGAGATGTACAGTGAAGGCTATATGCGCATTTATCGAAGAATAGGCCTACTTATGGTAATTCAACCATTACCCAGGCCAAGAAGGGTGCGTCAACGCCTTTTCCCCACCTCACAGCACAAGAAAAAGGAAACGGCTACTTAGAAGATGAAGTCATGGACAGAGGTTTTTGGGCTACTTTTAAAATGCACCCCGGGTGTGTTAGAGACAGTTTATGGCACAAGAAATGATGTATATGCTCATGAAAACCGTGAGACACTTCTGATCTAGGAACCGGAAAAAATTAAAAGTCATGGCTGTCAAGCCGATACTGAGAGACTGCCTTTTCCCTGACAGGCAGCGGGAAGCCTCCGTCCTTTACGAGGTCTGTTTAGGTGTTTATGTCTTTGTGGTTTTTCCTCTCTCCAGATTCCCCCATACACATTAGCGTTATATAGGTATGAGCCAGGGAGGTAGTGAAATTGTTTCAAGGTATACACACACACACACACACACACACACGGGTGGAAATAATTATTTACCTGATTGTGATGGACTTTATGTAAAATACCAGAATAAATGAGACCCGAGTCACATTCATAAATGGGAACGCTACATTGGGCTTATTTAATGAGATTATACAAGATTTGATTAATATCCTGTTACAATATATATTTAATATATCCAGTGTTTTATTAATAAATGCAAATTTTGTCAAACCATTTATCTCTTCTCTCCTTATTGTAATGAAAAAGACCAGTAAGTGCCCGTGTGCTGGTGTGGAGCATTGTCAGGTGCGGCTTTGCGTCCTCTCCCGCAAGTATTGCAGTAGTGGTTCTTATCTTGCCACTACAGCAATACATGTAGACAGTAAAAAAAAACGTGTTACATTTTAATCCATGTAAAGCTGTGCTATCATACGTATATTGAGTACACTGTCGTGGTTATTTAAAACAAATATGTGTGATTTTAAATGAATGAGTTATATGTATCAGTGTGTGTGTCTGTCTGTCTGTGGGTGGGTGAGTCTGTATAGGCCATTTATGCAACTGTGTGCGAGGCCTATTTCTGATGACACGTGTAAAAGTTTTCCCGCGAGCTGGCGAGGCCACAAATAAGTACCCTAATCTTGACAACAGTTTACAAACGGTTTTTCTTTTATTTCTTGTTACAAGCGCGACCTGCATTTGCGAACAAGTGATTGTGTATTTATAGATAACCAGTTTATACACTGCCTCCTAACCCTTGTCCCGCTGTACCCCTATGCAGTAAGTCTTTATTAACAACAGCTGTTCCCACTGCAGAGTTCCAAATGTGTAATAAGTTTTCATCTATAATGCATGGACATTAAATCATTTAAATTGGAATTTGAAGACAATTTTGCTGCGTTTTAAATGAGGAAATCGAGCTTTCCCCGCATCATGTACTCTATTCCATCATAGTATAAATTTCAGACACGTGAGATCTGTACGATGATGAATATGACCTATTAGACGGCCCCTTTAGTCTACTTACTGAAAATGTAATACTTTTTGCAGAGCAGTTGCGCTGAACCTCGTCCTGGACGTAGATCCCACAATACAATAGAAAGTATGTTCGGGCAAAACAATCTGTCCTGCGCTGACGGTCCTGTCCACGACGTTAAATTGCTCCGACAGAAGTGCCGTGCAAGTGCTCAAACCCAGGCTCCTATCGGTAAACCCTTTTACGCGTCATTCCTTACAGCAATGTGGTGAAGTTAATGCTTCATTGCTGTTTCTTATCATTGTTATCATCTTTATTTACTAAAATTAAGATATTCTTGTAGTCTTATATGTGATAAAAATATATATGTATATATATATATATATATATACAGTTGAAGTCGGAAGTTTACATACACTTAGGTTGAAGTCATTAAAACTAATTTTCTAACCACTCCACAGATCTCATTTAGCAAACTATATGGCAATTCAGGACATCTACTTTGTGCATGATCTACTACTGTGCGTGAAGCAAGTAATTTTTCCAACAATTGTTTACAGACAGATTATTTCACTTTTAATTAACTATATCACAATTCCAGTGGGTCAGAAATTTACATACACTAAGTTGACTGTGCCTTTAAATTTTTTATATTTGGTCGCATATCCTTTGCATGCCATGACTTTCTGATGTCTGTGACCCAACAACATCAAAATACTCTTGATATCTTATTTTCTGGTACTCTTACAAGTGATACTATAACGTCTCTGCATTTGAATGGATCTCTATGGGAATTGGGGGGACTAGATTTAGCTGTAAATAACACTGGAACAGTGTGAAATCTGTGGAGTGGTTAAAAAATGAGTTTTAATGACTTCAACCTAAGTGTATGTAAACTTCCGACTTCAACTGTAAATATATATTGATATTCATACACTGTTGTGTATATACAGTATGTTAATCTTCTTTTCGCTATCCATGGTTCTGATTGGAATCAGTGCTGCTTTTTTATCAAACGCAAACTGGAGCTCTATGGGTGACCAAATTTTCCGTACGTCTATTTTAACAAGATAATATTTTAACAGACACGATTCATTAGTTATCCACTCACGACTGCGTGGGTGAGTTGTCGGCTGTAAAACACACAGGAACCTCAAGTGGGTTAGATGTAATGACTAACTTGAAGCCTGAAAAAAAAACTTCTTGTTTTTATCTGATGTAGCCAGGATTCTTGGACGTGACATATAATTAAATTACATTGATTTGTCTTGGTAGATTCGGATGGATTAGGCGAGCAATTGGCAATATTAGGTGTGGTCTGTGGTACAGCAATCACGCTAGGTATAGCCAACCTGACTTAAATCAGTGCACTTGTGGTGTTGGTGTGTCTGTTTGAATGAAGAATTGCATTTGAATAAGATTTTATAGCAATTTACCAAAATGAACGAAAGGTATTCGGTTAACATTTATTATAAAAACATGTTTTGTTCAAAAACATTTTTTTCAAGTCCATGAAAGTGAACAACTCAGGGTGATCGTTATTTTGATCAACTGGTCCAGCCAGCTGCTATATAGAATATGTATTTATAAATTTACAACAAAATATGAACGACGAATTTATTAAATGTCCTCTCTGGTTCTCTTCGTTCTCTTTCATTGAATATGGCGCCTTTCAAGAGGTTTGTTTGGTTTTCTGGTGGCGCTGGGTCCCAGGACCTGCCGGAGATCAGTGCTGATGCTGGGACGGCGGGCCAGAGGACACAACGCGCCGCAGGGAGTATGGGGTTCGAGTGCTCTTTTCCCTCGAGCACCTCGTCGCCCGGAGCGTAGTGCTTGGTAGGAGCGGATGGAGATTCTACGGTGCATAAACGGCAGGGTTTCCGTGGGGAGTCCCCCGCTTTTTGCCAAGGCCCCGAACATCTCCTCCAAGTTGGTGCCATCTTTGGCGGAAGTCTCGAAAAAGAGACAGTCCTTACCGAGAACGCGGCGAAGCTCAGTCTGGCTGACGTCTCTCTCCTTCTGATCCAAGTCCACTTTGTTCGCACATATTACAATCGGGACGCGCGCGCACATTTTTTGCTTCAGGAGCTTGGCTTTTGCAGTCACGATCTCTTTACGCAGCGCGCGAACCTCCTCGAAAGAGCTTCTGTCATCCACACTGCACACCAGGAGAAAGATGTCACCTGTGGAACATGGAAAAGGAACTGTCAGGGCGACCTTGTACGAATGCGTTTAAAGAAATGCAGGAATGCAGTATGCAGCCTTTGTAACGTGGCATCTGATTTTTAAAGAAACTAAATAAAGACGCAAATAAACTATGAAATTAACTTTAGCCTGAATGGGTCAATTCTACACATTCGGCAGTATCCCTTGAATTTATGCACAAGAAAGGGTTTATGCAATTTGTATCCAAGCAGAAGCAACGTAGTAGCAATATATCGCTGTTCTTTAAGACAACTGAGACACAGACGGCACACACTAGCCTGCAACATACCTGTCAGGATGGACAGCCTGCGTTTGGCGGGGAATCTTCTCTCGCCGGAGGCGTCCAGGATGTCTACCTGGTAGTTCTCGCCGCGGATCTGGTAGAGCTTTCTGTGGAAGTCTTCAGATGTGGGCTCGTACTTATCCGTGAAGCCGTCCCGCAGGAACCGCCGCAGGACGGATGTCTTACCCGTTCTCGGCGCGCCCAGCACCACTATACGTCGGCAGTTTTGCGGCTTAGCGGTGCAAAGCTTGACCTGCCGCGGCTCGTGCTCCAGAGGGTTTGGACTGGACTGACTGTGCAGCACCAGAGCGGAAGACCCGTGCCGATTTCCAGCGCTTGTTGATCTCGAAACCGTCGTTTTCTTTTCCTGGTGGCTCCAGTGCCCAGTGACCGTTTTAATTATACCTACACCGGCTTTGGAAATGGCAGAGATCTTGAGTCCAGACGCGGCCAGGTGCCGAGTAGCGTTTTTATAGTGCAGGAGAATTTTGGCTGAGCTGCTAGACGCACCTTTTCCACCTGGAGACTTTGGTCTGCACGCGTAGCCTTGCCGGACAGCGGGCACGAGGTTTTCAGGATGATCCGCTCGAGAGCGTCTTCTCTCGGCAGGCGTTTTGACAGTGAAGTGCACTTGCTCACTTGCTTTTAACTCCATATTTCTTCCTTGACACGGGTGTGCACTAGGATCCAACTGCTCCCGTACGTTCTGCAGTACCGCTTGCGAGATGCAGCTATGTTACAACCATGTGTCGCTTGTCGGCTTAGCGCTCGGTTTGCTTTGGTTTATATACTCCACTCGAGAGCCTCAGTGCTGCCACGTCATTGATCAGCAGTTTCACAGGAATCTGCGCTCACACCATCGGTCATTTCTGATATTACTATAATAGAATAGTAATAATACAGTCATGTTAAAAAGTAAGTACACCCCCAGATAAGTTTTTAGACATATTTGGACGCATGGATATTTGATCCTTATTCTAATGCTTCTTACTGTTAAATGTTGTCTAATTTAACAAAGGACACAAATAAATTATGTTTTTAAATGATTTATTTAACAGAAATCAACAGAAGTGCAATTATCCTGTGAGTTAAAAGTATGTACACCCCTGGCTTCAATAACTGCTGTTGCCCCTTTTGACAGCAATAACCTCTTCTAGGCGTTACTTGTAATTGACTATAAGTCTTACATCGACTGGGAGGAATTTTCAGCCATTCTTCTTTGCAGTACTGCTTTAATTGTGTGATGTTAGTGTTTTCCTTCAATGCACATCCCGCTTTATGTCCCCCCAAAGCATTTTGATAGGATTCAGGTCTGGACTTTGACTTGGCCATTCTATAACCCTCCATTTTTTCTTTCTGAGTAATTCTGTAGAGAATGTGGCCTCACATTCTCCTCAAGAATGGTCTGGTATAAAGTTGAATTCATGGTTGAATCTATTGTAAGTTTACCAGGCCCTGAGGCAGCAAAGCAGCCCCAAACCATAAGGCCCCCTCCACCATGTTTCACCGTTGGAATGGGGTACTTCTGCTCAAAGGTAGTGTTGCATCTTCATCAAAAACATGAAGTTTTGCATTGCGCCCAAACAACTCAAATTTTGACTCATCAGTCCAGAGGTACATTTTCCCAGTAGTTCTGAACTTTATCCAGATGTTGTTAAGTTCAGTCATGCTTTTATATTCTTTTTGGAGAGCAGGGGCTTCTTCCTTCCTATCCTCCCATGTAGGCCAAGGAAGGTTGTTCAGAGTTTGTGCAATCTCTTTCTGAGTGTTGACTCATGCACTTTCATGTTAACTGTGGCAAGTGAAGTCTGTAGGTCCTTAGATGTTACCCTTGGGTTTTTGGAGACTTTCTAGGAGCATCTTTCTGTCAGCTCTTGGGGTGAATTTGGTGGGATGGCCTGTCCTGCGTAGATTTCCAGTGATGTGGAATTTTCTCCATTTGGATATGATGCGTCGAACAGTTGAATGATGTACTTCAAACTGCTTTGAAATGGCTTTGTTACACCTCCCAGTCTCAATAGAATCAATAATCTTTTTTTCTCAGGGCTCTGGCTTTTGACTTAGGCATGATATGTTAGCACACACCTCGACGGTTAGGTCCAAACCAGAGCAATTGTCTTTTTTTATGCAAGCATAGAACTTCCAAATTATTATCTAATAATTGGACTATCATTTACACCTGTTTTGCGCACCTCACATCAATTTTAATCAATATATTTGATTGCAAAGGTAAGGGTGTACTTACTTTTTCCTCATGAGGAATTTTAATTTATGTTCATTTCAATTGCTTAAGTGATTCCAAAGTCTACTTTTTTAGCATTATTTGTTGAATTAGTTTACCTTTATCAATCAATATGGTTGACATTTAAATAAAATAAACTTGTGTCCAGATATGTCAAAAAAACTGACTTCCGTTTGAGGGTGTACTTACCTTTTTCACATGACTGTATATGATCCATATGATATGTATGATACGTAAAATATGCACATGATATGCAATGTATTGCGCATAATGAATTACATGTATGCGCACATGCATCGTATACACACATATCCCCACATGAATTAAACATAGGCATATGTCTGCTATTTTGAAATGTAGTCATAGATTTTGCACACAGTTATCACAGTACACAATTTATAAGTTGATTTGTGTAATATAAAGATTGACACATAATAATATCAAACATCATAGTAACCATATGTATTATTATTATTATTATTATTGTCTTTTCTTTCATACCAAAATAGACCTGTGCTAAATATATCCTATTGGTTTAAGAATTCTCCAAGGAATGAGTGGGTGATTTTCCATTATTCAGGTAATGGATCATGTGTTCGTAGAAGGCGGGTGATGGTGGAACGCGGTAAGTGTGAGAACAGTCACAGAAGGATATTAGTCACTGGGATGATGGTCTTTTCCCATGAAACATAATTTTGCCACTGTAATTTTCTTATATAATGTAGAAATGTAGAAGGCAAAACGTTGCTTTTTTTGTCCACAGGGCAATACACAACCCAAGGGTAATACCGTTGCCAGGGATACGAGCAAACTGGCAGTGAAGAGAGGGATAAAGGCTCTTGAGCATAGACATTGCTAAAAAGAAGCTGAGAGCGGGAAACGTTCACCAGAGCTGCGATTACCTTGTATTTAAAATCAATACTTTTATTGCCTGCCTAATTATCTGTAGATGAACATTTGAACTTGGAAACCATACCACAAATGAGAATGCGGATCAGGTCATAGTGAATATGCACAGGAAGTAGGCCTAGGTTTGGATTCTGATCTCCAAATGTAGGCCTACATTCATACATCCATACTCATATATACTTATAGTTCTCAAAACTGGTTGAACAACATTTTCATTTATTTTTTGATATTTATTTATTTATTTCGGCATGCATATAGTCACACTTCATCACAATTTCTCTAATATGCCCTGAACAAACACAGCATCACTCACAATTAATGCAACACTCCCAAACGTGAAATGATTTCCCTGAAATTAAATCCTGAAATTAAATCCTCCTGATAAGTAGCTGTAGTGTCACCTTTTGTTTTATTCACAAGCCGGTGACAGAAACGATGTTCTAATGGGCAGTCATCGATCTGTGGCGTGACAGCGCTGCGTCCTCTGTAATCACGACCTGCTTTGTCATGTTGAGAAGGCTTCACTTCTCCAACTGCAGGGTGAATCATGGGACAATTAAACGCCTTCTTGGACTGAGAACTGCCAATCGGTATTCACCAAGAAAATGTTGTTCGCTCCAGAGTGTATGTTAAGCCAGTGTTGTACTGTTTTATAATTGGAACTAGTACCTGTGGATTGGGATTTTGTCTTTGTCTTACATCCTCTTTCTCTCTGAGCCTCTCTGAAATGTATTCTTTCTCTCTCTCACTCTCTCTCTCTCTCTCTCTTTCTCTCTCTCACTCTCTCTTTCTTTTTCTTTGTCTCTGTCCTCTTGTTTTCTTTGTTCTTGTGATTTCATTTTGATCATCATTTGTACATGTTGTTGAGCTGTGACAATAGAGCTGGTTTTAAATACAAATTTTTTTCTCTCTCACACACACACACTCTCTCTCTCTCTCTCTCTCTCTCTCTCTCTCTCCTCTCTCTCTCTCTCTCTCACACACACACACACACACACTCACACACAGACACACACACACACACAACACAAGCTAGCAGTCTTGTTCTACACTGCCTGTTCAAAAAAAAGTCGCACACTCTAATATTTCGTTGGACCGCCTTTAGCTTTGATTACGGCGTGCATTCGTCGTGGCATTGTTTCGACAACCTTATGCAACGTCACAACATTTATTTCCGTCCAGAGTTGCATTCATTTTTGGCTGAGATCTTGTATTGACGACGGGAGAGTCAAACCACTCCGTAAAGTCTTCTCCAGCACATCCCAAAGACTTTCAATGGGGTTAAGGTCAGGACTCTGGTGGCCAATTCATGTGTGAAAATGATTCCGCATGCTCCCTGAACCACTCTTTCACAATTTGAGCCCGATGACCCTTGGCATTGTCGTCCTGGAATATGCCCATTGATGGAATAACCTGGTCATTCAGTACATTCAGGTACTCAGCTGACTTCATTTTATTGCTGCATAACGTTGCTGAGCCTAGACTTGACTAATTGAAGCAAACCCAGATCATAACACTGCCTCCAGAGGCTTGTAGAGTGGGCACTATGCATGACGGGTGCAACGGCGACTTTTTTTTTGGCCAGGCAGTGTATTTATAGTGTTCCATTATGGAATGTTTTGACCACTGTAGTTTTTTTCCCCACTCTGACCCCATGACCCCTCTCCCAAACAATTTTGGACTGGCCCAAACAATTTTTCTGAAACACAAGATAGAAATAATTTAAGAGTGTGTGAACTTGACACAGTAACCTACCGATAGGACCGAGGCACTCACCCCCACCCCCGCCCCCCCCTCCTCCTCTGAGAATCTTCCCCATTGTGTTCAGGTCAAGGCAATCTTGAATGGCTGCTCTCAGTGCAGATGCTTCCTGTCATACAGGCCTGTAGGACTTTGTGTGCCCTGCTGCTGAGCGACGCAGCCAATTCAAGCAAGGAAGAAAGGACACGGTGTGTTGCCATGGAAACAGCAGCCCTTTCTTCCTCTCCTCGAAGGTTCTAGAATCGTGGGGCTGATCGCGATTCGGCCGCTTCCCTTTCCTATATCCAGGCTTCACAGAGTCCGCGCGATTGTTCGCCCAGCATCAGGTAGTCAGCAGCATCCTGCTTCGACTCGCATTAATGAATTACTCCGTAATTAGTGTTTTTATTGCTATTCCTTCAGGGCAGATAGCAGATGGGTGGCAGTGTAGCGTAGTGCTTAGCACACCAGGCTTCTAACTGCGAGGTTGTAGGTTCCATTCACAGATGAGATGCAGCTCTTGTACCCTTGAGCAAGGCGCTCAACCTGAATCGCCTCAGTGAATATCCGGCTGTATAAATGGACAGTATGTAGAATAATATACGCCATGGAAGTCCCTCTGGCCTCAAATTTAAAATGCGTTATTTCTTGGAATCCTGTCATTTCCTCAAACACATCACTGTAGAATCCATGTGTTAGTGTAGTGCAGGTATGACATCACTGTAGAATCCACGTGTTAGTGTAGTGCAGGCATGACATCACTGCGGCATGTTGGGCATTCTTATGCACTTGTATTTCAGCGCTGTTTTTCTTTCGGCTTTGTAGTCAAACACTGTTGTTAGCGCTGGGTGACGCGTCTCCCTAAAGTTATTCTTGCACCTCGTACCTTGTAACATGCACACAATCTCGCCGGAGTGCATTTGCGAGTTGCCTCCAATGAACAGGCCGGCAAAATGTTCTCTACAAACATATTTTGCGTTGCGTGACTTTAAATCACATAGATACCCCATTAATTGTAATTTTAGGCAGTTGTGTGCTTTATGTACTTATTTGTCGTTTGAGGTGGGCTGACCTGTAGTTCTTTGGCACTTGGCACTTAGTCTGGACGCTTATGAAAGACTTGAGTGTACTGCATGAGTGTACTGCTTGAGTGTACTGCACAAAAGACAAGGCTATTGTACACTGGTGCTGGCAGAACACAGTGCCTGTGGGGCTATCTGACCAAACACCCTTTAATTCCCAGCACGTGCTTCTTAATAACACGCTATTCTCTATCACCCTCTTGCACGGATTGTGGCATCGATCCTTATGTGGTAAGATTATGTATTAACTACTATTGTCTACGGTGACCCTGATAACTTGCCCTCAGTACTGTTTGTTGCTTAAATCTAAATGTGAGCACTTGTGTAAGTCCGTCTGGATAAAAGCACCTGTTAAACGTCCAAATGTAAATTCAAATACCAGAGTCAGCCAATCATTGTATTGAACCACAGTGACTTTATTTTCCAAGTTTTGAGAAAGTCCAGTAGCTGGAGAAACTGCCAGGTTGTGGTCATCCAAGAGCACTCAGCATCAATTGATAATTAGCCCTTTAAGGTGTAAGATCACAAATACATGATTAGAATGTTCTTAACAGAACATTCTAATGCTGATGTAACAATCACTGCTGGTAATCGGAAGCAATGGAGTTCTAGAATACTGATTTAGAATTTGCTATAAACATTCCAAATAAACCTACTCTGCAAAAGGCTAACTGCAGTGACTGTGAAAACCCAGCAGAGGGCAGTGAACACCAATAGCAGGGGTGTTGAACTCCAGTCATGGAGGGCCTGGGGCTGTGTCTGAATTCGACCCCTGTTCCCTGTCCACTGTCCCCTGTCCACTCAGACCCCTGTCTACTATGTGCCCTGTCCCCTCACTTTGCAAGCAGTGTGTGAAAGAAATCCCGCAAAACCTTTTCCAAACTAGTGAGGAAGAAGTTTTTTAAAATTTTTTAGTCACCCACTCAAAAGCTTTTTAACGAAGTGGACTCAAATATGCGCCCTCAAAAGGGTGTAGGGGTCGTATTCGGACAAGGCCTCAGTGTCTGCTGGTTTTCAGTGTGTGTCAGCACAAGTGATTAATTTAGGCCATTGATTGGCTAAAGATTCCACACACCTTGTTTTCAAGGGCTTAATTGGTTGGTGATTGAAAGGGAAATCACAAATACTTGCAGACACTGTGCCTCCCCAGGACTGGAATTTAACAGCCCTGTTCTGAAGTGAGAACTCAATCCATATTAGAGCAGTTCCACATATTAGAGCAGCTCCACATATTAGAGCAGCTCCACATATTAGAGCAGCTCCACATATTAGAGCAGTTTCCACATATTAGAGCAGCTCCACATATTAGAGCAGCTCCACATATTAGAGCAGAACATATTAGAGCAGTTCCACATATTAGAGCAGCTCCACATATTAGAGCAGCTCCACATATTAGAGCAGTTTCACATATTAGAGCAGTTCCATATATTAGAGCAGTTCCACATATTAGAGCAGCTCCACATATTAGAGCAGTTCCATATATTAGAGCAGCTCCACATATTAGAGCAGTTCCACATATTAGAGCAGTTCCACATATTAGAGCAGCTCCACATATTAGAGCAGCTCCACATTCATTCATTGTTTTCTTCTCCTCCTCATCATAGTTTTTTTTTGTTATTTTTTTACACATGTAAATGCATCCAGACCTGAAAATGATCTGCCTGTACATTAGATTCTATAATTCTGTCATTTATGTGATAGAGAAAGCACTGTATGCCCACACTACTGCAGATACGCCTTCATACACACACACAAACACACACACATGCGCACGCACGCACGCACACACACACACACACACACACACATACTCACACACACCAGAAGGTTGTTGGTTCAATTTACAAAGCATTCATTCCTATTTCCATTGAAACACAGGGTCACACACTCTCACATTCCATCTAAGTGTGGTTAGTCATAATATTTTTCCAAAACTATTAAGGACATTGGGGCAGATTCCTCTCAAGACCTAA